>CM052813.1:10003933-10103203 GCA_028533885.1 Nasua narica
CCCAGGTAACGGGGCTCCTCAGAGCTGGCTTGGGAGTGGACTAGAGTGCAGGTAGCTACCCCAATATATTAAAATCCCTCCACTAAAATACCAATGGCTGCTACCAAACCATTCTTACGTGTTAAGAAGTTCTTTATGCTATCTGTGTTCCACGTGGAATGGAGGATGTGATGCCCCGTCCCGCGCCCCCTCAGCCCCCTCCCGCGCCCCCTCAGCCCCCTAGCCCCCTAGCTCTAATAGGAACTTCCCAGGCACACTGACAGACTCCCACGTCCAGCCCACGCTGCCTTCTGCTTATCCACCCGAGGGCTTTCTCCTGTGCTGCTTCTTGGTTCTTGGGATCACCTCCCCGCCAAATCTACCTACACCCAAGTCCCTGTCTCAGGTCCTGGGTACATGAACTACTTCAGCATCGTTAGGTGATTTCATGTCCTCTTTGAAAACCGGCTGTTTAGGGCGCCTGGGTGGCTCAGAGGGTTAAAGCCTCTGCCTTTGGCTCAGGTCTTGATCTCAGGGTCCTGGGATCGAGCCCCGCAGAGGGTTAAAGCCTCTGCCTTTGGCTCAGGTCTTGATCTCAGGGTCCTGGGATCGAGCCCCGCATCGGGCTCTCTGCTCTCTCTGCTCGGCGGGGAACCTGCTTCCTCCTCTCTCTCTGCCTGCCTCTCTGCCTACTTGTGATATCTCTCTCTCTCTCTCTCTCTCTCTCTCTCTGTCAAATAAATAAATAAATAATCTTAAAAAAAAAAAGAAGAAGAAAACCGGCTGTCTGCAAAAGTCAGGGTGAAAGAGTTTTACCCTCATTCTTTATACCTGGATCAATTACATCTGTGGCAATCCCTCAGCCATTCCTTTCCATAAGTACTTGATGATCCCTTACTGACACACAGGAGTTTTTCTGTGGGCTGCAGGGTCTGCCCAGGTGGACAAAACATAGTCAAGCCTCAAGGACTGTAGACTTGAGAATGGGGCATGAAACACGGAGGCAGGAAAGAAACCCTGTAACTAAAGAGGACCCAGACTGTGGAAGGGCCATGTGGCCGGCCGTTCCAGGAGAGGGACAGCTTCCAGCTGACTGGAATTTCATCAGGACCCTGAGAGAGCCAGTTTTCGTTTTCCAACGTAAATGTTTGCTGGAGGACATCCACCTTTTTATAAACTCAGCACTGATTCACACGCGGGTCAGCCCCAGCGTGGCCGCTGGTGGTAAGACCTTATGGACAACTGATTAAATATGGAAAGGCAAGGCATCACATTGTCCTTAAGTGCCCTCCAAGGATCCCCAAGTGACCGCTCCATCCATTAGGAACGACAGGACATGGCCCGGTGAAGCAAGGAGACCCATGAGGCCTTGATGAGGCCCCCATGTTCCTAGATCATGCCAAGCGTGTTCCCACCTCAGGCCTTTAGCTCTTCATATTCTCTCTGCCTCAGGCCCTTCCCCTAAATGTTTGTGCGGCTCACTCCTTCACCCTCCATTAAGCTCCCTCTGCTCAAGGCCTTCCCTGAGCACCCCACGTAAAAATCATAGCACCTTCTACGTTATCACGCTCTATTGTCTCCCCCACTTTATTCTTCAGGGCAGTTGCCGCCCCCTGATAGAATACATATTTGCTTATTTATTTAATCTCTTCCTGCTAAAAGGTCAGTGAAAAGTAGGGACTTCTTCCCCTTGGCTGTATCCCTTGCACTTAGAACAGTGTCTGGCCTAGAGGAAGCACTCAGTGAATGCTTGTTGAAGGAATGAATAAATGATTTCATTGGGAGGACTTCAAGTGCTATAAACCCATCTGGAATCATGACAGGCCCCATAGCTCAAGGATCTAAAGGATACGCGATTATTTTGTGAAAAAAAGTTTTGTAAAAAAAAAAAAAGTTGTTTTTTTTTTTTTTGTAAAGCCTCAACATATGTAGGAGGTATGAATAAGTAAAATTGTTTTAATTCTATCATAAACTTGTATGGGCCACGGAATGCAAGTCATTCAAGGTCCACAGTATAGATAAGAAAGAAATTCCAATATTTTGGGTCTTGGATACTCTACCTAGCTTACTAAAAAAAAAAAATAAATTAAAAAAAATAATAAAATAAATTTATTCATGTATTCATGTGACAAATATTTATTGAGTGCTTACAATGAGTATGGTGTTGGGTGAGGTGCTATATTTGATTTTTCCTTTGAAAAATCGACTTCACACTTCCCTGTAAAGCCATATCCTGCTGTTATAGAGAAAGCTCATCTTTTTGAAAACACTTGTGCGTTTTTCCATTATTTTAGTATATGCTTTATTGATTTAAGTCAGCAATCCCTCAGAGAGAATAGTCACAGGAAATACTTCAGGTGGAGGTTTTTATTCAGCTAATTTTAAAGGTAAACATTTTTCTCTTTTCATTGAGTTTAACGGAAAGAGGATCCACTATATTTAACAACATTACTTTCTCTACAGTATGCCACTTCTTTCCTCAGATTGATGCATCAGATTCTTTCCTCCTTGGTCAGACAATTTATTTAAAAGGAAGTGTGTCTTCACACCTTTCCGCATGCATCACCCCTGACTCTTTTTAATTTTTAAAGAGAGATTTATTTTTTTTTTTTTTTTCAGAGAGAGAGTTGAGCGAGCACAAGCAGGGGCAGCAGCAGGCAGAGGGAGAAGTGGGCTCCTCACTGGGCAAGGAGGAGCCTGATGTGGAACTCGATCCCAGGACTCTGGGATCATGACCTGAGCCAAAGGCAGACACGTAACAGACTGAGCCAAGCCACCCAGGCGCCCCACCCCTGACTCGTTAACCCCTGGCAGCCTGGTGGCCACTACTATTTACCTCAAAAATAATTAAGGAAAGCCAGGAATCAAATCCAGTGGCTTTTCGTTCGCTGTACCCTCAGCCCTCTGGGATGAGCCATATGATGAGATATGGATGGTGGTGCCTCCCTCACCTTTCCCAGGTTCCGTGACACCATATGACTTGCACCATTTTGCTCCAGCTGCCCTTTGTTTAATATTGTTCTCATCCTCTTCTTTCTCTTTTCCCCTCTAACATACAGACATGCCCCAAGGATCCTTACCCTTATCTTCTGCTCTGTTTCACTCCATTCTCTTCACTAGCCATTCCTGAGGCATTAAAATCGCTCCTAAGTACAGACTCACAAATCTCTTTGTAGCTCTGACTTCTCTCTGGAAAACCTACACCTGTATTCTCGTCCCTTCACTTGGAATGAATCTGGCATGCCCAGGATGAAACCTCTTTCTTTTTTCTCCTCTTCCTCATCCTCCTCTGAACCTCCTCTCTGAGAGTGACCCAATCACTGTCTCAGCTGAGCCCAGCATTGACTTTTGACTTCCCTGCTCAGCACTCAGATTATTCCTCTTCATTCCTGTGGTCTCATTTCCGCTTACCCCTAATTTGCCGATAGACTCTATCTGGTCTCCTTATGACCGGTCTTTTCTCGTTGCATTATGTCCAACACAATGCTACCGGGTTATTGCAGAGTTCTGACCCTGTCAACCCTCTTCCTCAGAAACCTCCCACGGCTCCCTGGTGCTTACTGAATGAAATCCATACATAAGCTGGTCGATAACCTTGGACAAACCTATCTTTCTCTCCTTACCTCTCATGACATCCCTTGGCATTCCGCGTGTCTCAGCCAAAGCACACCGTTCTCTGGGCAAGCCCACACTTCCCCATCACCAAGTCTCTGCTCCTCGTTCCTCTTCAAGTATGCCTTTCGTTCCCCGCCAGCTCAAACACCACCTGTATAAATCCCAGCTCAAAGGCTACCTCTTCCATATAACCTTCCCCAACCCTTCCACCGGAAGCCATTGTTACATCTTACGAACACTCGCGGCACTGAAGGAATATAGCTTTTTGGCAATGAAGCCGTTTTATCCCATTTTTATAGTTACAGGTACGCCCTCTCTCCCAGACTTCCAGACCATGGACTTCCTCTGAGCGGGATCTAAGTCTTCCTATTCTTCACCTCTCTGGCCCTCTCAATCTCCCAAACTCCATCCAAAGGTACACGGAGCCTGAGAGGTAGTAGGCAATTAAATATTTGTGAGTTAATGATTTTAACCCAAAGGCTTAACTTTGGCTTCTAGTCTTTGAAATTCTCTCAATTTTAGCAACAATTACTTTTTCCTTATAGGATACAAGTCTCATCTCCCCATGGTATCACAGTTTATTCCTTTCAGCCGCACAGGCCAATTTTCAAATGTCTTTTACTTCCAAGTTTTCTGAAAAACTTCTTTAAGAGACTCAATAATAGAAAAGAAAAGCATTAATGTTACTTAAAGTGAAGAAAATGCTTCCATACAAAACAAAATGTACAACTGTTTACCAGACTGAATTACAGGAGTTAAGCTGTATTATTAAATTTACGAGTCCAATCTTTAGAAAAGCTAGGCGCTGTATTATTTAAATCATCACCTTTACACTAGAAAGAAAATCACTAATTCCTGAGTCATCAACTGTGTTGTTTGTAATTATTATTCTTCTAAACAGTGTATTTACCTTGTCAATTTCTAATACCTTTAAACTTTCCTGTAAGACATTTACATCTCTGGATTTTACTTGCAAACATAAAAACAACTTAAGGAAGGAAGGAAGGAAGGAAGGAAGGAGGGAGGGAGGGAGGGAGGGAGGGAGGGAGGGAGGGAGGGAGGGAAAGAAAGAAAGAAAGAAAGAAAGAAAACCTCTTTGAATGCCTTTTAAATTCCATAAGTACTTTTCCCAGAAAGACACTGGCAGAACTAAGAGGTAGTAAAGAACTAAGATTCAAAATTCATTTTTATAAATCTATCCTTAAATCTTGGAGGAGATCCAACAACCTCACATTAAAATTTTAGAAGGCTTGACTGAAGGACATGGGGAAATTTAACGTTCACAGTTTCAAGAGCACCTGGTGCATGTATTATCATTAATTAAGAGAAGATACACAGGAAGAAAAAAAATCACTAGTTTTATTATTTTTAATGTAACAGCAGCATCATGCAACCTTTGGCAAAACAAAACAGAATTTTTTTAAAAAAGAAAAAGAGAAATAACCCTCTGAGGCCAATGTGGTATATATTTACTTCTATAGCCGTGACTGCTACAGGCTTTTCAAAGAGGATCGGGGCCGCCAGTTTGGAATCTGACAGCAATGCAGCAGAATTTAAGGTGCTGTAGTTTAAATATGTTCTAGGCAGGCTAATCTCGTCACATAACATTTTCATAAAGAAGTATCAAGATATTAAGTGTAGAGGTGCATGAATTCCTACAAATACCGCAGGAGAAATACAGGCACTGGGGAGTCAAACTGCAGTGGACACACACAGGAATATGCTATCTCCCTATCTCTACCCAACCCCACATAAGCCTATCTTTATCTCGCAGACACAAACGGCTATAGACTCTGGATGCAATTGTGCGTCCTGGCTCCCACTGGGTGACTTATTGCCAGCCTGACATTTTTCAAATTCTCTGTTAGCAGGCTACATCGGGTAGGAGAGCAGACTTCACCAAACCAGACCCCATCACCATGGGTCTTAGGAGGTTTCAGTTCATCGATGACATATGGCACCACCTAGCCATTGTGAGAGCTGGAAGAGTGGATGACACCAGCAGTAGAAATAAAGTATCCCCATTCCTTAGGAAAACGCCCTGCCTGTGTGACGCTGACCAACCGTTCGAAACATTTCTCAGTATGATCTTTCTCTTCCTTTTCAATACTCCCCCGACCCCATCTTTCTACGCACACCTCCGGAGTTCATTCTACAAGAACCAACATAACCATCAACCATTCTTCAGCCCTAACGTTTCTACAGTTGGAATGTGGAAGGAGAAGGTCTAGTTGACATTCAAAGTTGTGGGGACGAGAGACGAATGTGGCCATTAAAGACCCTTCTCCTTCAGGTCAGACAAGAGATAAACAATAGAAACTGCAGAGTCAGGGCAGCCAAGACCCTTATAGAACAGGGACTGGGGAGAGAAGTGTCACAGGATAGAAGCTCCTTTCAAATCCAGGGAGGCTAGCAAGCCCGGAAGGGGTAACCATGATCCTATTTCCCTGCCATGCGCCCCAAGCCACATGCACACTTCCACATCCCCACGTCAAGAAGCCAGAGAAAGGGAAGTGAGAATCCCATCCACCCGAAAGAGCAGAACGCAGACCGTACTCAGAGTTGCAGGGTCAAAATATCAAACACTGTCCCACAGTCAGCGGGTGGCAGCCAGTGAGGGCACCCGCACATCTCTGGGTTTGGAGCTCAGCGGGGAGCGTGGAGGCAATCACACGAGGACACACGCATACACACACTTACACACATGGGATTTTACAAATCCGCACCTACCCCACCGCCTCTCTCCACGCACACACCAAGTGCAGCCTGTCCACCTCACCGCTGCCATCACCACACTCTTTCTCCGGGAGAGTCAGCCAAGGGATGAGAGAGCCTAGCGGGGATTCCTGGAAATGTCATTCTCCAACACCTTCGGTCCACCACCCCCATCCCCTTGGCTGTACCTTTTACACACACACACACACACACACACACACACACACACACACACTCACTCACTCACACTCCTTCCATGACTGTCGTCAGGCACGTCCGCTGCCTCCAAAGCCCCGCATCTCAGCGCGCACCGGACACCAGACGTCCCTGCCTTCAGTGCCTCCTTCCCCCGCCCCGCTGGCTCGATGGCTAAAGGCATTGCCCCCTGGATGTCGCCGGCTGTCCCCGTTCATCCGCACTATTGTTCCATGCAGACCCTCTCGAGCCCGGGGGCACCCCCACACACATGGCAAGGACCTGGGTGGGCTCCGTCGGGGGCAGCATCACCGCCGGGCACCCACTCCCCCCTCACCCACCCCTCCCCGGCTGTGGTACCTTGCCTGACAGCTGGGTCCGCGGGCCCGCGGGAGCAGGCGGCGCTAATGACAGCGCCGGGGCCAAGCCTGGGAATAAAGCTCCTCTCCAGCCGCTCCTACCTCCAGCGCCACCATCTTCTCCCGCCGCCGCCGCCGCCGCCGCCACCTCCACAGCCGCGACCGCAGCCGCCCTCGCCCTGCTCCGGCTAGGGCTCGGCAGCCGCCGCTCGGGCCCCTCCGGTCCGCGGCCCCACCCCCTTCAGCCCGCCTGCCCGCCCGCCCGCCCCTCGTGACGCGCGCCGGGGCCGAGCCGGGCCGGCCTGCGCGGGAGGGCGCCCGGGGGAGCGCGCGCGCACACGCCGGCGCTAGTAGCGCCCCTGCCTCCCACGCCCACCCGCGCGCACGCGCGCCGCGCGAGCCCGAGGCAGCGGGGCGAGGTCCCCCGGCAGTCGCCCGCCTCAGCGCGCCAGCCCCGGCGTGGGTGGGCGTGCGCGGCGCGGGAACGTCCCGCTGCCGGTCGCGCCCTGGCCGGGAGGGTGAGTCTCGGCGCGCGCGGGCCGGGCGCACGGAGCGGGAAGTGCGGCTGCATCGCCCAGGGGCCTGACGGGGACCTCCACCCTCTCTGCAGGCGCCTCTGGGGCTCCCGGTTTCCTTAAGCAGCAGCTGTGGCCAACCTCGGCGCGCAGGACTGCGAAGCCGGGCGGCCACGTCGGCTCCAGCGGTGTGTTGTCTTTCCTGAGTTACTCCTGAGGTTTCCCGCTCCCCAGCCCCGGGAATACCGCCGGCGCTTGTCAGCCCGGCGGCCGCACAGCCCCCCTCCGGAGAGCCGCTTGACGGTGGCTCTGGGGCGCGCTGCAGTCCTGCGTTAGCGCCGCTAGAGGGCGAGCCTCTCGGGTTCGGGCCCGAGCAAAGCCGGCCGCGTTGGCAGCCCTCCAGGGAAGCTGCCCTGTCCTGAGGGCGAGGCAAAAAGCCTCCGGCTTATAATACTGGAAAAGGCCCTGGGTTTTCTGCCCGCTTCTCGATTCTGGTTGGTCAGAACTTGAAGTGTATTTGAGGCTGGCTTAGGGCATCCGCCCCAGATGTGAGTGGGAGGGAGGGGAACCTTTGCAGCTGGGAGCAGGTGGCAGGTGCTGAGCGTTAATGAAAAGCAGCGGGCAGGACAGGCCTCGGGAGACCTGGGTCCTGGCGCCAGCCTCACCTGTAATTGGCGGTGCAATAGGAACCAAGCCACTCCCCCTCTTCGGGACAGATTTCTCAGTAATAATAAGTTCTATTTGCACAAAGTCTTATGGTTTGCAAAGCCTTCTTCGTACGCATTCTCACCTAGTAAAACGGAAATGAGCCTTGGTTATCCAGATCCCTTGGGAAATGGATCTTTCGCCACACGGTGTTTCCGTATTATTTTAAGCACAATGCCTTGAGAAAAATTGGGGGGCGTAGGCAGAAGCATTCCTGGAATCTTGTGTTTTAGCTTTAAAAATCGTATGAATTTTGCATTCTACTCCATAATGAATCTTTTATTTTTGCTTTAATAAAGAAAATAATAGCTTCTCCCTTGTAAAAAAAAAAAAAAATCTTGTAGTGAACTTGAAATATTTACCAGGAAGATGTATTACGCTTGTGCTGTGACATTACATACTCTTCTTTTTTTTTTTTTTCCAGTAAATATTTATTTCGCATGTATTCCAGACATGGTCTTTGTTCTCCCAGAGCTCACAGTACCCTGGAGGAAACAGGTATCGAACAATCAAACTAATGATTAAATGCAACTATGATATGTTCTCAAATGCAAAGGAGCTAAGGGTTTACAAGGAAATCTAGACTCTAGGATTGAGTAAAGCTTCCCCAGAAAATGACCTTTCAGATTGCCCAGGAGAGGCAGCAGTGAGACAGGTTCAGGTAGAGAGAAGAAAGTCTACAGAAGAAGCCTACCCAGGTGGCCCTGAGGTGGAGGGGATGTAAGACCAGTTGGAGAGGCAGGCAGCAGATGCCAGAATCCGCAGGACCTTGTGGGCCATTTTAAATAAGGATTTTATCTTATGAGCCTTGGCAGGTCACTGAAAGGCTATAAGGTTTGGGAGTGGGTGACCATGATCTCATTTTGTTTCCCGAAAGATTGGTGAGGTAACCATGTAACTGGGTGAGTACCTGATTCATAGAGGGCCAGGGTCCAGGCCTGACCTCTTGACACATCCCTGTGTATGCTACTTGGTGAGTGTGTAGGGTTTTCAGTTCCTACACCACCCTGCCTTCCTATGTCCCACTTTTGGGGGACTTTCAAAGTGCCTCTCTGTAGTAGTCCCTCATTTGTTAACTTTTAATCTGCTGTGGTTTTAGAAAGGAAGTTAGCTATCCTTGTTAGAATTTCAGGCTAAGTAAGAGGATCTAGGTTCTGAGGGAGATTCTTTCCTCTGCATAGCCTTGCTGCCATTTGGTTTCTTATCTCAGAGATCTTTCTGCTTATTTTCTCCTTTTGCATTGTGTTTCCAGGGAGGTGAAGTTCCTCGATGCGTGAGAGATACGTTATTGCTTTAATAATACAATCCCCTCAAATCTTGCATCACAGGATTTTTGTGCAAATGAAAGAAAGTGTGTAAATTACTTTGCAAAGCATTAAGTGCCATATGAATGAAAGTAATAACTGTTATAATGGCTGCTTAGAGACCTTCAAAACTAATTAGTTACCAAATATTAATATTTGGTAATATTACTCCCCCCCCACCCTCCCACGAAAGACACAAATATACCTATCCCCTATGGACCATGCAGATCGTCATCCAAAGGGCTCATGTTACTCTTTGTGCCTTGGCTGGCAGGAAACTGAAAGCCAGATTTGAAGATCATTGTAGGAAATGAGTGGATTCACAGTGCACTCATATCTATCTCTTCCTTCTTTGGTCTTGTTCTTTTATTCTATCTGCAGTTTTCCTATGCCTGCTTTATTGGTATTTTCCTAATTTATTATAGGTATTCTTATAAGCCACTTCAAATATATGTCTCCACCTACTTGTTACAAGGGTAGTCAATGTTTCAGAAGGCAGTATATAAAGCAATGGCAACCTTCCAGCCATTGTACCAGGTAACTAGTGTAGATACTGTGCCAAGTGGCTGGGGTTCGCACTGAAGCCTTGAGCAGCGTTGCATGTGGATCGGAAGTCTCTGTGCCTACCAGTTTAGAGGCTTGTATTACAGGCAAACTCATTTGTCCTCGGATGGCTCATAGGTTTTGAATCTATTTCCTTTGGAGTTCCCAAACTGACTCTGGACAGCCTCAACTGGACATGTCTCTTCTGGTAGCAGTAGATACTCTTCCTTAATTTCACGTTCTTTAGTGATTACCTTTTTTCTCTCTCAGTCCTCAAGTTTAAGTCTTTTTTTTTTTTTTTAAGATTTTATTTCTTTGAGAGAGAGAGAGAAGAGCACAAGTTGTGGTGGGGGGGGGCAGAGAGAGAGAAGCAGACTCTTCACTGAGTTGGGAACCTGACATGGGGCTCGATCCCAAGACCCTGAGATCATGACCTGAGCCAAAGGCAGATGCTTAACCAGCTGAGCCACCCAGAGAGAGAGCAGGAGGAGAGGCAGAGGGAGAAGGAGAGAGAGAATCTCAAGCAGACTCCACATCCAGCATGACGCCCAATACAGGGTTTGATCCCATGATCCTGAGATCATAACTTGAGCCGAAGTCAAGAGTCAGACACTTAACCAACCAAGCTACCCAGGTGCCCCTTTCTTAAGGATTTTAGTTCTGCTAACATTGGATCATCCAGAGAGCTTTGTAATCCACAGAATAGTCATTTTTGTCACAGAATTTTAAACGTGTGAACAAAACGAACAATTATGAAATGTACAAGTTCTAACCTCTAATACATTTGCTCTTATATGCTGATTCTTGTTTCACCAGCTTTTTCTCTGGACATAAATTCTTGTCTTGGCTTCAGGTAGGTCCCCTTCTTTTCCTTTCTGTTCCCCAAAGAGGCCAGGAGGCCCCCCTCTTTATTTTTCTTGAATCACATTTGCTGTGACCTTGAATGAGTTGATCCAGAATTGTGTCCTATGGCTATGCTTATGTGATGCCCTGGAACGCACTCTGGTGCCACACAGACTACTTCTGCCTCTGAAAATGAAGTTTCTGAGTGAGGAGTGTCATGGCAATGTATTGTCTTTTTTAAGTGATTATCTGCCTGTCCCCGAACCAACCTCCAAGGCCAGTGGCATGGCGCCCACTCCTGGAGCTGGGTCAGTCCTCCCCAAACCACATGGCTGTTGGAGAGAGTGAGACTTAGGGACCACACAGAGCAGGAAATGCACAGAGACCAACGGAAACATCAACTACTGTGTTCATCTCACTTATAATAGTGAAAGATGAGAAGCCTTAACCTAAATATACAGGAATAAGGGAATTGATACATCAACTGATGTATCCTTGCAGTGTTATATTATGCATCTATTAAAGATACCACATCCACAGATTTTTTTTAATAACATGAGAAAAAGTTTAAGATTCCATCTTAACTGAAAAACTCCAGATAGAAGATGATGTGGTCAGTTGATTATAACTATTAAAAAGTACACAGAAAACAAGTACATCAAAATGTTAGTAATGGTCCACTCAAGTAGTAGGGTGATTTTCCTCCTCTGATACTTTAGTAGTTAAAAAAAAAAAATCTACAACGTACAGTGACCTTGACAATTTTATTGAATAACCAAGGTTATTAAAAATGTGGCTTGTAAAATTAACGTTACCACCAGATGCCATAAAAATAACTATTGGGTCACTTTGCATTTCTAAAGCACTTTTTTTCCCCCCAGATTTGATTTATCTTTCCAGGCTTATTTGAAATACCACATACTTCGAGAAAACGTTTTCATGCTATGTTGCTTTCACAGGTGTACTTTATTGTCTGAAAATTTGTTTGTAACATTAATCAGCCTCACAGCCTCTATGCAATGTCAGGATATAAATAGACAAAAATTGATAAAATTGTTTGCTCATTCCATTTCACATCTGCTTATACACTTGGTTGTTTCCCAATTTATTTCAGTAAAAAAACCTGAATATTATGGTCATATGGTAGGAACACCATAATATATTGATATATTTAATTCATCCAGCAAACTGAGAACACCTTTATCAGGAGAAAATATGACTGTTTGTATAAAAAAATATAACATTACAACCAGGACTGTATTTCCTTAAAAATAAGAAACTAAGAAATTAAGTCCTCAGCAATTTCAGAATTTTTTCCCTTTCAGTATGTGTTTTCTACAGATTCATAGCCCTTTACCATCTCATTAATAGCTAAATGGTAGTAAACACCAGTGTTTAAAGAACATCGATAGGGTAAAAATATAAAATTGATAAAATTCTAATAACTAGTTATTTTTTTCTTTTACCAATTCATAAACCAAGAAATAGGCTACCATTATTCATTTTTGGCAGGAGATACCTCAGTTCTGTTTCTAAAATATCCCTGATATATGGAAGCATGATTTAAAAACACTGCTCAGGGGGCGCCTAAGTGGCTCAGTGGTTTAAAGCCTCTGCCTTTGGCTCAGGTCGTGATCTCAGGGTCCTGGGATCAAGCCCCGCATCAGGCTCTCTGCTCAGTGGGGAGCCTGCTTCTCCCCTCTCTCTCTGCCTGTCTCTCTGCCTACTTGTGATCTCTCTCTGTGTCAAATAAATAAAATTAAAAAAAAAAACACAAAAAACACTGCTCAGGGGCGCCTGGGTGACTCAGTGGGTTAAAGCCTCTGCCTTCGTCTCAGGTCATGATCTCAGGGTTCTGGGATCGAGCCCCGCATCAGGCTCTCTGCTCATTGGGGAGCCTGCTTCCTGCTCTCTTTTGGCCTGCCTCTCTGCCTACTTGTGATCTCTCTCTGTCAAATAAATAAATAAAATCTTTAAATAAATGAATGAATGAATGAATGAATGACACTGCTCAGTTGTTATTTTCGGATAGGTGTTTTGTGTCAGGTATGTTGTGTGACCTCCCAAACCAGTTCACGAGACTTTCAAGAGCAGGAACCCAGTGTCAAGCACCTAGCTTATCATAGACTACCTACTCTGTTGGTTGATGATACGTTTACTGACTGTCCCTCGCATTACTCCACTTGGGTTGTTCAAGGTTATCAAAGTGATTTGCCTTTAGAAAGGTTTCTTTTTCCTTTGTTATGATTTTTAAAAAAGATTTTGTTTATTGAGAGAGAGAGAGAGAGAGCACGAGCATGAGCTGGGGGGGTGGGGGCAGAGGGAGCAGCAGGATCCCTGCAAAGCAGGGAGCCCCATGGGGCCTCCATCACAGCCCCCCAGGATCACGACCTGAGGAGAAGGCAGACACTTACCCCATTGAGCCACCCAGGTGGCCCCTTTGTTACTATTTTTGCAAGCATTCAGTAGCTTTTGAAAACAGTTAGATATCTCTATTGACTCAAAAATAAGGAGCCCGGGTAGGGCTTTAATAGGAAATAAAATCAGTCTTAGCAGTTTTATTAGACCTTCATCACTTTTGCCAGCCAAGGGAGATAGTCTCTCTCTCTCCCCCCCATACACTCGCACTCACACAGACACACACAAACACATAGCCCTCGGGGTGGGACCCTGCATTAAGCTCCTAATTTGTGCTAGCCACCGTGGTGGGCGTTTGAGAGACCACGCCAAATATTACAAGCTCTCTACCCTTGAGGCCTCCTCTACCTTAGGAAAGACCCATAAACAAATGATTTCGGTGAAGTGCACTGGGAGTGATAAAACATGAACAAAGCAGGGCCTGGCCAAACTGTGTTTCCATTTTTGTTGTTGTCGTTGTTTGTTTTGCTAAATACCGTGTGTTCAGGGAACCAAGTTAGTTCTCTCTCTTCTAGGACTCAAACCTATAGTTCAGTGAGCAGGGTTGGTTGGTTGTTTCTTTCTTTTTTTTTTTTTTTTAAAGAAATTTTGTTTCCTAATTGTAAAAAAATATTATGGCCCCTAGCTTTGATGGTTTCCGTTTAACCAAAAGGCTTTAAAGCGTCTCCCAGGCAAGAAATATGTGTACTTCAAAGCACTAAAGGGAGACAAATACATTTGCTACCAGAAAAATAATGGAGATCATTTTCCTAACGGATAAACCTCTGAAAACTGAAAAGGAACAACTGAGGGTCTTCGGCTTTTTCTGTAAAACAGAAAACTGACTTTAAAAAAGGGACATTTGTTAGGGTAACTTTTTTTTTTTTCAAACCGTTATCTGCTTTTCTTTTATACCTCAAAAACACTCATTCTTCTTCTGCCTTCCCCTTCATACTCCTATCGTTTTATTAAATCTGACCGTGGAGATGCTTCTAAGTTAGGTCAGTTTTGCTGTGGATTGAATTTTGAAAGCACATTTTAATTTCGGCATTCATTCAGCAGAGCCCTGCTAAATCGACTAGGGCTGTGGTTGACGGGACTGCAGGACCTGAAATGGAACCAAGAAATCTGTTACTGGAGAAACCTTTTGAGAACTGACAGATTTTAAATCACTCTTAATAAGGTCTGATAGGTTAAGGAATAACATGTTCGGGATTCAGGAAAGCAGCTTTTCACCCTTCCTTGCCATTTGGGAATTATTTTCATCCTCACGCTGCTGCAAACCTATCAGGAAAACCGAATTGAAACGGGTCTCAGTGAGCTGTGTAGCATAAATCTGAAACTTGGGCAACAATAAAATTCTCTTGCCGAGTGGGTAGGTAGGAGTGTGTTGCTAGCACGTGGCTCAAAGGGCATCCGGTATCATTTTAATTCTGTTTGCATAGAACAAAGAATAATCCTTTAGGCTTCTGTATGGTCTGCTTAAAAAAAAATGGTTGAGAAATTTTAGCTATGGATCCTCTAGACCAATGTTAAATCTTAATGTAATGGAAAGTTAATTATTTCCCGAATTCTTCCATGGATTACTAGTTCTGGGAGAAGATAGTAGTTATTATGTAGAAGAAAAAAAAAATTCCAGGATCAAATAAGCCTTGAGAACCCTGGAGTAAATGAAGTTCAAGAATTTGTTATTGTTTTGTTTTGTTTTATTTTATTTTTATTGCAGAGCTCCTGTGAGCCTTTAATTGTGAATTTCCGGGAAGAGAATAGAGATATTAGCTCTAAAATGTTTGGTGTTCCCTTGGCAAGAAATCTTTTGAGGGACAGGGAAAGCTGTGTTATGACTTTTTTGATCCTCATCCTTCAAAAACAAATATTAAAGATTATAACTCTGTTAGTATAAGGATGAATATATTAATATGATATAACAAAACATTTTCTCTGACCTAAAAGCTAAAAGTCCTTTTTTTTTTTTGCTTCTGATGTTAGAAGAAGTTAAAACATTTTTGTGGACCCCTAGAAGTACTGAGGATCCTAGGCTTTGTACCTACACTAAGAGGCAGGTTGGCCATATGGAAAGGTGCTCTATAGGAAGAGTGAGTTCATGCCCGAAACCCATACAATGGAATCAAGCAGCACAGTATGGCGTTCCTTCAGAGGTCCTGAGATGGTGAGTTCCAGGGTTATTCTCTTTCTTTATGCTGTGGTAGCTGAAGAAAGGAGAGTCCACACACACACACACACACACACACACACACACTGTGGCAAGAAAACCGTCTATGGCAAATCCTCCCAGCATTGATTCTGTGTGAACTCTATCCACTCAGAAACATTCCCTTAAATTAAATACTATGTCTATTTTTATGGGCTCAGTGTAAATCTACACAGGGTTAGATATATGAGCCAGAGAAAGAGACACATAGTTACTCATGTCTATGTTATGAATCTAAAAATCCGTTCATACTCAGGGCATCTTTCAGAGGAAAAGTTCCACTGCTTAGATTGATGTCACCAACTTTTACTAGGACTTTCGATTTGTGGTTCTATTATTTGTCACAGTGAACTCACTGACCAGAAATATTGAGAGAGGGATATTATTAATCCTTCCTTGACAAATAAAGTAGGGGTAAGGAACTGTGGGTAAGGCTCACAGGGGTAAGGCATGATACCAAATGTGACTTTTTAAGTTATGTTAACCCTCTTGCCAAAGATTCATCTTGAAAGATAAATTAGTTAAAAAGGAATTTTCTATTTAATCTATCTACGGATGTTCTACTCGATAGTAGTAGCCTTTTGTTTTTCTGTTAAGTGTAAATCTACTCAAAAGTAAATTGCCACGTTCTGGCTCAGGCGGTAAGGTAAATAGATCCCAGACATACACCAATTACATGTGCATATTTAGTACATCATAAATCAGTGCAGAAAAGATGGATTATTCGATGAATGGTATCAGGCCAGCTGACTAGCAATTTGTGACAAGAAGAAACTGGGTCTTCATCTCATACTTTACATAAAAATAAATTCTGGATGCTTCAAAAATGTAAAATAATAAAATCATAAAAATACTTGAAGAAAACATAAATAAATATTATTTATATTTTTGGAGTGGAGGAAGCCTTTCTAAGCAGGACACAAACCCAGAATTAGAAAATACTGATAAATAAAACTACATTAAACTTGAAGATTTGCTATACCAAAACATTGAAAGTAAAAAGTGAAAAGAAAGCCTTCGAAAATTGTGTGAATAACATAACAAAGGGCTACATTCCTGGATATAAAAAGAGCTTTAACAAATCGACAAGAGAAGATAAGCAAATAGAAATACAGACAAAGGACTAAAATAGCCAATTTCTAGAATTGAACAGAAATGATCAAGAGATCTATGAAAAGATGCTCAACCTCTGTAATAATTAAAGAAATGCAAAAGAAAGCAATGACAATATTTTGCACCAATCAGATTGGCTAAGAGAAAACAAACCTTGATAATGTACTACTCATTGTTGGAGATGTAAAAAAAGAGGCATTTTCATTAAACAGTAGTTGTGAATATAAACAGCATTGGTAGAGGCCTGCTTAGCAATAAGCTTTAACCCAGAAAATCCATTTCTGGGAATTTATCACACACAAATAATCAAGAGTGATGGGTGTTTACTGTGAAATAGTCAAATATTTCAGACACTTCTGTGTTGGACAGTGCACAATGGCGTGTATATATTCATTGTAGCCTTGCTGATAATAATGAGTTGCTAATGAAAAGGACTGTCATGGGGCATTGGTTAAATAAATTAAAGTAAACTAAAAGAGAACTATTTTAAACCATTAAAATAAATGAGGGGGCATATATGTTCTAACAAGGGAAGCCGGCTGCAATATACCATTAAACAGAATATTTAAGTTACAAAACAGCATGTGTAGAATGGTCCCATTATTCTTTTTAAAATGTTAGATACTCATCTGAAGAATTGGGAGTAATATATATGAAACTTTAATGGTGATAGTCACTCTCCTCATCATAAATACCTGTAACACTTGAACCTTTTATATCCAGCATTTATTATCCTTGTATTCTGAAAAAGTAGTTTAAGGAAAGAGCCAACAAAAAATTACCATTAAAAATTTCTAGTAGAATTGTATTTTTTTCTAAAAGCCTTTTTTCCTTCTCATCCCCAACTAATCATTAGGTATCTTACAGCATCAAAGTGCCTAGCAATAGCATTTGTGATCAATCAGCCTTTTTCTGTATACTTGACCTCTGTGTGGCTGCTAAGGCAGATGGAACTGGAAAAGGGGCCACCATTGGCTTAAAAGTTCATATAAAATTATTTTTAAAAAATATTTTACTTATCAGGGTGCCTGGGTGGCTCAGTGGGTTAAAGCCCCTGCCTTTGGCTCAGGTCATGATCTCAGGGTCCTGGGATCGAGCCCCACATCGTTCTCTTTGCTCAGCAGGAAGCCTGCTCCCCCCTCTCTCTCTGCCTGCCTCTCTGCCTACTTGTGATCTCTCTCTGTCTGTCAAATAAATAAAATAAAATCTTTAAAAAAAAAAAGATTTTGCTTATCTATTTGAGATAGAGAGGGCTTGCGTGGAGGCAAACAGGAGGAGGGGCAGAGGGAAGGGAGGGAGAGAGGGAGAAAATCTCAAGCAGACTCCATGCTGAACATGCAGCCAGTGTGGGGCTCAATCCCACACCCATGAGTTTCTGACTGAAGCTAAAATCAAGCTTAACTGACTGAGCTACCCTGGTCCCCCTAGAATGCTTTTATAATGTCAGAAACCTGGAATCTATGATGAGCACATACCATGGGATTTCCCCAATGCTCTGAACATAGCAGTGATTTGTTTATGAGTCATATATTATAAAAGTATAAACTAATACATTCCCTTTGAGGAAAATTGGGTAAATATAAGAGTTGAAAAAACAAAATTACTATCAGGTCCTCCACTCAAAACAACTACTGTTTGCATGTACTTTTAAAAATTATTTTTTGCCTCTTCATTTTTAAAAATATGTGGCCAGGGGTGCCTGGGTGCCTCAGTCAGTTGAGCATCTGACTCTTAGTTTCTGCTCAGGTCATGATCTCAGGGTTATGGGATAGAGCTCCATGTCGAGCTCCACACTGAGTATGGAGCCTGCTTGGGATTTTCCCTCTGCCCCTCCTCTGCCCCTCCTCTCTCTCTCCTTCTTTCAAATAAATAAAATATTTATTTTATTAATTTGATTAATTAAAATTAATCAAAATTAATTGAAATTAAATATTCAAATAAATAAAATCTTTTTTTAAAAAAAGAAAATAATCCCATTTGCAGTTGCACCAAAAATAATAAAATGCCTAAGAATAAACTTAGCCAAGGAGGTGAGAGACCTACATTCTGAAAACTATAAAACACTGATAAAAGGAATTGAAGATGACAGACAAATGGAAAGATATTCCATGCTCAGTGATTGGAAGAACAAATGTTGTTAAGATGTCCATACTCAAAGCAATCTTCACATTTAATGCAATTCCTATAAAACTACCAACAGAATTTTTCACAGAACTATAACAATGTTTGAATGGAACCACAAAAGAACCTAAAGAGCCAAAGTTGTTTTGAAAAAAGAAAGAAACTGGAGGTATCAAAATCCCAAGTTTCAAGATAGACTATAAAGCTACAGTGAGCAAAATGGTATGGTATCGGCATAAAAATAGACACATAGATCAATGGAACAGAATAGAGAGCCCAGAAATAATCGTGTGGTTATAAGGTCAATTAATTTTTGACAAAGGAGGCGATAGGAAAAAAGACAGCCTTTTCAGGAAATGGTGTTGAGAAAACTGGACCATTTTCTTATACCATACACAAAAGTAAACTCAGGATGGATGAAGGACCTAAATTCGAGACCTGAAACCATAACAGTGCTAGAAGAGAGCACAGGCAGTAATTTCTCTGACATTGGCCATAGCAGCATTTTTCTAGATATGTCTCGGAGGCAAGGGAAACAAAAGCGAAAATAAATTATTTGTATTACATCAAAATAAAAAGCTTCTGCTCAGTGAAGGAAACAGCAAAACTAAAAGACAACCTACTTAATGAGAGAAGATATTTGTAAAAGACATATCTGATAATAGGTTAGTATCTAAAATACATAAAGAACATATACAACTCAACACCCCCAAAACAAATAACCCAGTTAAAAAATGGGCGGAAGACACGAACAGACATGCACATGGCCAACAGACACATGAAAAGATGCTCAACACCACTAATCATCAGGGAAACGTAAATCAGAACCGCAATGAGATATCACCTCACACCAGTCAGTATGGCTAAAATCAGAAACACAAGAAATAACAAGTGTTGGCAAGGATGTGGAGAAAAAGGAACCCTCTGGCACTGTTGATGGGAATGCAAAATGGTGCATCCAGTGTGAAAGACAATATGGAGATTCCTCGAAAAAATTAAAAATAGAATTGCCGTATAAGCCAGTAATTCCACTACTCCATTGTTTACAATAGCTAAATTACAGAAGCAGCCCAAGTGTCCATTGAGAAATGAATGGATAAAGAAGATGGGTCTATACATACAAAGGATTATTACTAAGCCATAAAAGAGAATGAAATCTTGCTATTTGGAACAACATGAGAGAGTATAATACTAAGTGAAATCGAGTAAGATAAATACCATGATATCACTTATATGTGAAACTTAAGAAACAAAACAAAACAAAAAAAGAGACAAACCGAACAACAGACTCTTAACCATGAAGAACCAAACTGATGGCTATCAGAGGGGATGAGGAGCGAGGGGAATGGGTGAGGCAGGTAAAGGGGATTGAGAGTACATTTACCGTGATGAGCACTGAGCAATGTATACGATTAATGAATCACTATATTTTAAACCTGAAACTAATATAACACTCTACATTAATTATACGGGAATTTTAAAAGTAAAATAAAATAAAAATAAAATATCTGGCTTAAAAATTTTCTTTTAAACACCATTTTAATGGCTATATAATATTTCATAGTTTATCCAATAACCCCCTGAATATCTGGACATGCAAGTCGTTTCCAAATTTTTCATTAATGTAAATGATGAACACTGTATTCAAGTATGTCAGTACTCTTTACACAAACAACTAAATTATTTATTCTTATTTACACTTCCACCAGTCATGAGAAAGAGTGCCTATTTTATTATACTCTCGCAAGCATATGGTATTATTATAGAAGACAAAACCAAAAACATTTGCTAATTTGATAGTTGTAAATTGAAGTCTTATTTTAATTTGCATTTCTTTGCTACAAAGACAGAATATTTTCCTGCCATGTCTGTTAACAACCTTTTTTCTTTTTCTTTGTGAGTGTGTGTATATGTTCACGGGTGTCTGCACTGTGTCTATGTCTTTTACTCATTCATCTACTGGGGTCTTAGTGTTTTTCTTATCAGCTTGCAAGAATTCTTCATATATCATGGGTATTCATAAATATTTTTTATTTGAATTAATTTTAGGGGCGCCTGGCTGACTCAGTTGGTAGAGCATCCAACTTTGATCTCAGGGTCACAAGTTCAAGTCTCATGTTGGGCATCGAGCCTACTTAAAGAAAAAAAAAAGATTAAAAAAAAGTGAAATAATCATAAACTTACAAGAAATTTGCAAGTACAGTGTAAAGAACTACAACATTCATTTTTTTTTTTTTAAATCTGTGGCTCTCCTGCAAATGTTGCCTTCAACTCATAGTTTATCTTTTTATTGTTAAGATTTAGTGCTGTTGTTTTTTTTTTTAATTCTAGCATAGTTAACATACAGCATTGTATTAGTTTAAGGTGCTAGGACTTAGTTTTAATTTTAGACTTAAATTTTTAGTCCATTGGGCATTTCTATCTGAATTATTTAATCCTTTCTAAGATAGTTTTCCCCACTTGAGAGGTTGGAGATTTACTTCTATTTTTGCCAGAATCTTTTGAAATGGTTTTATTTATTTTTGCTTTTATCCTTTTAGCCCACTCAAAAGGATGAGATGAGTATCTGAATTGATTTTTTTGAAATGATTTAATGAGTATTTCCCAGTTTATTGAATAATCTTTGCTCTTGTTGTTGGTTTCCAGTGCCTCATTGATCGATCACGTATTAAATTCTTTACACAGTAGAACCTGTTTTGTACATGTGTCTTTTACACCTGTACTATGTCTTAAATTATTACAATTTTACAGAAGTCAGTTTCCTATTGATAGAGTCCCTTACTTGTTTTTCCAAACTTTGCAATCATTTTGTAAAGAAAACTTACCGCATTGCTATTGGCATTGAGTTACACATGCAAAATATAATTGACAAATTCACAAAATTCATACTCTCCATCAAAGAACGTGATGTCTCTCCTTTTATGGCTCTCTGCAGTTTTGTGGTTTTCTTCATATAGGTCCTCTACATTTCTGAGATTAGAATACACTGTGAATAGAATTTTTTTCAGCTGAATTGTATTATGTTTTGTAACTGATTACTGCTGCTATATTAAGAACAAACAAAAATGCTATCTTTCAATAAACAAAGAGCCAATTACATATTTATTTTATGTCTAGCATCTTACTGAGCTTGAATTAATTCTAGGAATTTCATTTTATTATCATGGTTTTTCTAGTATATAATATCATTTATAAGTGATAATAATTATGTTTCCTCTTTTCCAAAATGTCGATCTCATTTCTGTGCCATGTATTGTTTGCATTGACCAGAGTTCTAACTCAATGTTAAATGGTAAATAATGTGAAAATGTATACCTGATTTTGTTTCTAATTTTAACGAATATATTTCTGTGAAGAGTTATGTGGCTATTGGTTTTAGATAGATTTTCTTATATTAAGATAATAGCCTTTTAGTTCTTGGTTATTAAGTGCTTTTTAAAAAAATCAAGGATAAGGTTTTTTTTGGTAATAAATAATCACAACCATTATTTATTTAGTTTTATATTAACCAACATGTCGTAGAAGTTCACTGAATTAACAAAAAAAAAGCTCGTTGAATTAACCCATTTCTCACTAGAGATTAAACTGTACACATTTAGATTATACCTAGTTTTTTTCTAAAGCAAATGAATTCATGGCCACTAAAATACTAATTAAGATAAGTGGCCTAGTAATCATCAAATATTAAAGTAATGCCTGTGTGGGAAATAAAACTGTAAGGAGCACATATATAGCATACAGAATATGGAAGATTGAGGGGCAAATATCCTATAAATTTACCAGGTTTTAATCTTCAGTTATATTTTTATTTAAAAAAATTTTTTAAATATAGTTGACATACAATGCTATATTAGTTTAGGTGTAAAACAGTGATTTGGCAATTCCATATATTATGTAATGTTTCCCTCAATTAAGTGGAGTTACCATCTGTCACAGTGCAGTATTATTGCGGTATTATTGACTATATTCTCTGTGCTGTACTTTTCATTTCTGTGACTTATTTCATAACTAGAGGCTTGTACTTTTTAATCCTTTTCACCTATTTGCCCATCCTCTTAACCTGTTGCCCTCTAGCAACCACCAGTTTGTTCTCTGTATTTAGGAGTCTGTTTATGTTTGTTGTTGGATAGTCTTGACTTTATTTTATGCCTTTCCAGCATCAGCGGAAATGATCTCTTTTTTTTTCCTTCCTTGGTTGGGCTACTGATGTGCTATGTTGATATATTTTAAAATATTAAGCCATGTGTAAGTCTCTAAGATACATTAGACTTCCTTTCTATATTATGTATTATCAATTATTTATTTGATTAGTTAACTGTAGAAATAATTTCCCTTTATCTCAGGGAATTGAAGCCTGCTTCTAAGGATACATAAAATATGATAGGCCAGCAAAAATTTAAAATAGGAAACGATCCGGGACGCCTGGGTGGCTCAGCTGGTTGGGCGGCTGCCTTTGGCTCAGGTCATGATCCCAGCGTCCTGGGATCGAGTCCCACATCGGGCTCCTTGCTCAGCAGGGAGCCTGCTCCTCTCTCTGCCTCTGCCTGCCTCTCTGCCTGCTTGTGTTCTCTCTCTGTTAAAATAAATAAAATAAAATCTTTAAAAAAAAAAAAAAATAGGAAACGATCCATAGGGTAGGCCAGAGAGAGGTTACACCGCTAGTAAGTGATGAAAGGAAGCTCACTTGAAAGCGTGTGCTTTCTCTACTCACTTGCTCTTACGAGTACCGGGCTTTCTGGTACTCATAAAAGAGCGCGTGGATCTTTGTATCGTTCAGAAATCCCTCATTCGTGCTGTGTTTCTCAACTGAGATTTTATGAAAGTTGGACAACAATGAGTGTGCCTTCTGTAACGAGTACCCAGGTTCTGGTTATTTTCTGTGGCCAGAAACACATCTGCCTAACCCAGCCGGTTCAGTGGAGGACAGACCTCTCTTCTCTCATGGAGATGAAGGAGCTGCAGAAGGTCTGGTGCCCTAAATAAAACTCCCCCTCTGGCAGAAGGGAGCAAGAGAGAGCGCCGGAGGAAGGGTCTGATTGATCCTTACAAAGAACTTTGGGTCCCCTTTAACCCAGAGATAAAAGGGTGAGCTTTGGTGCCCCGCTTTGTTGCTTATTCTATCATGGCTGCGATATTTTTAGTCCGAGTATTTTTAAGGCAGTAAAATCAGATGCCTGCTTTAGTCATGAAAAAAAACATAGCAAAGAAAGAATATTGATCCTTTAAAAAAAAATATGAAGGGAACACCTAGCTTTGAGCTATGGTATTTCCGGATGTGCTGCTAACCAAGATAAAGCAAAGGTATCTCTGGTAAAGATAAGGTATCTCTAGGTAACTGAATGAGTTCACTTGTAAGGGATCATTCTTCTAAATGTGTTAAGTATTGGGAAAGATTTCCATAATTAACTTTGTTCCAGAATAGTTCATCTCTAGTACTTCTATAGTGGCAGTAATTAGGGAGCGAGGTCAGTTGTTTTTAAAGTCAGTGTTAGTTTGAGATAAGATCATAGTTGTAGTATCTGCACATAAAAGAATGCTTGTCTTTCTTTTATCGACGACACACAGCTCATCCCCAAATGGTACACTCATTAAAAACAAGTTAAAAAGCAATCCTGTTTTATCCTGGTGGAAAAAAATGTAACGCTCTGGGAGGGGACCATTTCTCTGAGTGTGACTCTTCCAGGAATCAGCGTGGGGTAGATTCTTCAAAGGGGCAAGGCTGTGTGAGTGCAGCTAGCCTAGAACCAGTTCCCATCAGTGGAATCATAAGCCAGGGCATGGGATAAATGACTGATAGACTAATATTGGTCCTAGAGATTGCTCCTCAAGGGATAAAAGCATATAACAAAGGTTGGAGAGGAAAGTTACACCTAAAACCCTCTGTGTTTAGAGGGACCATCATATAGCACCTGCAGAAGTCATCTCTGTAGTTTTGAAGGGAGGGCAGTGGAAGAAAAAATAAAATATTAGTCTCTTGAGATATTTGCTGAAGTTAGAAACTGTGCCAAAGGAAATCTGTTAAGAAATAAGTTCACTGGGAGGGCGCCTGGGTGGCTCGGTTGGTTGGGCGACTGCCTTCGGCTCCGGTCGTGGTCCCGGGGTCCCGGAATCGAGTCCCGTGTCGGACTCCCGGCTCTGCGGGAGGTCTGCTTCTCCCTCTGACCTTCTCCCCTCTCATTCTCAGTCTCTCTCTCTCTCTGATAAATAAATAAAAATCTTTAAATAAAAAAAAAAAGAAATAAGTTCACTGGGAAAAACTGAAGTATCAACCTTGATGAAAGAAATGTATTAACTTTTTGATGATTTTATCCTTTTACCAAATGTGTTGGCAAATTAAATTTTTAGAAATGTTAAAAACATTCTTTCTTTTATTAACATATAATGCATTATCTGCCCCAGGGGAACAGGTCTGTGAATCATCAGGCTTACATATTTCATAGCACTCATCATAGCACATACCCTCTGTTAAAAACATTCTAATCAAATTTTCAAATTAAGATATTCATTTTGCTGATTTTGTAAGATTTTGAGGTTTTAAAAACATATTTTACAATATCTTTTTGATCGGGTATCAAATTTTCAACATCCTACATCTGAGACCCAACATTTTCTACTATTTATGCAGATTATATTATATGGACAAATTACTGTGATGTAATATTAAATTTTTTAAAAAGTAGGATCCGACATTTTGTTATTATATATAAAACATATATTAAAACAATTGTTAGGATTGCGGCAGCTCATGTAATTTTTTTTTTTTTTGTTTTCTGTTTTTCAAACTTTTCAATGTTATGTTGCTTCTATAATTAGATAAGTTAGACATTTACATGTTTTGCTATTGATTTAACTTAAAAACCAGAATTCTAGATAGAATAACAATATTCTCATCATCTTCCAGTGTACTTATAGGCATTGTGATTGAAATTAAACAGATCCAGAAGCCACATTAAAATACTTTTGGTTTTACTAATGTTGACAGTTGTAACTTCTTCTCAGCAAATAGGACATACTCTTAAATTTGACATGATATTTACTCATAATCATGTTTACTACATAATCATACCTATCCCTGTCTGTCCAGTGTTTATTAAGATAATAAGCTGAATTATGTTGCCCTCTATTATTGGCCTTTGGATGGTTTGCTTCTCAATGAAGCAACCATACTCTTGAACAGAGGTTACAAAATGGCAGCTGTAGGATGTCTACATGAGGCCGGGGCAGGTTAATTAGTGTAACTAAGTAAAAATATAGGTAGCTCAGCACATCTACATCAGCCACCTTTACACATTTCCTCTAACTGCATGCTGTCATGTCATTTGAGATTGTGACTTTGTTCACAGTTAGGCCAATAAACAAGCCAGGAAGTGTGATCTCAGTACTTTGATTTAGAGACTTCCCCCTCTGGTCCCTTGTTTCAGTATTGATATATATTTATATTCTTTTGATCTACTTTTCTACAGACTTATGCAACTCAGCAAATCCCAAAGTGTATTTATTCCTATTTAGTTATAAATCCAATTTGTAATATGTTTCCCCTTGTCTAGCCACAAGGTTCTTCTTTCTCCCTGATACCTAACTTGAATACATCATGGCGATTTGAATATTTTATTTGGAGAAATAACCCAATTGCTTTTTCAGGTGACATGCCATATCAGCTTTTTTTTTTTTTTTTTAAAGATTTTATTTGGTGCACCCAGGTGGCTCAGTGGGTTAAAGCCTCTGCCTTCGGCTCGGGTCATGATCTCAGGGTCCTGGGATCTAGTCCAGTGTCGCGCTCTCTGCTCAGCGGGGAGCCTGCTTCCCCCTCTCTCTCTGTCTGCCTCTCTGCCTACTTGTGATCTCTCTCTCTGTCAAATAAATAAATAAAGATTTTATTTATTTGTTTGTTTATTTTAAAGATTTTGTTTGTTTTAAAGATTTTATTTGTTTATTTTAAAGATTTTATTTGTTTTAAAGATTTTATTTATTTATTTGTTTATTTTAAAGGTTTTATTTATTTGTTTATTTTAAAGATTTTGTTTGTTTTAAAGATTTTATTTATTTATTTGTGTATTTTAAAGATTTTATTTATTTGTTTGTTTATTTTAAAGATTTTATTTATTTATTTGTTTATTTTAAAGATTTTATTTGGTTTAAAGATTTTATTTATTTGTTTATTTTAAAGATTTTATTTATTTATTTGTTTATTTTAAAGATTTTATTTGTTTGTTTTAAAGATTTTATTTATTTATTTGTTTGTTTATTTTAAAGATTTTATTTATTTATTCGACAGAGAGATCACAAGTAGGCAGAGAGGCAGGCAGAGAGAGAGGGGGAAGCAGGCTCCCCGCTGAGCAGAAAGCGCGACGCGGGACTCGATCCCAGGACCCTGAGATCATGACCCGAGCCGAAGGCAGAGGCTTTAACCCACTGAGCCACCTGGGTGCACCAAATAAAATCTTTAAAAAAAAAAAAGCTGATATGGCATGTCACCTGAAAAAGCAATTGGGTTATTTCTGATATGGCACCCCGCCATATCAGCTTTTAATTGATTAGTAATAATAAAGTTTGCTTAACCATGAGTCTTTCCTCTCACCCTCCCTCAAAAATGGAAATATTTTAAAAGTTATTTAAGGACACATTCATTTAAAAACATTATTATGCTACCCTATTAGGCTAAGCGAAATAAGTCAATCAGAGAAAGACAATTATCATATGATCACACTGATATGTGGAATTTAAGAAACAAGGCAGAGGATCATAGGAGAAGAGAGGAAAAAATGAAACAAGATGAAACCAGAGAGGGAGACGAACCATAAGAGACTCTTAGTCTCAGGAAACAAACTGAGGGTTGCTGGAGGGGAGGTGCAAGGGGACTAGGGTAACTGGGTGATGGACATTGGGGAGAGTAAGTGTTGCAATGAGCACTGGGTATTATATAAGACTGATGAAGCACAGACCTGTATTCCTGAAACAAATAATACATTATGTTAATTGAAATTAAATTAAAATAAAAACATAAGAAAGATAAAATAGAAAATGAAAGTCTCTCACAGTTCCTCATACTAGCCAACACTTATTTTTTTATTATTATATCCACCATGTGAATGTGAATAATATAATTATTAAATATAATATATATTATTTAACATATTATATAATAATATAATTATATCCACCATGTGAATCTCAGTATGGCCCTAATATGTATTTTGTAATGACTAACGATGTTGAGCATCTTTTCATGTGTTTACTGGCCATGTGTGTATCTTCTATGGAGAAATGTTCAAATCCTTACTCCTTTGCCCACAAGTTAATGGGTCATTTGCTTATTACTGTTGAGTCATAAGGGTTTTTAATATATCCTGGACACTAATCTCTTATTATATATATGAGTTTTAATATTTTCTCCTATTCTTTGGGTTTTCTTTTCACTTTCCTGATAGTGTCCTTTTAAGTACAAAAGCTTTTAATTTTGAAGAAATCCAATTTATCTGTCTTTTGTTACTTGTGCTTTTGATGTCATAACAATAAAGACATTGTCTAATACAAGGCCACAGAGAGGTACACATATGTTTTCTTCTGAGAGTTTTATAGTTTTAGCTCTACATTTATGTCTTTAATCCTTTTTGAGTTAATTTTTGTATATGGTGTGAGGTGGGGATCCAGATTATTTTGGATGCATGTTGATATTTAGTTGTTTGAAGAACGTTTTTTAAAAAGACTATTTTTCCCATTGAGTGGTCTTGGCACCTTTGCCAAAAAATGCTTGACCAGGGGCACCTGGGTGGCTCAGTTAAGCATCTGCCTTCAGCCATGATCATGATCAAATCCTGGGATTGAGCCCCATTTGGGGCTCTCTGCTCAGCAGGGAGCCTGCTTCTCCCTCTCCCTTTCCCCTACGCTCCTCTAGTGCTCACTCATTCTCTCCCACTCTCTCTCAAATAAAATGTTTAAAAATAAAAAACAATTGACCATACATTAATTGTTAAAAATGAGCAATTGACCGTACATGAATGGTTAAAATTTTGACTCTCAATGCAATTCCACTGACTTATATGACTATCCTTATGCCAGTACCACATTGTTTTGGTTACTATAGCTTTGTAGTTGTTTTTGAAATTCAAACTGTAAATCCTCCTACTTTGAACTTCTTTTTAAGGATGGTATTGGCTACTCCTGGTCCCTTGAAATTCCATACAAATTTTATTATCAGCTTGTTAATTTCTAGAAAGTCAGCTAGGAAGATTCCGATTGGGATTTTGTTGAATGTGTAGATCAGTTTGGAGAGTTATCCTGCTATCCTAACCAAGTTAAGTGTTTTGATCCATGAAAATAGGATGGTTTTCCATTTACTTACATTTTCTTTCATTTCTTTGGGCATTGTTTTATAGATTTCAGAGTACATATTTTGCATTTACTTTGTTAAATTTATTCCTAAGTATTCTTAGGAACACATACAAACTTTGGAATAGAGTCTAGCCTTTTTTTTTTTTTTTTTTTTTTAACAGAGAGCGCATGCAAGTGGGGTGGGGCAGAGGGAGGAGAAAGAATTCTAAGCAGGCTCCGCACTCAGCATGGGGCTCTGTCCCATGACCCTGAGATTATGACTTGAGCCAAAATTGAGAATCAGACACTTAACTGACTGAGCCAACCAGGTGGCCCTCTTATCTTTTCGTCTTAATAGACTTTATTGTCGGGGTAGTTTTAGAAGTTCATAGCAAAATTGAGTGGAAAATAAATCAATAAATGATTGATTTCTCATCTACCCCCTGCCTCCACACAGGCATAGCCTTCCAACTTAACAACATTCCCCCAATGGAGTGATACATTTGTTACAATTGATGAACCTATGTTGACCATCATTATCATCCAAAATTCACTATGAACTTTGCTTAGTAATATGTGTTTTAAGTTTCTCCATCCCCTTTCACGCACGGCTTGTTCCTTTTCAGTGCTCCTATTCCATCATGTAGACAGACCACAGTTTATTTAGCCATTCGCCTACCGAAGGCCATTGGACAGGTTCCGAGTTTGGGCACTTATGAAAAGGACTGCTGTAAAAATCTGTGTGCAGATTTTTGTGGGTACATAAGTTTTTTTATTCCTTTGGACAAATACCAAGGAGCTGAATTGCTGAATTGTATGGTAAGAGTATGCTTACTTTTGTAAGAAACTGCCAGACTGCTGAAGTGGCTGTACCGTTTTGCATTCCCATGAGCAACGAATGAGTTCCTGTTGCTCCACATTATAGACAGCATTTGGTGTTTCAGTGTTTTGGATTTGGGCCTTTCTAATAAGTGTGTAGTGGTATTTCAGTGTTTCAGTTTGCATTTCCTAAATGACAGAGAGAGCATGAGTAGGGGAGGGGGAGAGGGAGGTGGGAAGTTGGGGAGAGGCAGAAAGAGAACCAGGCTCCTGAGGAGGGAGCTGGATGCGGGGCTTGATTCCTGGGGTCCAAGATGCTTAACCAACTGAGCCACCCAGGTGCCCCAATCAGGCCCCATTTGGCTGCATTTGAGCTATTTCATTCCTTTTCAAAATGTCCATCACTGTTCGGTGAGGCTTAGTTCTCATTTTCCTTTAGTTCTTAAAACATGGTTCTTTAAGGTCTTTGAACACATTTAAAATAGCTGGTTTAAAGTCTTAAGTCTTAATGTCTGTTCTTTCTCATGGGTAGTTTCTCTTGGTGCTTTTTCCCCTGGGTATGAGCCATACTTTCTTTCCATGTGTTGTATTTTTGCTAAATATTGGGACATTTTGAATAATATCATGTGCCCAATCTGGGAATCAAATTCTCCCTCATGCCCAGGATTTATTGTCACTGCTAGGTGTCGTTTGGTGACTTTTCCTGAACTAATTTTGTAAAGTTCATATTCCTTATAGTGTGTAGCCACTGAAATCTCTACTTAGTAGCCTAGTGGTCAGCTAATGATTGGATAGAGATTTCCTGGTATCAAGTTTCCCCATTGCTGCTGGAGGGTTCTGAGTGCATGTTAAAGCAGGTCTTCTACACTCATCTAGGCAATTAGAACTGTCTTAAGCCTTCACTTCCTGCTTGCACAGTGACAGGTGACAGCTGCGGCCTTCTCAGGTCTGTTCTGAGGATGTACATATTCCTATCCATTTGTGTGGCCTTCTAGATTTGAAATTTCTACTGCTCATGTTCTTATGATTAGGACTTATTGTGTCCCATCCAATAAAACCTGTCTACCTCAAGGTTGCAAAAATATTCTCCTTTCCCAGTGGTTTTATGTGTTCTTAGTTTTTCTATGATCCATTTAAAATTAATTTTTGTATATTATGAGAACTAAGAGTTTAGGCTTACTTCTTCCAAATAGCTATCTTGTTCCTGCACTATTTATTAGATTTCCCCATTGAAATGATTTTGATGCCTTAGTCAAGTCTGTTGACTCTCTCTGTGTCTGTCTGTTTCTGGGCTCTATTTTGTTCCAAAGATTTGTCTATTCTTATGCCAAAACCACAGTCTTGATTACTGTGCCTTTATAGTAAGCCATCTTTTCAAGATTGTTTTGATTATTTTAAATCCTATTCATTTCCATATAAATTTTAAGTTTATCAATTTCACTGAAAAAACTCACTGGAATTTTGATAGATTATGTTGAATCTATAGGTCAATTTGGTAGGAATATTTTATGGACTAGCTAATCCATAAATATGGTATTTTATTAAAAACAATTTTATACTCTAAAAGAAATTCTTTGTGAATGTAGCAATGAGAAAAGTACATAAAATGTATAAGACATGTCTACATGACCCAGTTCAAGACACAGAACCCTGCCAGAATCCCTGAAATTCCCTATCTTGATCCCATCCTACATGGTTCCATTCTTTCCCGACCAGGTGCAACCACTCTCGTGACTTTTACAGTAATACCTTTCTTGCTTACTTTGTAGGCTCGACTATCTATTTTTAAAACTTTACATGAATGGAAATCATGTGTGTATGATTTTATTACATATGTGCTTATTTTAACTTTGTTCCTCAAAGAACTCTTTCTATATGTAGAATTCTCTAATGGCAGTTATATAATTCCAGCACATTGAATTATCATTCCCATATCTTCTGACTATAACAAGAAGTTGGCTATTGATTTAATGTCTTTATCTTCAATTACTTATAAGATAGGATCTTTCTATTGGTGTTCTGCAGTTTCAATATGATGTGGATTTCTTTATCCTGCTTTGAAGAATACTTCTAATATTTTTTTCTAACATTTTAGATTGTGGTCAGTAGGAGTGTGGGTCCTGCCATTACCGGAAATGGGAATTAATTTTAATTTTTAAAATAAAATCAGAATCTTACTTTACATACTTCTCTGTAACATCCTGTTATTTTTTCTTTAACTTCCTTTCAAAAATTAATTTATGAGATCTTTTTCATGTAATTTTATATTTTGTTTTTTGCGAGTACATATAATACCATTGTAGGAAAATACCAATTTACTGAATCTCCTATTATGTATTCAAGTTGTTTCCGATTTTTACTATAATAAATCCCACACAAAATGGCTTAACTTAAAAATTCCTTCACATGGAATAACTAACATTAATGACTTACGAGCTCAATGTTACCAATTAGATGTGTCCCCACTTAGTTACAGACAAGAGAGAACTGGTGATTCGTTTTGCTCCAGGGGACCTTAGGTTGTAAGTCTCGACAAAATTTCCTTGAAAATAAAACAGATGGGGTGACTGATGCTCTACCAATCCCAATTACTCACCAGCCTTCCAGTACTCTCTCAACAAGATGTCTAGAGAGATCACTAGCGATTTAAGAAATACGAGAATACAAAAATAATATGATGGAGGACCATTTCAGCCCACAGTTAGCACCTCTACACAGAAAAAAAACCTTTCATTAATCATGCCGTAATTACTATGAGAAGTATAGAGAGACTCGAATACAAGAGATTTGTGTATCTTTAGAGGATTCTGATACTGAAAGTATAGATTCGTATTATCTGTTGTTCATATAACTATAAGGAGTGGTAAGGAATTTCTTCCTGGCAGCCAGGATTACTCTAAGAATCTCTCCATGAAAGAGAAGATACTACAGCAATTATTGCCACTATTTTCAACTTCTACTGTAACATAGGACACATATAATGATACTGTACTTCTCGTAAGAAAAGAGCATACTGTAACTTATTTTAAATAAAGTTGATGCCCCATCTAGCCATTTTGGAGTAGGAAAGATAGAAACCTTGGCATTTTTTGAAAACAAGCCAAATCATTGCTTCTTCTAAAAAAAAAAAAAAAAAAAAAAGCGCACCAAAAGCAAAATTTGAGCTTGCAACACGAGGAAAGTGGTACTGCTAAATATACACAAATGATAAAAGGTTTATCGTATTTAACAATTTTAATTAGCTAGTGTATCATCCTTCCTCTGTTATTACTGTTAATCTTTCATTTCAAGAAGCACCCTATTAAGCAAAGCAATTTCCTAGGGAAGCACTTTGCTAATATTTTGTCCAAACTTCGTTTTATAATCTGCTAACTCAGATCAACACTGTCTTTAGTAAGCTGGTTCCCTTCCCTAGCATATCAAAGCAAAAACAATACTATAGTTCTTTTAAACACTGTTTGTGGGACTTTGGCATGATGCAGATAAATTCTGTATACTGTTTTCTACCAAAAATAGGCACAGATAATAGTACGTTATTTAAAATACAATCCTGAAGAATCATGAGACAAAGTAATAAGGGCCTTTCCCACAAAACATCCTTTGTAATATTTGAAATCTTGAGTTATAAAAGTGTTCAACTTCATCAAATACTTTTCAGAGGATGCTCATGTATTAAAACCATTTAAATAACGAATGCTGTATCCAGCTTAAAGCATACGAAATGAGACTCAAGGCTAAGAAAACATGGGATTTAACACTGAAATTATCAATTCTCTGCTCTATGCCTTCATTTAAAATGTAGGAGAAAAAGGAAATCTACTTATAATGACTTTCATAAGTCAATGAGTCATTATTAATGCACTCTAAAGACATGTGTGACAATTTCTTTGTTTTTAACATTTTTTTTTTTAATGTCCTGGACACAAATGACATTTTTAAGTCTTTCTACAACGATAAGTAATCAAATCATTGCGCCAACAGCTCCCATAATCCAACCCCCCACCACCATCACAGCAATTGACAGGACCGCTTGGCACACTGGAGTAGAGGTTAAAACACCAAAACAAGCAAAAATAAAATCACACTGTACACTCATCTTAGGAGATGAAAAGTTTACTTAGAAATTGCAAACATTTAGCAAAGATAAGACATAAACGCTATTTTCCATCGTCTACAGAAATACAGTAATTTATAACTGGCTGGGTACATGATCACATGATAAAAACAATCTAATGGAAAAAACCAATGGTTCATTCTACTTTTCTGCCACTTGTAACAACTTAATAAGTGTACCAGTAAGTCCTGGAAGACAGATGCAGAGGAAGATTAGAATCCTAGGGCTGTTTGTTAATACACATTATTATAAGAATAATAGAAAAACAGGTACAGATATACAATTAACATGCAATTTAAGCTATTATTTTGAAGAAACAGGACAGAATTTAGTGAACACATTGAAAAATGTGTTAATAATGTGTTCTTATAATGAGCGTGTCATGGTATTTTACATGGCATTGAATTTCTTCCTTCTTAAATAATGCTTGGCAAATTGGAACAGATTGAGCTAGTTCCACAGCAAATTTAAAATGAAGACAATGTGGATAATTCTATTAGATACTTTTCTAAGTATACTAAATAATTTTTAAAGTACCATGATTTCATGCCTACCTCACCATCTCTCAATTTAAAATAAAGTCATACTTTGTACCCTATGAATCTGCACAGTCCAATATAGCAGCCCTCAGCCACACGGCTATTGGAGCACTTGAAATGTAGCTAGTCAGAACTGATGTGCACTGAGAGTGCAAAATACACAATGAATTTTAAGAACTTACAATGGGGAAAAAAAAGGCAAAATATCTCCATAATTTTGTATACTGGTTATATATTGAATTGATATTTTAACTATACTGGGTTAATTAAAATATTTAAGTTAATGTTACTGGTACCTTTTTTAATACACCTGCTAGAAAATTAAAAATTACATATGTGGCTCCCATTTATATCTACTGGACAGTACTAATACAAATAATCTACACTCATCATATTAGCCTTCGAATTTAACATCACAATTTAAGCAGTCTGGAGAACTAAGTCCCAGAACACCACAAGCACCCTCTGCACATACTTTACTGCAAAGTTTATTTTTATCCCTCTGCAAGGTATACATTTTAATTATAAAAAGAATTCACAAAATATTTAATCCTTTAAAAATGTGAATTAGTACATTGTGAGAGCTAAAAGAACTTTTAATGCAGACTGTTACATTGAGAAAAATAGTTTAACAACAATGTAATCAGAGGGAAGACAATTAGTATCTTCAGTAAAATAAGTTAGCCAAACTTCTCTTTAATGCCCAGGATCTGCCTTTGCACCACAGATCATATATGTAACTTGTCCATCTAACCACAGCCTACAGGAAAATCCTAAAACATCATCAACTGCAACCTAAATACTCCATTTTTGGAAAATTTTCAAGCAATGTAAAGTTCACACACTTGGTCAATTCTAATAGCAGAGTATAGGGATGGTGTCTGAGAACCACCTGGTAAATTAAAGTCCTGCAGGGTTAAATAAAGCAAGCAACTGCTTAGTGTCCCAGAGACTTGGATTTAAAAAAAGTTTTTTTTAGAGGTTATAAAAAAAATAGCACTGACCTTTTATCGTTTTCTTCTCCCCCTTTTTTTTTGTAGTAGTGTGCATAAATATTTGGCATATTTATACCATTTATACCATTTTTCTTCTGTCCATCTCAAATACAAGTTAATCCAGAACCCACTTTGTCCTTCTCCTAGGAACCACACACATCAAACGAGAACACTGACAGTGGTCACCAGTCCGAAGCCAGCATCACCGGCATCAAGAACCGCGCCAGGAGGCAGTGCCCAGGCTCACTGGTGCTACACACTCTCTTCCTCCCAGCTCAGGTTGGAATGTTTGTTTTTAAACTGTTTAAATACGTTCACATTGGGCAAGCTCTGTCAAAAATGCTCTGAAAGCCACAGATTAACAGATTCTGAAACAAGTATCATTCATAAAAATTTCTCCCTCATATTAAAGATGCTCTGAGAAAAAAACAAGGAAGTACAGGTTATTGAAAATAACTTCACGTTTCACCACTACCACTTTTAAGTCACTGGAAAGCAATTGAGATTTGGGGAGAAATGAACAGTACCTAAGACAGGTAATACTAGGTATACCAGTGCAGAAACTGACTGCCGAAGTTTATAGCAGTTCCCTCTCAAGTTCAGCAGCCTATTAAGACATTTGCTCACATTTATTAATGTGTCTTGAACAAAAAGATACTGCTTAAACTCTTCCCGCCTCCTACCTTCAGGCCATGTTCTACACAAACAGTATTTGTATTGCATATGTTACTAACTCCAGCCTAAATAAGCCTAGTAATTCATGTCAAATAATTTTTCAGTTTCAAACATATATTACTCTAAAAATACTTCTCCATGAAAAGATAACTGTTAGTTTGATGGCAGATCAATAACTGACTATTTACTGAGCACCTACTATGACAGCACTCAGTCTACACTCATTCTAAACAATTAAGAAAAAAACACCTGCTTCAAATGCAAGATGACACTGGTGAGGGAGGGTTCTATACGAGCATTTCAGATAGAATGGTATAGGAGTCAGTACCTGAACCTACAAAATTGTTCATCCCTAGGATATGAAAAAACCTCAGATTTATTACTAGTCACTTTATAGGGATAAATTAACATTTGAAGGAGGCTGCATAGTACTTTGAGGAAAGTGATGGCCATACATAAAATTAAGGCTGATTCCCTAAAGTTATGGAAGAAAAGCCAGAATGTCATAGTTGATAATCAAAGACAAAATAATAGTTTACACAAATATCTCTGGTTAATTCAGACAAATGGCACTTGTGTTAGGTTCCCAACTTTGCTTGAGGGGGCTGGTTTACTAAAGAAAACTGCCTTTAAATAGGAGCACTTTAAGCAAATACGAAAATAAAAACCTTTTAAATAAAATTCTCTGTAAAATCACTATATAAATTCAAGTTCCAAATCTCATCTAAATGTACATACATACATGTATGTGAATACACACACATATATGCCTTAAAAGTATCTAAATTTCACTTATGATGTTTTGTGCAGTTGTATACCTTGCCTTGTATGTTTGAGCCAAATTGTGTATCTTAAGCACAATACTGTGTGTTTCTCCTGACGCTGAGAATGTGGGCAACGGTGAGGACACAGAGGTAAGCTACTTTCTAGCCTGTAGCACTTCTGACCTGTTGGATCCCTGCAAGGTACGAGGCATTATGCAGTGTACCGACACGGGCAGGGTTTCTTTCAGGGAAGCTGAAGTTTTAAGAATGAAAACAGTTGTCAGTTTGAAAGCCAATAGTAATTTTCTGAACAGGATTTCCAAAAACAGAATGATGTCAACTAAAATACCCCCAACTTCTGCCAAACGTGGAAAACAATATATTACAGAAATCGTTTCTGTAGAAACGAAGACGTGTGTAAGAGAACATTCATAATAGGGCCACAGGGACTGAAGCAGTGAGGTGAACAATGAGGCAGTCACAGAGGGTCTAGGAGCTACTGCACTGGTAGCGGTTTATAAAAAATACTATCTATACTAAAGTTTTAAGAGCTAGTAATATATTGAACATATTTCTGCCTTTTCTTTTTTTGCCACTGAATATAAAATTTTGTCCTAAATTTACTAAATCTTTTACACCCTGAGGAATAACAGATTAATTAAAGAAATGCCAGGGTTAGCTTTGTGGACCATATTATTGTCCAAAAAGCACAACCTATAAAGAGCTAATATTCTTGGAAGCACAAAGTTTCATCTGCAGACTAAGCTAATGCTCTCTATTTTTTTTTAAGCAAAGAGTTTGATTTTAAGTGTTAACATGGCCTAACAAGAATACAGATGTCCAAATTGAGAGCCAGAGGCACCCCCTGCAACACACACACACACACACACACACACACACACACACACACACACACATCCAGATTTACAACCGACACAATGGATTTCTGTCTCCACTATAAACTATGACATATTGCTGTCACTTAGGAATATATTATTCAACAGTCCTCTGAAAAGCACTTTGGAATCTTTAGCTGTATATTTTTATGAAATTACAAGTTATTTGCTATCTCGAAATAGGGACTTTTATTCCTCCCCTCTCCATACCCAAATATGTAACATGCCACATTTTAAATTTATCCCAGTATTTACTTCTTTTCCTTCAACATGGAATTTGGGAGGGAATTCTTAAAAGTCCTTAAAGTGAAGCAAAGGATTCATTTAGAACAATCATTCGGCCTTTCTTGTAGGGCACAGGGCCACTCTTTCCCTTGACCTTGGGCTGGCCAGGCTTCAGGCTGATCTTTAATTACACACACGCTTGCCTCTAAATATAATGCCTCTGACCCCCAGAAAGTTCCTTGCCACAGGGAAAGAACGAATTGTTCTTGGTAGGGTGCTTAAAAATGCTAACTAAGAAATACAAATCAAAGCATCCTACCTGCTCATATCAGTATCTCATGAAAGGACACAAACTCCATGGGACCATACCTAGCAACTGGAATCAATAGAATGCATTATAATCAACTGTTTGATAAAACTTTGTTTTATCCTTTGTTTTCTACCTAAACATTAAATATAATCTTGTTCCCTCTAGAAAGAAGAAAGGCACTCAAATTAACATAGTATGTTTAGCTATTTTTTAAAAGACATGGTGTGACAAGAATTGTCAGGGTTGATTTTCTTCCTGCCCACAACCTTCGTGCCCCTGAATATATCTACGCCTTCCTGTGCCTCCACGTACCCCGCCGTTCGAGAGGAGCACACTGCAAGGACGTGTAGGCACAGGGAGGCGGCAGCACGCCAAGGACCAGCGTCTGCACGGTTCTGTTTGAGACATTTACTCAGAAGACACGCGTTGTTAATAATGCTGTTCCAATTTTCTAGAATATTTTAAATACTTTAAAGTTCTAAAATACAATTTTCTAGTTAACAAAATAACTGTAAGCTTACAAAAACTTTCTGCAAAAAAAAGAGAATATATGTTGCTTCTTTTTTTAACTAAATCTTTAGTATCTTCTACAATTAAGAGGGACTAAGAGATGACACTGTTGTACAACAAGAGGCAGTTGTACTCCTAAATTCTATTTAGCCCATGCCAGATACCATCTTGTACTACGGAAAATTACTACTGTTAATTTGTTCTCAACAATATGAAAAGTTCTCTTTATATAATAAGCATGAATTGACGTGACCTGAATACGTGGAAATCACACAAAGTCTACCACCATATATGCTTTCCTATAAACTGCCACAGAAAAGCCCAGAAACTTTTGTTTTCCTATCGTGTGTCACATAAGCCCTCATTTGAAGATTTAAATGGCCCTGAGTGACAACCTGTATAGATTTTATCCTACTAACACGATGTCCTTAATTTAATTAGAACCGTACCACAGGAATAAGGGATATGAGTGAGAGTCTGGGCCCAGGGTATCCAAAGAGGTAACAGAATGCTAAAACCTACAAAAGAAAAAGGGGACATTAATAGGTAACTAATCCTTATATTAAAAAAAATGACTCACATAGGTTTAAGAAATACCTAAAAGGTCCACAGTTCAAGCTGGGGAGGAGAAAAGGAGAAGCATAAAATGACTATCCAGGCACAAATACAGATCAACAAGTCTTTGAAATCAAAGAATTTCTTCCAAAGCCCCAGTGTTTCTGGCTCTGTAGGCAAGATCTGTCCTCCAATATTATAAATGAACAGAAAGTAGTGTTCTTAATGCAAACGAGCTTTGTTCTGTGAATTTTTAATATATATTTAAAGTACAGTTATTCCTTAATTATAGAGCTGCATTTCTTGGCTGGGATTTAATGAGCTTAATGAAGGTAGTTAAATGAAGAAAAAAAATCTAAATTAACTTACTGTATATGTAAGAGCTCACCTGAAGTATCATGAATCTAGAATACGTCATTCATTCATAATCCATTGCTCCAATCCATTAATTTCTCAATCATAACTCATTCTGTCCATTACACATGATCAATCTTTCCCATCTTCGGTTAATCATTTATTAATCTGATAAATATTTAATGAGTCCTCACAATGTGCAAGGCACATACTATAATGTGGGAACACTGTATTAACAAAATAGGTATACTTAAAAAAGCTGGGGTGAGGGAGGAAGGTGGTGGCGGAAGTATTTACAGATCTTATTGCTTTTGGCTTGTCAGTAGCATTCTTGAGCCACAGGAAGGTACAACAGCCTACTATTCTTCCAATGAAAGTTTGATGAAATGTGTGTCACTCTAAACTATCTTGTTGACTATTTATAAGAAAAAAAAAAAAAAAGACTAACAAGTCCCTGAAAATGGACACACATTTCCACTGCATAAACTCCTTTGAAGAGATGTTATCACACTACAGCTAATGAGTATAGATGTCAACCATTTAGGAAAAAACACAACCACGTAGGGCAATACTAGGTTTTTCTGTGAATGAACACTTGAAAAATGCAAATTTTAGAAATAAAGTAGCACACAAAAGTCACAAACAGTAAATATCCTTTAGATATTTGTATTTTTACTCCCTACTCAAAACTTTATTAGGAAGACAAGAGACTCAAGATATCTTATAGGACTAGATGGCTTCATAAAGGGGTGGATTAAGGGCCTTCAAACACATGAAGACAGAGAACATCAAGGGTGGCGGCTGTAAAAAGGCAGGGAGCACTATCAAATTGAGCTGATGCTTCACAGGGTATTGTCTCTACTCCTGTCCTGACACTCACATCAAAGCGTAAGAAGCCCTATTACTTGGGATACTCAGACTGATGTGTGGAAGAAAGGTAATACTGAGTGAGGCCAGGACTTGGCAGCGTGTATTTAGTGGAATGGGCTGACTCTCTCATGTCCCCTCGGTGTAGTCTCCCCACCAGCCCCGCAGGGGCTGAAAATCACAAACTAATGGTTTTATCCATACGGGTCTAGGCAGACCTTGAGGTATTTGATTCAAAATATGCTTTGTACACAAAGGGCCACAGAATTATGTTCATAATGACAATTATTTTCTTACCTAAATACCTTGAAAACTATAAAAGGTTAATTTTGCCCCAAGAGAGAAAAGCAGCTTCTGTCTACAAGAGCCAGGCTGAACAATTTTTCTGATGTTCTTAAGTCTTACCTGACAGTTTGCTACTCAACAAAATCATGATGCACAAAAAGAACTTATTCTTCTCCTAAGCTTAAGGCAGAATGCCTCTCTCAAGCCCAGGGTTTCCATAATAGAAGACAGGAGAGGTTTGCCTTTCCCTAGGTCTGGCCCCTCACCCTACAGGTGACCTAGCAAGTAAAATGGAGAATAAGCAAAGTACGGTGGCCACACTTACTTCGGCCACTATTACATTCTGCACACACACAGGACAATAGGCAGTTTCCGTCATTAGGGGAACTTCTAGAAGGGCAGTTCATATTAGTATTGTGTGTGTGTGTGTGTGTGTGTGTGTGTGTGTGTGTTTAATGGGGTATGAAATTCACTGGAAAGAGGACAGAGAGTATCTTCAGTACACATCCTCAAAATAAGACAATTAAGGAAAAACATACAAAAGTGAAAGTGTCAAAAAATATGGAATGAATTGGGAAAATAAAGAAAAGGTATGTGGAGAGGAAAGAACGAACACAGACCATTTACAAAGGGGAAGAAAGTAAAAATTCCAGGCCCTTTTCCCACCCCGCCTCACAGACCTGAAAAATCCAGCCCTTATTACTGAAAAGATAAGATATAGCTGTGAGGTGGCTACTTTGGTACCTCATCCCTGATAATTTTTTATCAAAGTTTTTAAGCTGTTTTTTTTAAAACAAAGGTTGAAGAACTAACCTTCAAAAGCTATTCTCTCCTCTGGCATTTACCAGCAAACTTTTAACAATCACTGCATAAAAAAATTTATAGTTTAAGTATATTTTCAGGAACTTAAATTTTTAAAAAGAAAAGATTTTTATGGATACATTTCCATGCACATTTTCCCGACTTTTCATGGTGAAGTTAAAAGGAAAATAGGTAGTAATAACTAAAAATGGCATTCCAGATTTAAACAACAAATGATGTTTATATGGGCTAACTTGAGTGTTTTTGGCCTATACCAAATTTGAGGTAAAAACAATCTATCAAAACTAGTAATAAAAATAATTTCCCAGTCCCGTAATTACATAAACTCTTAAAATTCATTTTTCTTTTAAAATAACCATTTTAAAATCGATTACACATTGGAAGCATGTTTTTATATAAATTCCAATACTTCTGACTTTGGTTACATTAATCAATAACTTGAGTCGAGAAAGAGAAATGATTTATATTTTCACAAATCCATCTATCTGGCCATTTGATTCTCAAAACAATCATTAGATATGAGTAATTCTGAGCTTGTATTATTCTAAAGCTGAATAACAACATCAATTTTTAATTAAAAAAAAACCACCAGCCTATGCAGCAATTGCACTGAGGTGGGTAGACATGTCTGTGAACCAGTTAGGAGAACCAAGTGAGAAGTAGCTACATGTATAGAAATATACAGGATGAGAAGTTAAGAAAAAAAAAAAAATTAAGACTCACTATGTTTAGCAGGAAGAAACTACACAGTTATTTTATCCCCAAAAGGAATGCCAGTTCTTAACAAAATAAATAAAATGGAAGATTTACTATGGACTTTTAACCTAAAGATGAAGACCACATAATAGCAAACAGTTCATGCAACTACGTAAGGAAGAAAGGAAAGCAATATTGCACTGAAAGGGGAGCCTCGCAGGACTTAATCCACCTCTTTCATTGACTCAACGTAACTAGCCATTTCCTGTATGCGTTGGCAAACCTGGCCTGCTCTACGTTCCGGCAGGTGGACAATACTTGATCGATGAACCTGTGCTCCATTTCCAGGCCCCGGGAGTCTGGAGCTGGGGTCCGCTTCAGGCGTTTGGTTTCCTGGGAATAGCCTTGCTTGCTACAGTCACTCAGCCCGTCCACCTCCATGGCCTGAGACACATGTGGGCCTGCTGGGATGAGGTGCAAGTCACTCAGATTCCCCCCAGGACTGTCTGCGGGTGACAACTGGGTCACGCTGTGAGGAAACCTACCCCTTAGGTGATGCTGAAGGTAGAAAATGTGCCGCCTGTGAAAGAGGGGGAGGAAGAGAACACAGAAAAAACAAATTATCCCAAAGTCAAGCTTTCCAGGGAAAAAACAATAGTAATAAGCTGATAATTTCAAAACATATAGCGCTCATTTGCTGCTTCCCCCCTTGGCGACCAGAGTTACCTGGAGGCGGGGAGGAAGAACAATTACGTTGAAGTCTCTGTGTTTTTAGACTAGAGTCTTACAAGCCCAGATTACTGGACTCTTTGTGAAAAAGAATCCTACATATGACCCCAAAGGGTTTTTAACACCATTGACTGAGATGCTGATAATCACTTGGAATTATTCCTCTTTGTAACTACAATATAAAATGAGAAATAGGTCTTAGCCCAATTTCTGCTATAAAAAAACAAAACAGCACCAAAAATTAACTTCACTGATATCCTAAAACAGAAGTGATTCAGGAACAAGGGGATGAAATAGCTCATCCAGAGGCTTTTAGTCCATGGGCTCTATCTAGTATTTTCTTTAATAAGAACAGGTATATCTAAAAGCCAACTGAACTTTTCCTGAAATCCATCACTACAGTTTCATTAAATTATCTACATGCAGTAGGGATGTGCTGGTCTCTGAGCAAAGCATTTAAAAGGCACAGCTCTTGTACTTCCTCTAAGGAGAGCAGTTCTCCTGCCCTTAGACTCATCTAGAGTTATTTGGTTTTGTTTTTTTTTTTTTGTTTAAAGATTTTATTTATTAATTTGACACACAGAGCGAGAGAGGGAACACAAGCAGGAGGAGTGGGAGCAGGCTGCCCCCTGAGCAGGGAGCCCGATGCGGGGCTTGATCCCATGACCCTGGGGTCATGACCTGAACCAAAGGCAGATGCTTAATGACTGAGCCGCTCAAGCGCCCCTAGAGTTATTTGTTAACAATGAAGATCTATGTGCCTAATCTCCAAAAATTCTACTCCATGGGGGTGCACATCTCCTATTCAAAACTGGTAAACTACATAGATTCTAGGTTGTTCTATCTCATTATTCATTTTAGCAACTCTAAGCCGTTGAAAGATAATTCTGTTCATTTTCCCAGCATATTCTGGAGTAGATAGGGAACATATAATTTACCCATTAACTTAAAGGACAGATAAGGGGCCTAAGGGCAATGACTGAATAGCAGAAAACTGGCCTGTATAACATACAGGAATGCCAGTTCTTAACAAACTGTTAAGTCAGTTCTAAACTGTCGTTTCTCCCTATACCTCACCCCAAATTTCGGTTAATCTTTATACAAGTCTTCTGCTCTGTTAATCTAGCCATCTCTTAAACACAAATATAATTTTTAACTTTTCTCAGCCTTGCTACTGATGTACCTAAATATAGAATAGCAACAAAAATCTGTTAACACCAAAACAACATGGAAGCTAAGATCTATCTTCTCTCTAGAAAATGTAGAATAAGAGTGTCTTCTTTTTACGAGAAAAAGAAAATTTTTTATGAAGGTGCCGAAGAGGGGAGATGGTCTTCCATCTCCTAAATACTTGTAGCATGGAACAGCAGCTGCACACATCTCCTCAAATAGCCTACAAGATAGACTAGACTGGCAAAAAGGGGGCAAATCTCAACAACTTTAAAAATGTAAAATATTTAAAATGCCTACCTCCTGCCTGGCACAGGCTAGTCCTTTATTTACAAATAGAATCCCCTAGTCTGAAATAGAATCCCTATCTATAGAGATGGAGATGCCTCAAAAAAGAACCCATCAGGGGGTTCCCACACCTGGACTTCATTCCAACATGACAGTTACTTTGCTGTCAAATGTCCTCAGAACTCAGGTTATGAGGTTGCTAATTTCTTTCCCTGCTTCCTAATAATCCTGCCCTGTGTGTCAAGAGCTTATACTTAAGGAACTTAATTTGCAGACCATCAATAAGCTTACTATTCTCAAGGTCTAATCAATGATCAAAATCTGACTCTGCATCAGATTGTGTTGTTTTTTTGTTGTTTTCTGAAGACTAGATGGCAGTACTCCACCCCGGATATACTATAAATATCAGAATCTCCAAGGAGGGAGTTCAGAAACTTGTTTTCAGTTTGGAAGTAACTGAGGCTATTCTGTTGGACAGTCAAGCTTGAATACCACCATCCTAAGCATTAGGCAGAGATCTGCATGAGGAATCTCATTATTGAATATCATGAGGAAGAAGATAGGGTAACATAAACTCCTCTGAATTCAGGCAAAGTTCCACAATCAATTACCTACCACCTGAGCAGGCAGGCCTAAGTTCATCAAAGGTTGATGAACCTAAGACAAAAGACCTTCTACAACTCTCATAAAGTCAAGCAGTTCCATGCAGAAAATAGATTTTCCATCCTCTTACCTGTGACACCAAAGGGTTTCATGTCCAGGGTAGGAATCAATAAGATCCGTGCTGAATTCAACTTCTTCTTCGAGAAGATGGGGAAGATTTATCCTTGCTTCTTCTGTTGAAGCTGCTGCTTCTTCATCTTTTACAACTAGAGCTGGCTCACTTCTCAAAGGGTTTTGCTCCAGTACAGAACCATCTATCACAGTTTGGCTAATCAAAGACTTTAACAAAAACTGGCGGTAGTGAAATCCACTGTGGTCTGAAACATGCATGGATGCCCAGTGTTTAGTAGAAGACAATTCATCAAGAAGAATCTTGTAGGAAGAAAAAAGGGAAGTGAGGAGAGGAACTGCCAAAGGAATTTCTTTCTCCATTAATGCTTTGGATTTCTCTTTTATTTGTTCCTTGTATTTTTGGTAGCACTGTTTCTATCAATACTTTGTATACAATGTCCAACACAGTGCTACCACTCAGCAGAAGCTAGTAAAGGCTAGTTTCCCCTTTCCCTATCAAAGTAGTAAGAGGTGTGTATATATATGTGTGTGTATGTATATATATACATACACACCCCCCCACCCACCACAGAATTCAAGGACTTATTTGTCATTCTTTCTCTGGACCTTGATCAATCACATTCTGATTGGCAGACACAAAGAAAAACTATTCTAAAATAATGATAAACATTAAGGTGTTTATTTACAAGAATGCTGATGTTGAGAGAAAATATAAATTCAAAGGTTACTTTGATGAACTTTAATATTTAATTAACATTATAATATCTAAATTATTGGTTAAACATCTGACTCATTGTGTTATTTGTTCTTCACTGTAAGTGCCATGAGGGCAGAGACAGTCAGTTTTGTTCACTATTAATTCTAAGAGCTTAGTACAAAAAATATGATGCATGAATAACAGGAATTTTCAAGAGCGCATGATTTTCACTATTCATCTCAAACTCAATTAACATCAATGATAAATGATTTTTTTAAGTAGAGGAGACAAAATTCAGCGGTGAATTAAGTCTTTGTATTATCAATCCTGCAAACTAAGCAACGGAATGATTAAAAAGAAAAGCAGCAGTTATGAAAAAATAAATCATTTGGCAGTGTCTTGGACAAGTAGCAAATGCAAATGGATTTGGATCAGCAAAAGCTATACTGAGGGCCTCCCACATTCCATTAGAGGACTTTCAGACCAGCTAAGAAGACATATACTTTGCCAGCAGCGAATAATAGACAGCACAAAGCCCACGGGCTCCTCCTTTACCTGCTTTTCAAGGGTCCCAGGCAAATGCCTTCTCTTATAGCAAGATCTCCTCTCCATTCCTCACAGTTCCTTTCTTCCCTAGAAAAAATCTTTCCCTCTCCTGAACCTCCATGATTCCTTTGTGTTCTACCATACCTTATAGAATTTCTGTGCATCTTTTCATCCCTACTAAATTCTCTTAGTTAAGATAGTTATTCATTCCTAATTAATGTTTCCATCATTTTATACTCAATGACATCAGAGTGAACATATAAGTATTTTATGAATGAATCAATGATTGAACTAAACAATTTAATGAATTAAGTGACTAGTACAGAGGGACAAGATTACTCCCAGTAAAGGACAGTCGATTTATTATCAGTGAAATGCTTTAAGCATCTCCTTTAAATTCTCATGAGTTTATTCAAAGCCAAATAGGCTTGTTCCAGAGCTGGTGAATCTCTGAGAAATGGAAAACAAGACTGTTTACTTGATTAAAATGGTGAGCAAAATAGCACCAGATAAACGTCTACCTTAGAAAAATATATACTAACCTTGAGGTTATTACATCTTTGAAGAATTAACCTGCAGGACATTTAAGCAATAATGTATCAGCTTTTTAATTTTGGTAGGGTTTCTTAATATGGATTGAAAAGAGTACAAAACATGTTTAAAAGGAATTTACATAACATGAAAAACCTTTAGATTATTTCTTACTGCATATTTCTATACATAAAATCTTTAATTATTTTAATTTTGAGACAGACAATAGCACATATATGATAGACTTTCAACCATGAATGTAATTCCTTTAACATTTTTTCTCAGACTTTTTAAGAAAAAAAATCACTATATTCTTTTCCTTTGCTATATTTAAGAGGCATACTAAATGGGAAAAGAAACTAGCAGGAATTTCAGGGCATTTTTTTGCTAGAATCAAAAGGTATAGAGATATAAACAATGATTTAAAAAAAAAAGACAGCAATTCTTTTAAAGTGATCTGAAAGTCACTGCATAGAGATAAGGCTTAAATGTAAGGTACTGACAGAAACAATGACCTATGTGTGATAAAACTTACATACCATTATTCTTTCTCAACACTCCATATAAAAAATTAGTGAGTGAACAAATAAGTACAAGAGAACTACAGGAGCAGGGCTATGGACACAGAAGGATAACAGGCTTAAAATTAACGAGCAAGGAAAATGCTCGTCCTATCTATATATGTCATCCTTCCTAGAAATTTTTAAAAATAACATTTGGTTATTTTCTGATTATGAAAGTGATACAAAATTGTCATTCTAGAAAATTCCAGAAATACAAAATAAAAAAAAAAAAGAAAAAGAATCACCTATTATCCTGTTGGCCAGAGAGAGACCTACTCTTAACATTCCCGCCAATCGCCAATCTTTCAGCTTTCTTCTATGCATGCATGCGTGCAGTTCACTTGTACCACGAATTTGGGATATTCTTTTATACTGAATTTATTCCACTTAAATCATATGCATATACTCATGCCATTAAATATTACTCTATTAATTTTAAACTTTTGCATAATATTTCATCCCAAAGATTATCCCAATTTAAACATTCCTTCATTTTGTTTCTATTCTTGTATAAGTAACAGTCTTATGAACACATACATATAAGGTCTATGTGCATAATTTATTTATTTAGGAATTTCTAGAAGTATATTTACTGGAACAGTGAAAAACATTTTGTAAAGTTCTTAATATATATTGTCAAAATGCCCTCCAGAAGGGCTGTATAATTTACATTCCTACTGAAAGAACATGTTAAACACTGCCTAAATTCCTTACCAGTATTATAATCTTTACTAAGTTGATAACTGGAAAATCATGTCATTTGAATTTGCATTTCCTTTTATTAGGAAGGCTAAATAATTGTTCCTTTTTTTTTTATATTTTCAAAAATGCCATTTTATTTATTTTTTTTCTCCCCAAATATGTTTATTTTAATTTTTCAGTGTTACAAGTAAATAATTGTTCCTATTCCCTTATTTTTCCTGTTTCTTCTTATACAAATTGCCTATTTTGCCTAATTCTCTTCTTTTAACTGCCTAATTTACTAATTGTGAGAGTCATTAATTTCTCTTCTGGGTGTGTAAGAGATCTTTATAAAGTCCCTAAGTTGCAAATAGTTTTCTTAATATATTACAATTATTAAAATATATATATAACAATTATTATTATATATATATAATATAACAATTATTTTTTTAATTGTTTTTTTCTTCAGGTATGTTTTTATTCCATTTAGAGTTCAGTTTGGTACAGGAGATTAAAACCTAACAATTATTTTCTAAAAGGTCAATCAATCTTATCAGCATCACAAATTGAACAAAGAATCTTTTCTCCAATTATGTGAAATGCCATACTTATCATCAATGAAATCTGTACATATTATAGATTGGGATTTGCTTCTGAGCCTTAAGATTTCCATTCCTGTTTTTACCTTTGAGCCAGAACCACAGATGACTCTGTTTTTATAAACATTTAGATATACACTGGTGTTCCTCATTTTTATTTTTTTCCCAACAACTTCTTAGCTATTCTTGAAGTTTTATTCTTCCTAATGTACTTTAGAACCAGTTTTTGAAGTTGAAAACTAAGCTGGTAGTTTTCAGTATATTCACAGACTTGTGCAGCCATCACTGTCTAATTTCAGAACATTTTCATCACCTCCCAAACAACCCCAATTCCTATCAGGAGTCCCCTAAATCTCCATTCCATCCAGCCTCTGGCACTCACTAATGTGCTCTGCCTATTCTGAATGTCATATAAATGGAATTACAGAATATGGGCATTCTGAATCTGGCTTCTTTTCATCAGCACGTTTTTAAGGTTCATCCACATATCAGGACTTTGTTCCTTTTTATGACCGAATTATGTCCCATTGTATGGACATACCACATTGCATTTATCTACTGTTCAGATACTGGACATTTGGTTTGTTACTTGTTTTTGGCTATTATGGATTACGCTTTTACAAACACTGCTGTAACAAGTTTTCAATTCTGTGGAGTATATATCTAAGAGTGGAACTGCAGGGTCATATGTGGTAATTCTAGGTTTAATTTTTTGAGGAAATGCCAAACCGTTTTCCACAGTGGCTGCATCATTTCACATTCCTACCAGCAACGTATAAGGGTTCCAAGTTCTCCACACATTCTTGTCAGCACTTTTAACTTGTTTTTCATTTCAGCCATCCTACTTGGTATGAAATGATATCTCACTGTGGTTTTGATTTGCATTTCCCTGATGGCTAATGATGCTGAACATCTTTTCATGTCTTTATTGGCCATCTGTATATCTTTTTTTGTAGAAATGGCGCTGTGTGCTTTCTCAGGTGACATACCATTATCAACTTTTAATTGGCTAGTAGTAATAAAATTCTGTTCAACTGTTTTTCCTCTCACCTCACCCTCACAAATGAGACTATTTTAAAATTTACTTAAATAAATATCTACCTAAAACACACAATCATAGAAAATGAAACAGAAAATGAAAATCTCCTATTTTCATAGCACTGTTCACAATTCTTTATTTTTTTTTTACTAGAAAATGAATATGTGTTTATATTATGGAGAACACAAGCCAATATATCTGTAATAGCACTGTGTGTGTGTATACATATGTTAAGCAATATGCCAATATACAATATGCCAAGCACTCTTCTAAACACTAAGATCTCATTTAAAGTTAATAACTATATTAAGACCATCTCATATTTAGCTTTGAAGATCCTTATCCTATAGTGAAATTTTTCTTGAAATACTCTTCCAAAATATAATTTTAAGTAGCAACAAAATATTCCGATTTGCGATGAACTACAATGTAACTAATCTGTTGTTATTGGAGGGTTAGACTGGTTCTAGTTTTTCGGCTATTATAAACAGCACTTTCATATATCAAACTTTCATATATAATAGCCCATGTTTATTGAACACTTAGTACGAGCATTTCTGATGGCCACTTTATGTGGATTTTCCCATTAATTCATATCACTCAGTGAGGTAGGAATTATCACCTGTCCCATTTTATAGATGAGGAAACTGAAGGTTAGTGATTCTTTTTTTTTTTTAAAGATTTTATTTATTTATTTGACAGAGAGAGAGAGATCACAAGTAGGCAGAGAGGCAGGCAGAGAGAGAGGGGGAAGCAGGCTCCCTGCTGAGCAGAGATCCTGATGCGGGGCTCGATCCCAGGACCCCGAGATCACGACCCGAGCCGAAGGCAGAGGCTTTAACCCACTGAGCCACCCTGGCGCCCCTGAAGGTTAGTGATTCTAAGAAACTTCTCCAAGGCCACAAACCAAACTGGTAGTATAGTCACGATTCAAATTAGGTCTGTCTGACTACTGAGTGGAGCCTTTAATTACTATACCACCATACTGTATCTCCTGCTATTTCTTTAGGATGAATTCCCATAGGCAGAACTACCAGATTAGAAAGAACACATCTTTTTTTTGCACAGTCTGATAGATGCTGCCATGTTGTCCTTCAGTAAGATTACACCAATTTCCACATTGCTTGCTTTCATAGCCTTATCGATGCTGGAAACCAACATTTAAAAAAAACACTGGGAGGGGGCACCTGGGCGGCTGTCAGTTAAGTGTCTGCCTTAGGCTCAGGTCATGGTCTTGGGGTCCTGGGATCGAGCCCCACATCAGGCTCCCTGCTCAGTGGTGAGTCTGCTTCTCCCACTCTCTGTGCCCCTTCCCCCAGCTTGTGCTATCTCTTTCTCAAATAAATAAGATCTTTAAAAAAATCATTTTTAAGTTCCCAAGTAAGAAGATGCCAGCTCATTTTATATGTATTTTTAAGCTGCTTTAGACCAGTGGTACTTCTGTGATGACTGCCTCTAAGAGACAAAGCACAGTAGGGCATGATCTCCTAGCTGGGCCCACTGGCTTCCAAAAACAGAAAGGGGATTTTGCAAATTCAGCACACTTCACTGAGAGAGCTGCAGTGGCAGAGGGGAAAGGAAGAGCATGGAGCTCAACCAAGGGCAGGGCATAGCCGGTGGACAACATGTGAGCCTAGGAGTGGGCCCAGGCAGCTGAATCAACACACCACTAATGAGTTGTCATTTTCAACATCAAGAAAACAAGAATTTCACCTTGGTCCTGTGTTCTTGATTTTTAAGGGAATGCCAATTTAAAGGGTCCACATCAAGGCAGGCAAGTCTCCAAAGACTGCTCAGCTCACGTGTACTCTGCCTTTCTCTTTATCCTCAATGCTCCTCAAGCCCCTCCCCACCCCCTTCACGCTATCAAGTTGTGGAGCTGAGATGACCAGACTCCATAAGAACTCCCCTATCTCCCACATCCCACCAGATAACTTGTGCCTCCAGACTCCTGACAATGTAGCAGCCTGCGTTCTGGCAGCTGTTTCCAATGAGCCCAGCCTGGATGAGCAGCCACTTCTGTCCTCCCACTGTCCCCTGTGCTTCTCTCAGCTCCTGCCAGCGTCAAACTGCTTGTGAGTGCTGGTATCCATTTCCTCAACTAGATTTTCAATTTGTTGAGAGCAATCTCATTGTCATTATGCCACACCCAGCATACAAGGCATTGTCTGGGAATGAAAGAGTTTGAGTACTTTTTCATGAATAAATTACATTGAGTTGATTGAGCAAACTGGGAGTCAGTTTCACCTAAACCTTCTATCTGTGAGGAATAGAGAAAGGAACTAAAATGTAGTGAGCCTCTATTAGGTGCCCAGTACTTTACACACATGAACTCAAATAATTTTCAAAATAATCCACTGAGGCAGGCAGTAGAGCTGGTATTTTACAGATGAAACACGAAAGCCTTACTTTCCACACGTAGCTAGTAAGGCCAAAATCTGAAGCCAGGTCAGTAGGATTCTGTCTTTGTTCTCTCTACTCCATTAAGGGCCTCCTCTCCTGAAACACAAAGCCTAAACTGGAGGAGAAGGGCTACTCTTCCAGACCTGTTGGCTTAAAATTCCCCAGAAATAAAAACTCTTATTTACCCTGGAGGAATCTCTGGCTGGAACACAGCGAGGGGAGAGGGGGATGGAGAAAGGGGCTGGTGAACAAAATGAGAGAATGCTTCCCAGTAATCTGAAAGTACCACTTGAAGTATTCTGACCTCTTTGAGTTGTCTCAAGCCTGAGAAACTCTCATTCTTATGGCACTGAAATGTAAGAAGTGAAGAAAAATATAGAGAAGCTATAGTACGTAAGAAGGAGAAAAGATATCTGGTTCTTGTCCTGATGAATAGTAAGTGATGCAACTGTGGCTAAGTCTAAGCCATTAACATTCTCTGGAAACTTCGACCTCCTCATTTCTAAAATGAAGGGACTAGACTATGACAGCTTCCAATCCAGCTCTGCCTCCAGGTAACCCCCTGAGCCCCATGAAAAATATCGATCTTAAATCCTACCCTCTCCCCAATTTAGTAGGCCTGGGGTGGGACTCAGAAATCCTAAGGTAATTTAAAGAGGTAGGCACGTTTGGGAACAGCCAGGTGAGATCTAGTCTTCCCTCCCCAGGACAGGAGATGGTGAGAAGGCAGCCAGCTGACTCAGCACATTAAGTCACACAAGCAGAGAGCACTAAGAAAGAACAACTCCAGCGCTATGAGGCCTAATAATCCCTTCCTGTTACGGTGCAAAATGAATTATGCTCAGTCCTCTTAGTCCTTAAACTTGCCTTCGTTCTACCGATACACCAAACTTAAGAGTGCCAGAAACCGCGCTGGTGAGGGATGCAAACTTTTTAAATTACTGGGGTTTCCTTGGAGGGATCAGCTGCTAGATCCTCCCCAGGCTGCTAGGCCATTAGTTCCTCTACTTTTCTCCTTAAGAGCTCCTCTGAGGAGGAACTACTGTCAGAAGATTGAAAGGGCAGACAGGGAGTGTGGCTCAGGAGACGAGGAAGAGCCTTACCTTCACGTCTAGCTTGGCCAGGTGCTGGAGGACCCAGATGCGATGGGACCAGGCGTTGTAGTTGCTCGGGTACCTGCCTGCTGCTTCGCCACACACTTCCATCTCTTCCCGGATCAGTCTCTGTGTCCTTTCTGCAGGAACTGTTCCCGAGTTTCCTTTCGTCACAAAGGAAGGCAAGGAGGTTTCCTGAATTAGCTGTTGTAGCACCCATCGCCTGTGAAGGTACATGTGGGAATGAGAATGAGAAAAGAACATCAACCAGACAGGAAAACAATCAGTTTTTTGTTCTCAATCTCCATCCATACAATGCAAAACAATCACTGTCTATGAGCCCAATTTTGGGGGTGGGGTGGGATTATTCTGTTGTTTCTGTTTTTAAAGATGTAATTAACTTCAGCACCATGGATGGGGAGGAGTGGAGAAGAATCGATAAAGAGCAAAGAGAAACCTTTCTAAAACATTAAAATTTGTCAGAAAGAGAATGCCTCAACTCCAATATAACAACTCAAAAACTCCACTTGGCCAGAAAATGCAAAGACAAAGTGTGCTTGTGGAAGGGGGATTGCGGTGGTGGAGGGGATATTAATTAATGACTGGTAAATACCAGAGGAGGAGTCATGCATGGTTCACATCTTTAATTACACATGCATCCCTCCCCCTATGTGTATTTACTGCAAACAAGAAGCTGCATGACGACTGCTTTCATTAAACAGAATTTTTATGTTATAGCATAGAATCTGGGAGGACACAAATACAATATAATTAGTTAAAACCATCAGGAGGTTTTAAAATGTCTTTATCCACAAATTTTTCCCTTGTCTAAGATTTTCATTAGCATACTTATTTAAATAAAAGCACTAAAAAAGCATTTCTGGCCACTTAATGTGGTTAGCTTTTACAAATATTTTCTCATAAGAAACATTCTTTTAGACTAAAAATTTCCAACCCAAAGGTTACTAGAAATTGAGTAAGAAAACTCATTTTGTCATTTTCTTTTTTTTTTAAGACTATTTATTTGACAGAGAGAGATCACAAGTAGGGGGAGAGGCGGATGAAGCAGGGTCCCCGCTGAGCAGAGAGCCCGATGCGGGGCTCAATCCCAGGACCCTGGGACCATGACCTGAGCCGAAGGCAGAGGCTTTAACCCCCTGAGCCACCCAGGCGCCCCTCATTTTGTCATTTTCAAAAAGAAGTTTTTTACTTAACTTATAAAACAAAAGCTTGCTTTATATAAAATAGTAGACAAACTAGAAACCAGTGGATGCATATTCAGTACTGCCCTCCCCTGCCACCACTCCTTTCCAAAGCTCCACACACACAACCACAGGCCTCTCTGAAGTGCTCGCCCAATTCCTACTAAGAAAAAACAACCAGCATGGAAATACCTAATTTGCAATGCTAGCCAAAGGCAAGATTACAGTGAAGATAACTCGAACTAAGATCCTAAAAATGCTCAGGATTTAAGCAAAGTTGTAAGCGGCTTAGTAATCGGGAAAACAGACTTCTTTAAGGAATTTCCCCACTGACCCCAGGAAGCCAGCCCACATCATCTCACTATAGTCAAAACCGAGTAGTTCCATGGAGTCCAAGAGGAACACGCTCCAGAGAGCCAGGATGGTGAGGAGAGTTTTCAGGGGCATTGTGGCTGACTCAGGCCTTTACCCTACAAATATTCTCTGCATTTAGTCTTAGCAATTTCAGGGTGGCCTATACTCCATTCACCTCAGCTGCCCTTATCTTCCTTATTTTGTTAATTTTAATAACCACAGCCATCACCACAACCGTCCGTACCAGGAACACACCTGAATGAATTATAAAACCCAAGTTCCTCAAAAGAAGTGCCATTTCTATGACTGCTCAGATGGTTCATAATGAACACTAACAGCTAAAATTTACTGAGTATTTACTATGTGCCAGGCACTGTGGTAGTGTTAATATACATTATTTCATGGAAAGCCAACCATTAACTCTGAAATAGGTGTAATTATTATTCTCATTTTACAAATGAGAAAACTGAAGATCTTTAAAGAGCTTAAATCATTTCTGAAGGTCACACAGGGAGCATGTGATGGCACCTGGAGTTAAAAAGCAGGTAACTTAACTTTAGAATTCACACTCTGAACCAATATGTGACCCTCTTGACACTGTTGTTTCTCCAGCCATTCTGAATCCTAAGAATCCTATAGGATAAAGTAACCACACCTGTGAATCCATGTTTCTGGACTCTTTGGAAATTTAGTTAAGGCCAGTTTTCCCAGATGTAAGTCCTTAATTGGATTCAAAGTACCAGAGAGGATGAGCTCTTTTCTGTAAAAGAAAAATGAAAAGAACCATTACTCTACCTTTCCATCCACACATACTGCATGGCTATTAACATAACCTCACTGGGTTATGAAACTCATTACGTATCATACGCGGTAATCAAGAATGCATTCTTGTAATCTTGAAGTAACAGGATTCATAAGCAGAAAGAGAAGCTCTTAAATCAATAGTGGAACTTTAGTTACCTATTTGGGAAGGGGCAAAAAGGTTTTCTGGCTTGTCTCATTTCCAAAATTTACAAGGCCTGACATCGGTATCTGTAAGGCAGATCCAATACTAGTCAAGAATTGTTCTAACTTCCTAAGTTGGACATGATATAGTTCATTACTAAAAATACATAAAAAGCAACACACAACATGACTAAGACGTAAGGAAAAAAATCACTCATTAATCACTACCCTAACAAAATTACTATTTTTATTTTTCAATTTTCCCTTCTGTCTTTCCTCATATGCATATACACTTTAACATATAACTTTATATTCTGCTTTATAGCTTAAGAATTATTCCATGGTTCTATATAATCTTTAAAGCAAACATTTAAATCAGTCAAATAGTTTTCATTGAATGGCTATGCTATAATTTAATGACCTTTTTCTCTTCGGTTATGGACACTTAGATTGCTTCCAAGTTTTTACTTTTCTGAAACAGAGCTTTGTGCTTAAAGGTCTTTCATTTCTACTACTACTTAGGATAAGTTCCCAAAAGATGTTATTACCAGGTGAACTGCCTGCATGGCCCTTGATACACTGGACCATTCCTTTTTGAAATACAAACACAAGAGGAATGTGAGGTTTTTGTTGTCGTTTTGAGTGTTCAAAGCTCCCATGCAATTATGAAGAATGTCATGCAAGAGCTCTCCACCTATTATTTCCCAAGTAAATACAAGTTAGGTTTTGATTTAATTTCTCAGACAAGTTTTTGACAATAAGCTCTGATATTACTGATTATACTCCCAATTAATTTTCAGTGTATCTATTATAATGAAATTAGGTAATTTACTAGAATTTATTAATCTTAAAAAGTCCTTCCTGTGGTAGGGCTGATAATTCATTTATTTTAGGGAACTTTAATCCCAAGAAGACCAGAGGCCAGATCATCTGCCTCACCTACTTAGATGAACTTAGCTCCTAATTACCACTATACGTTTTCTTTCCAACAGCAATGTGGTATTTCTAAAATTTATTTGATAAGGAAAATAACTTCCTATTTCATGAAAATACTGAACAGTGATGACAAATATTTTTATTTTACAATCATTTTAGGTTAGGCACTTCATTTCAGGATATAATTTCAAGTGATACTAAGAAGGTTTACGGATACAAATGGGTTTATTGACTATTTTTCTTTCAATGTACAGGAAGTCTGTGTGTCATTGAACGAATATTTAATGCAACAGCCAACTACTTTTGCAGTCTTGCATCTTTTTTCTTCTGAAATCAGTAAGGTTTCATTATAGAGTAAGTCAGAATACCTACAGTGTAAAAAGAGGCAAAATATTATCCATATAATTTTATTTATAATTCTTTGTACTTCAATGTTTCTCGAAGTAGGTCCTTAACTGCAACATCACCATCATTTGGAACTTGTAAGAAATACAGATCTTAGGCCTCATTGCAGACCCGCTGAATCAGAAACTAGTGACAAAGCAAAGTGTCTGAACAAGCACTCCAGGTGATGCACACCAAAGTTTAAAAACCACTATGGTACAGAATTTACCACAGTAAGCCCAATTTCCATTTACTAAATTGAAAACCTCTCCATATTACAATTACCTATCTATACTCCCATATATATCTATGGGGAACTAGTCAAAATTTTCTTCAGAAAAGAGGAGTCACTTTATACCTGAATCTTTAAGAATTTTCTTAAATTAGGGCTCCTTTTTCAAAAAAAAAAAGATTTTATTTATTCATTTTGAAAGAGAGAAAGAGCGCCAGCAGTGGGAGGGGCAGAGGAAGAGGGAGATGGAATCTCAAGTTGACTCCACGCTGAGCGTGGAGACTGACGCAGGGCTCAATCACACAACCCTGAGATCATGACCTGAGCTGCAATCAAGAGTCAGACACTCAACCCAGTGAGCCACCCAGATGCCCTTAGGGGTGCTCTATTAATTTATTTTGCACAACATATTTGGGAAGATATCTTAACCGAAAACAACCTAATCAATGGTATATGTGGATGCTTCAAAAGATCACCTAATAGAACCATAAAAAAGGAAGCAACATTTAAATATCAATTTAATAAACATTCCTGGGCACAAGACTGGATACTGCAGGTGTTGAATATTATCATAAAATTTTTAAAATGATCTTTTTTTTTAAGATTTTATCTGTTTATTAGAGAGAGAGAGAGAGAGAGAGAACAAGTGCGAGAGGGGTGAGGGTGGAGAGGGAGAAGCAGACCCCCTGCTCAGCAGGGAGCCAGCCGTTCAGCTCGATCCCAGGGGCCCTGGAATCATTACCCGAGTCTAAGACAGACACTTAACTGACTGAGCCACCTGGGCGTCCATAAACAAAATTTTTAAAGATCATTTGAAAAAGGAATATATAGTAAGTGATTACATTATAGCTAGCACTTAACCATGAGATAGAATAAAAGAAAATCAAGTGCTCAAATGCATTCAGTAGGGATCTATCTTGAGAGAAATCTCAGTCACACATGGATTCAAAAAGTACTCTACATATCTCAAACAAGCTAAGCACATGCAAACATAATATGCTCTGGAAAATAGCTGGATACGTTGAAAAAAGTAACTCTTGTGATGACAAAGTCACTGGTGTCAATAAGCCACGTGCATTTAAATTGTTTAATGAAATGTGAGTAGGAAAATGACAAATTAATAAATTAAAATACTTCATGTAACATGTTATTTTAAAGTATATAACTAAATTTAAAAAGTAAATACCATTAAGACATTTGCTTATTTCATGCACATATCTTTAAGTTTACATATTGATATTACCCTAAAAAGTTTTTTTCGACTTTTTTTTTTTTTTTAAGATTTTATTTATTTATTTGAGAGACAGAGAAAGTGAGAGAGAGCATGAGAGGAGAGAAAGTTAGAGGAAGAAGCAGACTCCCCATGGAGCCGGGAGCCCGATGTGGGACTCGATCCCGGAACTCAAGGATCATGACCTGAGCCGAAGGCAGTTGCTCAACCAACTGAGCCACCCAGGCGCCCTTGACTTTTCTTATTGAGGAAATGGAGTACTGCCTTAAATTTGAGGTTGCTTTATTTTCAGACACATTGACTAAGCTGGGCTTTGAGAGTCATCCTAAAAGCCTTAGGTGATACATTGCAAACAGAGGAGGAAGGAATAAAACAAAGGTTAAATAAATGTGGAAATGTGGGGAGAAGTACGTAGGAAATGAAAAAGCCATGTGTGTTGTGTTGTAAAGAGAAGGGGGTGGTAAGGAACAGGCCATGCTGTATGTGCAACCTATGGGGATATTACGTGAGGGGTTTTCTAGTTCTACAATCTTTTTTTTTTTAAGATTGTACTCATTTGTCAGAGAGAGAGCGTGCACAAGCAGGGGAGCAGCAGGCAGAGGTAGAAGCAGGCTCCCCCCTGAGCCTCACGTGAGGCTCGTGGGATCACGACCTGAGCCAAAGGCAGATGCTTAACTGACTGAACCACCCAGGTATCCCTGGTTTTTGTCTTATTTTTTAAAGTTTTTCTGTCTTCTATCTCAAGCTATTAATTATGGTTTCTTTCTGCTATCACTTGATTTAAAATTTGTAGGAAACCAGGGGCTATGTGTATCTATCCATGGCTAAAGCTCCACTGGCTAGCTCAGTACTTGGCACACAGTATAACTGAATAAACAAATGCCATCTTTTTTCCCTGTGAATCTTTAGTTATTCTGTCCAAAATAACAATAATAACAATATTATAACAATAATAACAATAACAAATGATAATAATAAGAGTCATCTTCATAAAAATTACCATTTACTGAACACTTCTCCTGAATCAGGCACTGATTTAGTTATATGTGATTTAGATATATGATCTAATTTAATCCTCAAAACAATCCTGTATCATGTTGGAATATAGGAAACTGCTAATATTCAACTCTTTTTTGTTTTGTTTTTGGTTTTTGTTTCTTTAAATAAACTTTTGGGGCATCTAGCTGGCTCAGTTGCTAGAGCATGAGACTCTTGATCTCATTTCAGTTCCAGCTCCACATTGGGTATAGAGACTACTTAAAAAAAATAAATAAAATCTTAAAGTTTTAATCTAGGAATTGTTTTAAATTTACACAAAAGTTGTAAGGATAGTTCAGAGAACTCTTGGATACCTTGTACCCAGCTTCCCTTATTAATAATATATTATTACGGTACATTTGTCACAATTGATGAATCATTACCAGTAAGTTACTATTAGAAGTCCATACTTTATTCAGAATTCCTTAGTTTTTACCACATGTCCTTTTTCTAGTCCAGCAACCTATCTGGGATATCACATTATATTTGGTTATGTCTCCATAGGCTCCCCAGAGCCAGTTTTTATGAGTACTAATGAGGTATTTTTATGATGTTTTTCTTATGGTTAGACTACAGTTTTAAGGAGGATGAGATCACAAAAGATAAGTGCCATGTGTATCACATCATATTCAGGGGCACAAAATACCAGCATGACTTGTCACTGCTGACGGTGACCTTGATTACCCAGCTAAGATGGTCTGCGTCCAGTTTCTTCACTGTACTTTTTGGAAGGAAGTTACATTTAAGGAGAAAGGGAGTAGTACTCTAACTCCCTAAAGGGGTTTGCCTAGAAAAATTATTTGTAACCTTTCTATACGAGAGATTCATCTGTTTTCTACTATTTATATGTTTGTTTCTTCAATTATGTCAGTATGAACATCCATTTTATACTTTAGGGTATATCCCAATATTATGTTATTTTATTGCTCAAATTGTTCCAGCTTTGGCCACTAGAAGCCCTTTGACATATTTTCATCATTTTGTTTTTTGAGCACTTCCTTATTTTCTGGCTCTTTGAGATGTTCCAGACAAATCTTATAGATTTCCTGCTTTGGTCCTAGAACCAGACATTTCTTCACGAAGCCTGTTTCCTTTTACTAAAGAATGGTGTTAAGGGCCCCTGGGTGGCGCAGTTGGTTGAGCGATTGCCTTCGGCTCAGGTCATGGTCCCGGAGTCCCGGGATCGAGTCCCACATCGGGCTCCCAGCTCCATGGGGAGTCCGCTTCTCACTCTGACCTGCTCTCTCTCACTCTCTCTCTTTCCTAATAAATAAATAAATAAAATCTTAAAAAAAAAAAAAAAGAATGGTGTTAAGACACCAGGATCTCGACGCTTAGATTGAACTATTTGTATTTTGTTTTAGAAAAACAACAATTTCATATGGCACAACCTAGTGTTATGTCGATGAGTTTTACTGATTAGAAAACTGAAGCTGGGGGAGAATTAGTAACTTATACTCAAGGTCTGTGCACTTGAAGTGCCAGAACTAAACATCAAATCGGCATAAAATAAAGTCACCATTTTTAATAGGCTATGAGTAAAGGACATGATCACTGAAGGTTAGTGTTAGCTATTTAGTTACTCAAAGATGTTTTGTTTACTCTATGTTCACAGACTGATGGAAAAAATAGGACACTGTTAATGTAGTCAAGCTCTTTCATGAAATAATACACTGATTTTCAAAGTAAAGAAAGTACCATTTTTTCTATAACCAGGTAGATTTTTAAAAAGTATATCCATCACTCACTATAATTACAGGAAATCAGCTCGAAAACCTATTCTTGCATCTGTTTTTCCCCCTAAGACCACAACACCTATAAAATGAATGACTGATGTATTAATACTATCTTTTAGCAGTTTATAAAAATACAATCAAAATCACTCAGTGCTTCCCAGTTATTCCAGAAGAAATATACCAACAATTAAACATAAAGTATTGAGTATCTGATTTGCAAGAAAGAGACCTTATAAGATTAGACCCATTTACTTCCAAAGCTGGTGGTTTTTGCATAAAATGTACTTCTATGTCCTCATTTAATTAGTTTTACTAATACACATTAAAACTTACCAGAATACATGTATCCACAATGGATCTTTTTAAAAATCAAGTTTTCCTTTTTATTCATCTAGGACAAAACTTTATTAGTCATCTTATTAGAATAATTTTCAAAATCATCTGCTGCAAATATCACTGAAGTTAGTATTTATGGAGCAATCTTTCCTTTACACAACCAAACCACACAAAATCAAAAAAACAGTGCGGAAGGAATCATAAAAAATTACCTAGTTCAAACCTCTTATTTCACAGAGAAACTAACGCTATTGTGAAGTTAAAGGTTTTGCCTAAAGTCTACTGCGAAGTTAATTAATGAAAAAGGACTAAGAGCCACATATTTTAAGACTAGGTTCTTTCTCCTATACTGTACTGCTCTATAAAATATACAATAAATTATAGATATGTCTGTGTGTGTATATGTATGTATATGTGACTGTTTATGTATATATTATGCTAGCAAGAATCTTTTCTTGTTGAAGGATTTTCAAATCCTCTGTAATAATGAGGAACCAGAGAACAAGTGTAAAAATGGTAATCCTACTTCTCTATTAACTTCATTTTGTTTTCACTGAACTTAATTATTTTCAGTGCCCAGTCTACAAACTAAGTATGTGCCAGGCAGTAGAGGGCTGGATGCTGGGAAAACAAAGACATGGTCCCTGCCCTTAAGAAAGCTCTAAGGTGTAAGTTCACGGCATCCTCCTGAAAGTCTCCCGTGCTGATTCTTCCTCATCACACAAACTCTAGAACAGCGCTCTAACAGAAATAGAATGTGCATCACCAATATGAGCCAGGTATGTAATTCCCAATTTTCCAACAGCTACATATATCCCTCAAGCAATCTCACGGCCTTAAATACCACCCATTTTCTACTGTCTCCCAAATTTATATCGGGCTTAGAACTCCTTCCTGCCTCAACTTTAGATTCATACACAACTACCTGTGCACAAGCTCTCAACTCCTGACTTCCAGCCGGCACTCCCCCCCTCAATCTGCTCCTGCTCCCGACAGAGGACTGACTTTCTCTCTGTAAAGGGCAACTCCATCCCTTCAGTTGCTCAGGCCGAAAACCAGAGTCAAGCTTGACCCTCTTCGTTCTCCTTCCGGCATTCAGTTCATCATCTGTCTTTAAAGTCGGTTTCTTAAATACAGTCAAAGCTTATGTAACATATAGGGAGAATCATTACTTCCCACCTGTTCTACTGCTTCTACTTCAGGTCACAAGTATCTCTCACTTAAATTGCCACAACCACCGCGTCACTTTAACTTCCTCATCACTCCCTGCACTCCTTCAGTCTACTTTCCACAGGAGCTACAGGTTTTAAACCTAAGTGAGATACTGTTCCTCCTCAGCTTTAGTGACTTTCTATGTCACCTCGAGTAAAAGTCCAAGTTCCTCCAGGAGCATGTGAAGATTGACAAAGCCCTGTGAGGTCTGGTCCATCACTCTCTTCCTCATGCAGGCCACTCCAGCTACACTGGCCACCTTGCTGTCCCAGAACACCAAGGAACACTTCGGCACCACTGAGAGCCTTCCCACTTGCTATTATTCCCTCTGCTTGGAACGCTTTACCCCAGAACCCACAGACTGATACCCAAATCATGCCAGTCTTTGCTCAGATGTCCCCTATGGAAAACTGCAATACTGTTCTTCCCATCCTCTGTCTGGTCTTCCCTACTTTCTTGTCCCGCTTTTTCTCCAGAGCATTTAACCACCACTTGATCTAATGTATATTTTATTTAGTAATGTCTTTGTTTCTTTTCCTCCCCTAGTAGAATTAAAATTTCACAAGGACAGGGTTTTGTTTGTTTTGTTCACAGTTCTATTCCCAGTGCCTAGGACTCAGCCTACAACAATCAATAAATATTTGATAAATGAACAAACGCTATCAAGTGTTGTATGGATCAAATGAGATCATAAATAAAGCTGTAGTATGTCCCTATAATACAGTAGCCACTCATGAACATTAGTTTTTTTTCCCACCTGTGGTGGTGCTTTCCATAAACGAAAAATCAGAATTCTAAAATTACATAAATTTTAAAGCCTTATATCTCATTCTATACTTTTCTCACTCCTTACTCTAAATATCTGATCATTAATTATTCAAAAGACAACTTAAAAAGACCTATAGTAGAAGTTACCTAATTTTTAAAAAGCAGTAGGTAGATACTAAATTCAGTTCACTAACTCAGAATGTAACCTTGCTTAAAAATAGAGAAAAAAGTACTGTTTAAGTCATCTTTAAAGATAAAAAACCATCATCTATGGCTCTCTCCTGTAGGAAAATTTAAAATGTATTCACGGTGTTCAACAGGACTTCACTTTTATTCATCTAGAACTTGTATCCTGCTTTCCTCTAAGAGAATTTGTGTTAGTCTAAGAGACCACCATTTTCTTTTTTTAAAAAAACCATACATATTGTTTAACTGAAAATACTTAAGTGAAAAAAAATGAACCTGCTCTGAACTTTGGTATTCCTATAAAGTATTTTGTGTTTAAAGCTAAAATAAATAGATTAAGGAACTAAGACATTAATAAAACATGGCCCCTTCCCAAAATACTGAGTGCCAGAGACTTCACGTGACTGGCCCACAGAGGTCACAAAGTTAATGACTAAATTGATACTAAAAGGTCAAGGCCTTGAATCCTCATCCTATATACTTTCCACTCTACTTCACAAATACATAAACCAATGCCTTACCAACTAATTATGCTGACTGCCTCTAAAAAGGAAGGAAATAAAAGCAAATGGTGTACTGTAATCTGCAATGATAATTTCTATTTCAGACAGGAAACTTTATGGAGAAAAGACAGAAACATGTACAAACGAGCAAAGTGTAAGTCAGAATTGTCATGGAGATATTATAAAAGACTGAGTAGAAGAAATAAGCATAAAATGCCATAGATACATGGTTTGTATTTCATTTTTCAAAAAGCTAACAACTCATGGGATTTATAGGGGTTCAGAAATTTGGATAAAATTTCACTTTATCACCGATGAGAGTAACGTACCTTACGTTCCATGCAGTGGTAAAGTCTGGGTTTAGAAGCAGCAGGGTGCATGTGACGTCTATTAGTTCTAAAATAAAGAGAAATCACATTAAAAATAGGCCTATCCTTTGAAGCTTGGCTTTTCTTTCGTTTAAGATACATCTTGTATATCTGTATCTGGCATTATACTCATACATAAACCACAACACAGTAACGTCAACGGTAGATACCCTGTTCTAAGCTGCCAGAAATATGAAGAGTATCCTCAAGATTTTTTTCTACTTTATGATAAAAGATTTTTTCTACTTTATTCTTGAAAGTTGAAACTGAAATAACTTTACAATACAATATGCCTACAAAGACTATTCACTCACTCTTTTAATAGTTTTTGGCTCTAATTTAATATTGACCAAGGAAAAGAAATCTATTTCCATACCATTATTCTCTTAGTTCCACAAATATTTCAATAACTGACTATGTGCACATTTTCAAAAGGGGAAAAAAAAGACCCACTCATAATCATTTAACACAATTCATTGACATTCGCCTGCAAAGATCATCCTTTCTCACCCACATTTTTACATAGCCATAGCACTGATAAATGCACCATTTTGCTCTCTTCTTCATTCAATATTATTTGACATGCATTCTCCAATATTGCTACAGTACGCATTTTTAACAGCTGCATAACAATCTGTTAGTGTAATATACTATCATTTATCTTTATCATTCTTTAGTTTTTTTCCTGTTTGTTTTTACTATTATAGATAGTATTACTATAAACACACTTTCTGTCTCATAGATTATTTTCTCAGTACATATTTCCAGGAGTTGAACTACTATGTCAAACAATACAAATATTAGTATGGCTCCCATTAAGCATTTCCAAACTGTCCTTCAAATGAACAGTATCTATTCATATTGCCAAGGGTAACAGGAGTGCACTTATGTCTCTGTAACTCTAACCTATATAATGGTTTTTAAAAAATGAATGCAGCAGATAAAAAATTATACTTTATTTCTGTTTTATTTTACAACTTGAATTTATAATCATTAATATGAACACTTTTTTGTTTTTGTTTAGTATTTTCTATTTTCATTTTTTAATAGCCTATTCAATATTCATTAGCTATTTGGCGATCGTGGTGCTATCAGAATTCCCATACATTCAAATAAGCTCCATAAGCTTGTTTAATAGAGCAAAATCAGTAATATATTTAGACATATTGTTTTCATTTTATTAAAAGTGAAAAAAGAATTTTAGGATTAAGATGGTCAATGTAGGAGCATGAAATTAAGGTAACATTGAAGTTAAACACTAAGTAAAATAAAATAAAAATAATTATAATTATTTAGCATTAGTGCATACCAGGCACCATTGGAAGTCTTTTATCTACATTATTTCATTGAGGTCTCATGATTATGGTTCAAGATATTCTTGTTTCGCTTCACAAATAAGGAAACTCACATTTAGAGAGTTTAAATAATTTGCTTGTGGGCACCCAATCAGTATATGGCAAAGTCAGCATCTGACTGTTTTTAATGACTTAATTACATGGCAATTAAAATACCTGTCTATAATAAATAATTGGGACATCTCGGTGTTTAATAAACTTTTTAAAACATAAGAACATGCATAAATATATCTCTGTAGTCATTTTAAAATATTCTAAGTGAAAAATCAATTATTTCTCAACCATCTTAAGAAAAGAAATTAACATGTATTGTGAGCCTATCATTTCGTTACTATAACATTCAATACATGAGAGACAGGATTAGCATACATTTTTGACATCTATCCTCCTCATTACAAGTCATTATATGCATAAACACAATATGTCTATAAAGAGTAACCTAATTAACCTCTTCATTCTTTCCTTTTATAGGTTTTTGGCACTAATTTAATATTTACCAAGAAAAATAACTATAATTTTCTATACCATAATTTAATTCTACAATATCCCAAGTGTTGATTATGTGATTATGTGCAAATATTAAACTGGGCCCTTAGGACTGAGAGAATGGATATAATGATAAATAAGACCTGATCTTGCCTTCTAAAAGGTTACCCTTTAGTTGCAGAAAACATACAAAGAATTGTATAAAACAAAATGAAATAATTATGAACTGGAAACATATACTGTATTCTGGGAACCACCAAAGCAGCCGAAATTAATTCTTACTGGAGCACCCAGGGAAGACTATAAACGAAAAGAGTGGTAAAGAGCGCTGCAGACTGGAAAAAAGTATGAGCAAGGACAGAGGCATGGAAGGTCACACAGGTGCTCCCCAAGAGGCTGTGGGTCCCAGAGCTGGACTAGAGCCCGGGGTACTGGAGAAACGGACCACAAAACTAGAACCTGGTCAAAAGCAAGAACCCACGCTCTCCTTGTCAGCTTCCCCGCTAGCCCCTGCCCTCCCCATGCTACACTCCACTGAGCCAAACCCTGCCATTCTCTAAACACAACTCCTACCCGACTGCCTTCTCTGGATGACTCCGATTTGCCTGTTCGCTACTCTCTGCCGGAAATGTCCTCCTGTATCTGAATGTTAAAAAACAAACAACGAAAAAAACTTTCTTCATAAAGCCTCTCCTGACCTACCTACCTGGAAGCAATCTTTATTTCTATGTTCTGTGTGGACCTCACTTCGTTACTGATACTATATAAATAATCTTTTCTTGAAGAGTCTATATTTTTGGAGACAGGTCCTCTCTAATAATCTTCAGATTACTCATTCGCTCAACAAAGATGAGAAAAATATGGCCCCTGTCCAAAAAGTTCCATGCGTACCCACAGCATAGAGGAGTTGTAAGCCATGATACCTGGGTTTGAATCCCAGCTTCTCCACTTAACTGCCTATGTAACTTAACGTTTTCGAACTTCAGTCTCCTTATCTGTGAAACAAGGATGATGAGAACATCAATCTCTGTTGTGAGCCAATGAGAGTCATTCCAGTTTTCCAGTTATTTGACACTTGTAAATGCTCAACCAAACGAAAGATTTGTTCAGTGAAATACCACTGCTACTTACCAACCAAGAAATGAATACTTTCAACATTAATCAAAGAAATCAGAAAAGAGGCCATTGTTCTTACAGTGAAACTATGTAAATTTCTAAACTTTTAAAATAATGAGAAAAATCCACGTATTAAGTAGCTAATGGAAATGCTTCTGCACGATGGGAAGACTTCTAGAATTTCTTTTCAACTGTACAATTTTTCAAACTCCATTATACTACCTAGGTAACCTGGTACTTAATGGACTCTCTCTCCCCTTTGGCATTAAAAGAAATGTGTGGGGGCACCTGGATAGCTCAGTTAGTTAAGCGACTGCCTTTGGCCCAGGTCTTGATCCCAGAGTCCTGGGATTGAGTCCCACATTCTCCCTCTGATCCTCACCCCTCTCTTGCTTTCTCGCTCTCTCTCTCTCAAATAAATAAATAAAATTAAATTAAAAAATGAATGTGTGTAACTAAAGGTACTCGCCATTTGTTTGTACAGCTGATCCTTGAACATCATTTGTACAGCTGATCCTCAGCCTGTGTGCCGCACAGGTCCATTTGCTAATTTTTTTCAATAAATACAGTATGGTACTGTAAATATAGTTTCTCTTCTTTATGATTTTCTTAACATTTTCCTTTCTCTAGCTTTATTGTAAGAATACAGTAAATAATATATGTAACATACAAAATTCATGTTGACTACGTTCTCAGTAAGGCTTCTGATCAATAGTAGGCTGTTAATAGTTAAGTTTTGGGGGAGTCAGAAGTTCTATGCAGATTTTTGAATGCACTAGGCAGGGTGAGTCCAGTGCCCCAATCCCTACATTGCAGAAGGGTCAACTACACTTCTAACACAACTCTCCTTCCCCACTCACATTGAAGACAAGTTCATCCTTCATCACAAGGATACTTCTATACAACAAGACAAGGCAGAAACCAGTAAACACAGAAAATATCTAAGTTGCCACTTTCCATTTGGTACCTGTGTGGAAAGAAAAGCTAATCAAAATAAGGTTTCCTCTACCAGAGGGGGTCACCCTATCTGGTAGGACATCAGCAACTGCCGGATTCAAAGCCCAGCTCTGACACTTTCCAGGAAGTACCTGGGTCAGGCACTTACTCTCTCTGTGCCTCTGTGTCTTCCTCATATGTAAAATGGAATTAGTAATAGTACCACCTCACGGAGTATTAAATGATTCACACTCACGAAGTGGCAGGACAATATCTGACACACATTAAGCACTCAACGATAATTCCAGTTTCAAAGCCTGTGTCTCCTAGCCCAGTTCCACAAGCTATATTGGGATTGGATGCCGCCAGAGGGAGGAAAACAATCTCCTACGCTGGCTAAGCAGTGACTGCTGGGCAGCTTATTTCTCAACTTCTAAGAATCTCAGGATTTAAAACATCAACAGCCTCACGAGTTGTGTATACAACACCTGCAGTCACAAGGCCTTTTCGTCTCTTCTCTGACTGCCAAGTCCTCCCCACTCAGGACTCAAGTTCAGACAAGACCTCCTTCAGGAAGCATTCCAGTCAGATCCCAGAGGTGAGGGTGAAGTGACATGTCAGAAACGGGAAAGGGCCAAAGAAAGAGAAGCAACCAGTTGAGAAATATTGGACATGGTTAAAGAATCATTCCTGAATTACATGTATTTTTCTTTCTTTCTTCCCCACTGGTTCTGGTTAAATCAGAGAAAGGAGCTAGTGTTTCTTGAGAGCCTAGTATGTGCAAGGCACCTCACTAGGTGCTTTATACACACTAACTAATGTGATCCTCTCAACAACCTTCTGAAGCCTTTTATAATTCCCTTCTTTTGGTGAAGAAATAGGAAGAGGTTAAATAATTGGCCTTAAGCCACTGCTCAGTGACTTCAGCATGCTGATCAACGGAGTCTACATCTAGACTGTTTTCCTTCAAGGCAGATGTTCTTTCCACTCTAGCACACTGTCTGCAATTACTTTGTCCTCTTCAGGTCGGGACTGAGCCAAGATCAAAAGATAAACATGTATGATCAACAGCTGACAGTAACTACTTTACTTCTACATTTTACCAACCATATACCATATTCTTTATTACCCAGAAGATGTGAGCTACTGATATCCCTGTGGTCTCTTGAAATTAAACAGACCTCTCTGCAAATACCAGAACATATACCAGCAAATGAATGTTCCTTTGTTAAACCACTCCGATATATAACTCATCATCACATCACAAGGAGAAAATGAATCAAGGTATATTATACACAGAAGAGTAGCTAAATTCCAGCTGTGACAAGGAGAGGACAAAAGGAGGCTAAGGAAAAGTTGAAGAAAAATCAATTCCTTCTTCGCCACAATGGGATTCCAGAAACGGCTCAAAGCCAGCAGTCACCTGGTAATGGTCACTGCATTTGCCAACTGTCTCTGACAGAGAAATGTTTTCATGCATCTAGAAATAAATCCAACATCATCTGGGTTGGTTAACCTCTTTCTCCAAAATACATTCTGGTGACCACAAGAAGAGAGGTTTGAGATAAAGCTATGTGATAAACACCAGAAAGGTCCGTTTATTAAGGATAAAGCCATTGAATCGATAGCCAGACTAAGCTAAAACCTCTTGCTTACCAAACTCTCGTTACTTATTTGACAAATGTCTACTGAAAACATAAAGGAGCTGAAGACATAAAGAAAGACAAGCTATAATCTCTTTCTAACAAACTCACAATCTACCGGGGGAAAATGTTTAAATACTCAACTACGATGAAGCGTAGTAAGTGCTACCATGCAAGCAGTCTAAATAAAAGACTCCTGTAGGACTGAAGAGAAGTAATCGTTGCTTCCTAAAGTCATCAAATAGCCTCCATGCATGTACAGGCGCGCTGCCAATCACAACAACGGTGACAACGTAAGATGTGAACCTAGCCTCAGCAAAGGCATGGAAGTGAAGCAGGAGGACACGGCGAAGTCCAACGATGGCACAGAGTATGTTGTGGCTGGGGGCATATCAAATGCTGTGGACTCTAATGCTTCTCGGGTTCCAATGAGCATTAAAAAAGTAGCAAAGCAAACCTGATGATAAGTAGCAACTAACACTCTGCCTTAGTGTCTGAAGGACATGAGGAGGTTGCAGCAAACTGCAACAGGCTTACCTAGTCAAGAAAAGCAGAGGTAAGGAGCCCCAGCCAATTGCTGCTGTGCAGAAATTGATGTATCCAACAGTTCTGACTTTTCAAGTGAAAATAAATCCAGATTTCCATCCGAACTTTAAAAGTTCATCCTGACTTTAAATGTTCAGCCAACTTATTAAAAACAGTTTAAGAAACATTTTATAAGCCAAAACAAAATCTATCTGTGAGCTGACATCAGCCTGGGAGCTGAGAATATACCACCTCGGATGCTGAATGTAAAGCAGAGGAAAGGCTGGTAATGAAGGCTGGGGACAGACTGCGGAGGTCCTCGAATACTATAACAAGGAGTTTGAACACCAACCTGACCCTGTAGGCATCATGAAATAAAATGCACAGACGCCTATTTCGGAAAAGCATCTCTCAAACTGTGTTTCTAAGAAGGTTGCCGAGAAGCACTATTTGAAATGACTGGCGAGTGGCACGAGGAACATGGACTACAGCACACACTGAAAACGGAGCCGACCACCTACGGGGTAACCCCACACGTGCAGGTGAGAAAGAAGACACGAGAGCGGAGGATGGCCACTAAAAAGAGAGCACGGTTGCCAGAGCCGGTGAGAAAGAGGGAGCAGCAAGGGAAAATGATGGGAGGACACTCTTGGAGACAGTCCAAGGGTGGGACAGAGCTCCTCGACTCGGTCAGGACTCCAGTGCTGTGGACTTCTCTCTTGCTTCTTGTTTTTGTCGTGGATTTCTCAAAAATCAGAATTACAGTATCATTCCTCCCCCAAACCAAACATGGCTACCATTGCAGCAGACTTAAAAAATATCAGTCCTTACGTAATGGACATGGATGCTGTGATGGTTAACTTTGGTTTTACCGTTAAACCTGACTGGCTACAGGGTGTCCAGATTAAACATTATTAGACATTATTTCTGAGTGTGTCTGTGAGATTAGCATTTAAATCAGTAGACTCCATGAAGTAGACTGCCCTCCCCAATGTGGGTGGGCATCATTCAATCTGTAGATGGCCTGTCTACAACAAAAGGAGGAACCAAGAGGTCTTTGCCCCTTTTTGCTTCCTGTCCATCTGCTCGAGTTAGGACATCTCACCTAATCTTCTCTGGCCTTTGGGCTGGGATTGAAACCTTTGGCTCCCCTGGGGTCTAAGGCCTTCAGACTCAAGCTAAATTTTATCATTGGCTTTCTTGGGTCTCCAGCTTGAAGAAAGCAGACTGTGGGACTTCTCAGCCTCCACAATCATGTCAGCCTATTTGTCACAAGAAATCTCTCTTTATATATATATATATATATAAAATTTTCTGGTTGTTTCTCTGGAGAACTCTAACCAGTACAGATGCTTTCCAAACATCTAAGGAATTCAGCACATTAATGAGAGCATGAATTCAGTTTGGTTAAAAAGAAAGAAATCTATCCCAAGAATAAAGGTCACCTTCAGTTATGGAATACATTTCTAGGGGATGCCCAGGATTTGGGCATGATCAAACACACAGACACTGACATTTCTGAAATTCTTAAACTGAGAGCTTTATTCACTTGGCTGTTCTTATATGTTTTCTACAAAAACAGCTTTAAAGGTACAACGTTTTCACAAAATAACTGCTTCTTCCTAATATTTTTTCCTTTTTTCCTTAGCAATATTCACTTCTGTGTAATAACTGCTTTGGTTCACAAGTTTGGCAGAATTCTCTTATGTTAATCAGCATTTTCAGGTATCTTTTTTCTGTCATATCAGAAATTCGCTTCCATGTTTTTACTGTTAATACAATACACAACCTGAGTAGTATGTGATACTTCACTACACTATGCTGTTACCACCCACCAAAAAAGTGAAATTAAAAACTATTTCCATGAGGATATAAGCGAGAATAATGTCAAATTGCTTCTATACTCACACACAGTTGCACCAGAACTCAAAACTTAGATGCTAGTTACTCGTGTGAGTGAGCTTAACCATTTGATCTTCTGCCTGGCTCTTCTTGGACCTACCAAGACTAAAACTTCATAAGGAGACCCAGCAAAGCCTGCAGTGAAGTATCCAGAGAGAGAAGACAGGAAAATGGAGAGAAGGACCTGGAAGGCTGCAGGGAGAGGGCAGGCTAGGCTGGCATACATGAATGGGCAAAAAATGATGATCTGAAACAACATTAACAGTAGCCTTTGATATTTTAAAAATTTATACTGTTTCTTTTCTACTACAAGAGCATCATCTGTCTCTCCACCTCCCCAAGCTAGTTATGTACGGGCTCGGTTATACATTTTTGTGTGCACAAACATGCACAAAACAGCTGTATTTGGAAAAAAAAAAAACCCAAAAAAACCCTTGATAGATTCATATGGTGTTATTTTATACCTTAATGTTACTGAAACTTACTATAGGTTTCATAAGCAAACTATCTACTTTAGGGTGACAGAAGGGAGAATGAAAGAGGGCCTAACAATGGATAAATGTCCCTGCCTTTAAATGCCTAAAATATGGCACAAACTTAAGCTGTGCCATACACGTAGGCAGAGTCTTATAAGAAATATGCATCAGAGGACTGATTGAGTGAAACACACAGAAAACAGAAACTATTTCACATTAAATCTTCAAGTCAGATTCCTTTTGTACTGGTCTGAACAGGGAAAAGTGCTATTATGATAGCATGTTAAGGACAATGCTAAGAGGAATAGAAGGAAATCAGTTTGTCGTGCCTTTGGCAACGCTCCACAAAGAGATTGTTTTTCTCCCAACTGTAAGCTTCTTGAGTAACAGGAACACGCATTATTCATCTTTTTATCCCTATAATACTTAGAACAGCTTCTAGTATGAGTAGCCTCATGGTAATGGCCACCAAACTGGTAATGAAAATTCTCTAGGAAACGAAGTTCTTATTCAGAATGAGCCTCCAGGCGTCCAGAGCACTTCGGAAGGTATGGCTGTATATGGGAATGGGCAGCTTTTCAAAAACAGTTAAGAACACGGTCTTGGATGAGTACTTTTTTTTTTTAACCTAAAAAGCAAAGGTAGTTCACGCACATGGAGGCTTAATATCACATATGGGGGAAAGCTAAGAAAAGAGCCCAGGTAGGATGAACAGAGATTGTCCCATGCATGTCTCAGAGGAGCAAAAGAAGTGAAAGCTCGGATGGTTTTCTTTTGCTTGTATCAGCACAGAAAGACGACGCAGAGGGCCAAAGCTCAAGTGGGATTCGCAGCCAACAGCACCTCCAGAAACCACTGAGCTGGGTCACAGTGTAACTCTGTCATCCCAGAGTTGTGCCTCTGTCAGCCCAGTCGGTCTGCTACCAAAATGAGTTCTCTTGCTTACAGAGTTCCTAAAGGATTAGAAACCAGAGAAGCTGAGCTCGTAGGAACTAGAGTCCTCTTCGGTAGTTTTCCAACTTTCTCTTAGAGCCATGGCTTCTTCAAATACAATTTTATAAATCACCCTGATACACAGAAAGGTAAAATCAGAACTGCTCTGACGTACTGTCCAGGCTGCGGTAGGTAGCCCGGAATCCTGTATTACTGCGGAGGCCAAATGGGAAACTACTGACAGGTCCAAACTCCTCCTCTGACAGAGAGGTTAAGCTGCCACCCGGGCAGTGAATGAAAGAGCCAGAGCCAAAATCTAGGAATGCCGACACCCAGAGGAGCTTCCTCCCCCTGTATTCCATGCTGTTTCTAAAAACCGAAGGAGGAGGACAGAGTTCATACTCACCATCTTTGTTCAGCCATTGCTTTCTCGTTCTGTACAAAAGGAGCTTGTTGTGGACGTACGGTAGGAGGAACTTGACGCACCAGCTCTCCACACCAAGTTTGTTTTCAACCAGGACGATGGGACTCCGGTTATACCTAGCTTCAGGGCACGGGATCAGGCCAATTTCATCTCTTAATATGTCAAACAAAAAGAAGAATTAAAGATAAGACCATTTGTTTTTTTCAACATTTTTCAAATCCTACAGACTATTAAAAAGAAAAGTAACATATTTCTCTTCCTCTTTTCTTCTAAAGATTTATTTATTTTTTGTGGGGGAAGAGGGAGAGAGAGGAAGGGGAGAGGAAGAAGGAAAGAATCTTCAAGCAGACTCCCTGCTGAGCATCGAGCCTGATGCAGGGCTTAATCCAGGACCTGAGATCATGACTTGAACTGAAATCAAGAGTCGGACCCTTAACTGACTGAGCCACCCAGGCGTCCCCGTATTTCCCTTTCTTAAACATACTATTATTTAGCTCACTTGCTGGATTAGTAGAAATTTAAAAAAAATTTTTTTTAATACAGTCAAGAGTACAGGAAAATTAGTATGCTGACTCCCTGTTGATAAAAATGAAAACTGGTCTAATCTTTGGATGGCAATTTGAAAATGTCTTCCACATTTTAAACTGCATTTACTGTGAGCCCCAGTGATTCTACTGCTCAGAAATTATCCTATGCCAAAATACATCAACAGAATGTTTATTGCAACATTGCAACAAAATTGGAAACAATCTAACTATGTATCAGTATAAGGCTGGTAGAATAAAGAGGTAACCCATGTGGTAGAGGTATACAAAAATGAGGCAGATTTGCATATGCTGGTATGGAAAGCATACCAAGATATATAAAACCAGAAAAAGAGCAAAATACTAAGCGTATAGCATAAAGCATTTTGTATAATTTTTTTCAAAGAAGGATCCCAAGAAATTTTGGGGGAGACAAAGTATTTTATTTTTATACAGTTTAAATTTTCTAATCATTTCTATGTACTATTTCCACTTAAAAAAAAAGTCAACAAATGTACTTACATTTGCCTAGTAATATATGTAGAGGAGAAACAAATTATCAATAAAAGTTATCTTGTCAATAAGATTATGGGCCATTTTTTCTTCTTTATAATCTTTCATAATTCACTGAATTAAAAAAACACACACTGATAGATGTTGCTTAAACACAAAATACATTTCAGAATTTAGGTCATTTTCATTTAAGACGGCATCTATGCCATTCAATCCACCTCACCTTACATTGAAAATCTACATTTGAGGCGAAAATTTAAAAAATGTACAGCAGCTGACGTACATAGCAATCGAACCAGTAATCATAAAAACGGTTTTGCAAAAACTGCACACGCCTTTCAATCACAAAGATGTTATGATGACTGCCCACATTAAAGTCATAAAAAACTAGTTTTCAGCGCTTACGTATGACATTTTCTATTATGTCCCTGGGATTCTCCAACCAGGAATACAGTAGCTTACATATGACATTTTCTATTATGTCCCTGGGATTCTCCAACCAGGAATACAGTAGTTTGGTTGATACAAGAGGGGGAAACAGGTACAATTACAGGTTATAAGAAAAGCCCTCTTTATTTGTTAGGCCACCATCATAAATTGGTGGGAGGCTGTGGAACTAAAATATAATTTCTCCTGGAAATTATAGCTCAGATGTAACCTACTTTCTACTGATCACTTCATTAATGACATAGGGATCCATCGATAAACAAGGGTTCTCTAGGGGTTCAGTCACTAACCATTCTTTCAAGCTGCTTTCACTTTAAGTAGATTTTAAGACCTAAGGCTTTTGGTCCTGACAATTGGTTCAACTGATCCAGAGGTGTTCTGATATACCACATCACTACTATCTCAAGATTTTCTGAGTATCAGAAGGTACTCGGTATTATGTTAGGTCCTGAAAATGCAAAAATAAAACAAGGTGGTCCCAGACTTCGAGGTGATCCCAGACTTCGAGGTCCCAGACTTCGAGTTTTGATGCAAATTGTATCAATATCTATAATAAAATGTTAACACCTTGCCATTCCAGTAGTACAAAGTTTCATAGGAAGCATGAAACAATGCTGAGCACATCTGAGCTCACCATCCAGTATTTCAAAATGTTTTGCATTTGTATTTGGTTAATGTGACATCTATCTAATTCACCATTAGGACACCTAGCCACACCCAGAGCTATACCTAGCATTTGTCTGTATCTCTGGTATTTTCTGGTATTCAGGTTTTACTACATAAAATAGAACATTTAAAAATTAAACTAGAATTTTTTAAAAAAAAACATGTAATTATTTTAAGAAGTCTATTCTCTGAGTTCTAATAACTACTCACAAAACTTCAAAGAACTGCCTAAGCCAACAATTTGAATGCGAGAGTAACAAGAATAAACAAGAATAAAAGATCCTACCTTTGGGTATAGTCCATTTGCAGGGGAGGGGACAGTTACTGAAATTCACAATGCAAAAACCAGCCTTGCTCATTGTTAATGCCCAAAATAAAATGCCCAGCTATTAATTCAGTACCTAAATGAAAGGACAGAGCCATCTGCACAAATAAAAAACATAATTCTTTAGTTGGGTTCCATTCTTCTGAGAACTAATTTTAAAAAAACAAGAATGCCTTGATACAGCAGATGCTCAATAACTGCTTCTGAAAGGCTGATTATCATGCACTTTGGGGAAAATAATCAAATAAATGGTTTTCAAAGAATACCCCTTTTTGACTCTCCAAAAGAACATTACCTCTGACTTCCTTGTAATGCAATGGATCTAAGTCCTAGCTCTGTCAGTATTTTATCTATATTGGCCTTCTATATCATTTGGCCTCTACAGACCTTAATTTCCTCGTTTGTAAAATGGTGGAATAGCATTACATGTCTAAATAAGGCAAATGGACCACTAGGTCTCCTCCAGCTTTCAAATTCTGACTGAGAAGCCTTACAGTTATTCTCATGGAAGTGGCCGTATCACAGAATGTAAGTAAAGCACTAGGGAAAACAAAACATTTAAAGAGAGGTAGTAGGATGTAGACAAAAGTGCTCAATCTTCCAAGGTCAAGGGTTCTAGCTAGCCTCTGTTCTACCTCAGACAGTCAAATGGGAACGTAGCAAGTCACTTGTCATCAGTACCCTTATCTGAAATACAGGAATAATGACAATGCTTCTTAGGAAGAGCAAATATCACAAGGTAAAGCATGTGGTAAGCTATGAAGTGACAGGCAAAGATGAAGTGTATTATCTTTAATTCAGTTAAGAGCCTGAGCCAACCACAGAGTTATTTGATTAACAGATGGCAAGGTGAAGCAAAAACGGTAAGCCTTTGTCAAGTGATTTGACCCTAAAATACAGTGCTTTGCTGCTTCCTAAAAATATAATCTGTACTTGATAAAGATAGGTAGGTCAATAAGCTTCCAAGTGAATAGTGTGTTTGACTTCAGAGCTTTCCTATGCCGAGTCCCTCAGGTCGTAGTCCACTTTTTAAAGACAATTTAGGATAGAATTCTAGAATCATCTTAAAATTGGGAGGGACCTCATTCCCCCCACTATCTCATTGTATCAGACAAGGAAACTGAGGCGCACTGAGGTTAAGATGATTACCAAGATCACACCGCTAATACTAAGTTAAAAATCTGGATCTCTTGGGGCGCCTGGGTGGCTCAGTGGGTTAAAGCCTCTGCCTTGGGCCATGATCTCAGGGTCAGGGGATCGAGCCCCACATCGGGCTCTCTGCTCAGCAGAGAGCCTGCTTCCCCCTCTCTCTGCCTGCCTCTCTGCCTACTTGTGATCTCTCTCCTCTCTGTCAAATAAATAAATAAAATCTTTAAAAAAAAAATCTGGATCTCTTAATAGTCCAGCTCAAAACCCATGACACTGACGATAAAAATCTCAGTGAAAGCAAGAAGGATTCAGATTAATTCCTTCTAGATTTCTGGCTATTTAAATTCTAATTTTATATACAAGAAAAGTTAGAAAACGCAGGGTGGGGGGTACAAACTAAAAGTCTTTTTGTCATCCATCTACACTACTGTTTGATATCTCTGGTATTGGGTTTGGGTATGCATCCTTTTTTTCTAGGTGTTTTTACAGTAGTGGAATCATAGTGCTCTCCTACAATCTAGCTTTTTTCTCTTTTTATTTATTTATTTTTACTTAAATTCAAATTAGTTAACATACAGTGTCTTATCGGTTTTAGTAGAATTTAGTGATACATCACTGATATATAACACACAGTACTCATTATATCAAGAACTCCCTCACTGCCCATCCCCTATTTAGCCTATCCTCCTACCCACCTCCCCTCCAGCAACCCTCAGTTTGTTGTCTACATTTGAGTCTCTTACCGTTTGCCGCCCACTGTTTTTATCTTATTTTTCCTTCCCTTCCCCCATGTTCATCTGTTTTCTTTCTTGAATTCTATATATGAATGAAATCATATTTGTCTTTCTCAGATTTATTTTGTTTAGCATAATATACTCTAGTTCCCTCCACACTGTTACAATCCTACAATCCTTTCTTAGAACTTAACAATTCACATTAAACATCTTCCTACGTAATTAATTTTTATATTTTTAATGGCTGCAAGGAATGTACTATAAATACCAAATATATCTCCAGTTATTGCTTGTGAAATTATGTTACAAGAAAAATTTCGGATTCTTTTGCTGCTGCCAAATTACAGTCTTATATTTTTAGGTTTCTGAGAATTAGATCCCTGATATTTAACAAGGACACTCAAATAATTATCTGCATTACCAACGTCATAGTATTGTTACAGACGTGAAGGTTTGGGATGGTGAAAAAGTTCTAATACTCTCAGATACTATGAAACTCACTTATGAGGTTACTTTTGAGGGTTGCTCCAAAAAAACAGCAAAATGGAATAAACCAACACATTTACTTAAAAAGATCACACACAGCATGGTACAGCTGAGTGCTTCACTTCACAATGGGGTTCCACTGACTTCCAAATGAAGTTCAAAGTTCATATAACACTGATACTGACTTTACTCCTCATGTTTAGAAAGCTTTTCTTATCTGCGATTTCAGAAACATCATCAATTAGAGTAGGCCCACACATTTTCAAAAGTAATATCACCCAGTTTCCCTTTTGGGAGGGAAGAATGGTCCCCAAATACTAAACTGAACCCTGTAATGTGGAGTGACCATACAGAAAACACAGCCCAAGGATTCAAAAAATGGTACAAATCTTCTTAGTCTAATAGTTATTTGGGGGGCACCTGGGTGGCTCAGTCAGTTAAGCGTCCCACTCTTGATTTAGGTTCATGTCATGATCTCAGGGTTGTGAGACAGAGCCGAGTCCGGTTCTGTGCTCAGCACAGAGTCTGCTTGAGATTCTCTGTCTCCTTCTCCCTCCACATTTCCCCCTGCTCCTGTTCTCTTTCTCTCTCTCAGATAAACAAAGTCTTAAAAAAAAAGTTTTTTTCACCTTCAAACTGGAATTCTTTCCAGAAGACTAAACAGTAAAGTTAGCAAAATATCTAAAGGAACTGACCCTTTCATATCGATAATTAAAACTTTGCTGGTGATTAAGATATTTCAGAAACCTCATAGGCTTTCTCAATTCTAAAGAGTACTAACTTCGTGTATCACTGAAATGGTATTACTGGCCTTATTTTAAAAACAGCTACAAAAGTTGCTATTGTGTATTGAGTGTTGCGTGCAGGGCTCTGTGTTTCATTTATTTCACACAATCTTGTAAAGTAGGGATTTTAACCTATTTTATAGACGAAGAGTCTTGTCTAAGTCTACCAGTTACTGATTGATAAGACAAGATTCAAATCCAGGACTGTCAGATTCCAAATCCAAATTTTTACAACTATGCTATTATTTAAATATACAGATAAAAAATGAAGTGTAAGAAGAAAACTCAGACTTGGGGTTTCCTACTCTTCATATTCAACTTAAAGATGTGCTTTTTCTTACTACTCCCTTACTCCGAAGTTTTCACTGGGGCCTATGCACTGCCTGGAAAGGAATTTTAACCCATTGAGCCAACTCATCCATCCCTTATATCCCAATTTAGTTGCTATTTCCTTAAAAGACTTATTTTGAACTTCGCATTTAAGTCAGGCCCCTCTGCTATTATTCCTTCAAAGTATCCTTCTTATTCTTTCAGGCTCTTTTCATATTCTCTGTGTTGATTTGTTCTACAGGACCGGGGGCCATGTGTGGTATGTTCACCCCACTCCTAGACCAGCACATCCAGGGCCTAGAATTGTATCTGTCAAATACAGGTGCTCTTTTGCTGAATGCATACATGGAATGAAAGAAATTAAGCCACACAGTCAAGGACTTCTATAATTTGACTCTACTTTATCTTTTCAATCACATTTTGCTACTTTGGGTTAATTTGCATTTTCGCGTGGTGGTCTCTGTCTCTGTCTCTGAGATTATAGATCCTACCCAGCCTTCAATGTTCAGCTCAAAACCCGCCTCCCTTAAGGGCCCTGGCCTAGACATACAAAGCCATCCTCCTGTGCCTAACACACTCTCATAGCACCTGCTTACCATGGTTCCAGGCCAGCCTTTATCTCCAGCTGGTCTGCAGGGTTAATTTACCATTCATGCCGGTGGGTCTTACGTCTCCATCTCGAGCTACACTGTGCGATACAGTGGTCACGAGGCACATCTGGCCACTACGTATGTTAATTAACATTAAGTAAAATTTAAAATTCAGTTCCCCATTCACCGTAGCCACATTTCGAGTACGTAATAGCTACATCTGGCTAGTGACTACCAGACTAGACGGCACAGACAGGACAATTCCACCATCACAGATACCTCTGTGCTGTTTCACACTCCCCATTCCATACTATGAGGATAGTACCCACAACATCTCACCAACAGTAAGAGTACAGTAAATATTTTAAACAGTAATAAAAAAATAACTTGGTGGGCAAGTGACCTTTGACATGACCCTGATTACACCATTAACAGTTGTCTTCCACATTAGCACAGGCCTATTTATTAAGCTACTGCTAGTCCCTGGGTCAAGCCTTCAGCTATTTTTCCAATGGTATTCTCCAAGAGTCAACCATAGAAAAATTTGTATGGTATTTTTCAATTTATAAAGACTTCGCATTCATCATGCAGTTAGCCAGTATGTTTTTCTGAGGAATATAGAAATTCAGGTTAAAGCTAATATTTAGCTAGTGGCAGCTAAGAGCCAGACATTGGATGAGGTGATTTTCCTGCGTTCTCATCAACCTTACTAGATCAAAAGGAAAATGAGGTTGATAGAGAGTAATCTATCCACATCTACCAGTAATAAAATCCACATCTTAACCAATGTATGTTTGACTCCTCCTGGCTAGGCATTTTTACAGAAACAAGGTCAATATGTTTAATGGCGTAGATAATGTCTAATAAAATTACAATCTAGTGTTTGAAGAAAAAAGGAAAATTAAAGAATGGATAACTTTTTCCTATAATACTGAAAAGTGTAATTAGGTAACTAACTTTTAAGATAAATGATACCTTTTTTTTTTCTTTTAACCAGAAATATAGCCTATTTATTTTGGGAGTAAGAGGACTAGATTAGGGGAAGAAGTACAGGCAAGTAAAAAAAATCCAAACCGTAAGACATTTTTAAAGATGCCATGTAGTAATATTATTGAAGATATCATTATTGTAGGAAATATATACTAAAAAATGGCTGAAAATGAATATTAAACAATGAGTTAAGCTACTTAAATTCTTCGTACCTGCATTACATATCATTTCAAATTATTTCAAATGCCCAACTTATTTCAAACATTTAAATCTTGAATGACCCAAATGTTTATTAATAATTTTATAGACTGAGAGAGAGCATATTAATGAGCTTTTACCATTAAAAATATGATTGGAGGCATTAAAGTTCTTTATGAGTTTGAATAAATAAGATCCGGAAAAACTGAGATGTGTTCCAAACTGTGCTCTCAACCCACCAAACCAGTGAACACTCAACCTGTTTCTTCAAATATAAAACACTTATTTTTTTTTTAAGATTTATTTATTGAAAGAGAGAAAATGGGGGGCAGGGAGGCAATGGAGAGGGAGAAGCAGACTGCCTGCTGAGCAGGGAGCCTGATGCAGGGGCAGGGCTCCATCTCAGGTTCCTGAAATCATGACCTGAGCTGAAACCAAGAGTCAGACACTTAACGGGGTGGGCCACCCAGGCGCCCCTGATGTGCTTTTTCAATTCACTTCAAAGAAGAGAAAGTATGATCATTGTATTTATTAGGCTTCTTTCTAATCTCTGCTATAATTTCTTCAAGAAAAACAACATCAGTGATGAGAAAATAGGCCGTTCACTTATCCAACCTTTTTTTTTTTTTTTTGAGGTTGTCTCTTACTTACACTAAAGCTCTCATTCTCAGAAAGGTACTGAAAGACTGATATACAAGGCATCAAAGCATTCTTTACAAGACCCAGAACCCACTATGGTTACTGCCAGGAAATCATTCCAAACACTCATTTTAAAAAAAGGCAGCAGTCACAAGGGGAAAGGAAGTAGACACTGTCAGAGGAGGCAGGTGTGTTTTGAGGCTAGCAGTGTTTTGTATTTAATGAGGCACTATTACAGGTCTCCAATTGTGTGCCACAGGGAGCAAGACATCTGAGGGCTTCTTAATTTTATAAGCATCCCTTTGAAGGAAAAGAACACTTCATTTAGATGTAGGTTTGGTACCTACAGCTTAAATTGTATAAAAAAGCATAATTCATGAGCTCCAGTTTAAAAAATAAAATATTAAAAAGAAAACCTTCACGAACAATTAGAAAAAGTGAAAATAATGTAAAATTGGATTCCATGTATCTTTCTTTTGCGGGGGGGGGGGGGAGGAGGAGGGAGACAAGAGTAAGGGAAATTAAACATTCTTGTTTCTCCCTCCTCTTTTGTACACTGTAGACATTTCTTTTAATAGCTTCCTTTTTCACTCGTTACATTAAAGCAGAAGTGTCAAAAAGAATACAGTCTCTTCTGGCCGGAGTACTCCAAGTACCATGAAAAGGAAGGAGGGAGCGAGACGCGTGTCAGTCCTGTGGTGTCCTACTTAAGAAAGGGCGGGCGGCAGTATCTGGATACGAAAAGAGTTGAAACGTTCCCTGTAACTATGAATCAGCTAATGCTAAAAAGTGTCAAGGTTTCATGGGCTTTAGACTAGACCGATCCTATGCCTACAGAGGCTACACTCTTGTGAATGCTCTGTTCACCTTCAAAGCACAGTGTTTCATAGGAGTTCCTCCACAATCTTGGGACAAGCGGGGCGAGAGTCAAAAGCAGCCTCAAACTACCTCTGGCTAGTAAACTGGCCCACTGAAGGGAAAGATGATCGGTGATCCCCCTCCCCTCACTTACCACTGGTCCGGGATGAACCTCAAAAGAGTTGTGTTTACAAAGCATCTACAGACCCACACCTGTGTACCTTACACGGATGTAGGATGGGGACACACGCGTGAAGTCCTTCGAGTTGCGTGAAGTCCCAGGGAAGGGGAGGGAAGGAGAGCGAAAAAAGTCGCTCCCTTGTGATTTTCGGAGGTCACTTCTAGGGACTCGCCCGCGGGCGCGTTCCGGTAGCGGAAAGCGGGCCACGCGGCTGCCGACGACCGGCTGGCGGCGGACCTCGATCGGTCCCCTCCGGCGACGGGCGCGCGGGCCGGGACGTGCCCCCAAAGGTCGGCTCGAGGCTCGGTCCCACCCCTGCCCGCCCCCGACGACCCCCGCAGGCAGCGGAGGCGGCCACGCCGCCGGCACCGCCGACGCGCGACTCACATGTGCGGATTCCTCCTGAAGGCGTTGGTGATGTCCTTCACTACCCGCTGCACCAGCACCGCCACCTCCTCGCTCGTCTCGGCCATGTTGGCGGCGGCCACGGCGGCTCAGGCGCGCCTCCGGGAGAGCGCCGGGCGGCCGGCAGGAGTTCCGCGGGCGAGCGCGCGCGTGTGCGCCAGTTTGGCCGCGCCCCCGCCCCCGCCGCAGTCGCCGCCGCCGCCGAGCACTTCCGGGTCACGCCGCCGGCGGCTGGGGCGTGGCGTCCGCCGCCCACCCGGGCTGAGGCCGACTGGTTGGTCCTCGACTTTTCGCTGATAGCCGAGGTTCTAAGCGTCCGGGGAGATGCTGCAGATTCCTTTGCAAAGTTACTTGAGGTCGCTGTTTTACACATTTTATTTTAATTTCTGGTTCACTCGGGGCCGAAGAGGGAGGGGTCCTAAAGGCACTGCTCCGGAGCCAGAGTCTGTGCGAAGCTCACCCCCACTCCTTTCCCGGCCACCCACTCTGAAGTGTTGTGGGAACCAGCTTTCCTGAGCTGCTGCTGGAAAGTTGACCTGAGAGCGCAGGTCCTTCCGAGCGCTTGGTCCCTTGGCGTGTGGAGAGCGTCTTCGCCCTCTTCTCCCACGTGGAGGGATGGCGCGGTCCACAGACGCTGGCGGCGGAGTGAGCCCAGTGGGACCGTGTTGGTGACCTCCTTTTGTACTCGCGTGCCCATTTCGGCCTCTCAGCAGCCATTTTCAAAAAAATAATAATTTTAAAAATTTAACAAATGTATTAGAGGAAGAAGGGAAAGGAAAGTTATTTCCCAAGGTGTAAGGAGTAGACGTACAGAAATATTTTTTTTATAGATTTTGTACGCGTGTACTTCACTTTGTCCATCATTTGGTGTGCTTCGAATGTTGCGTGCCAATTTTGGAGTTAGAAAACCAAGATCCTGATAAAATTTGCTCTTAATAGCCGTTAACATTGCTACAAATCTTTTTTTTTTTTTTTTTTTTGTAAGAAAAGCTAGCTTTCTGGTTCATTTGGATTTCGTCTTTTTTTTTTTTATTTGGATTTCGAAATGCCCTATGTCAGATTTCCCTTCACCTTTCTGTGATAGAGAAATCTGGGTGCCTTAGGTTCAGTTATTTTTACATAATTCCTGAGCTCTGTATCTTTTAAAAACTTTTTTAAAGCAAGTTCAGTCTGTTTAATATGAAATAATGTGGAGCATTTGAAGTAGGGTTGGTGATTGTGAAAGTAAAAACCATACACTTGTTGCAAAATTCATAAACCATTGAATGAGAAATATAAATGAACTATATCCAGTGGACAGTACTCCCTGTGGGTATTGATATAGGAAAGAACTTTATGGTTTAAAGCCAATGGCCAAGATAGAATTCTTTTTTTTTTTAAAAGATTTTATTTATTTGACAGAGAGATCACAAGCAAGCAGAGAGGCAGGCAGAGAGAGAGGAGGAAGCAGGCTCCCTGCTGAGCAGAGAGCCGGATGTGGGGCTCAAGGATGTGGGGCTCAATCCCAGGACCCTGAGATCACGACCTGAGCTGAAGGCAGAGGCTTTAACCCACGGAGCCACCCAGGTGCCCCCAAGATAGAATTCTTGAGATGTGTTTGATGCAAAAGGTGATTTTATTAAAGCAGAGAGACAGGACTCATGGGCAGAAAGAGCTGCATAGGGTCAGGAAAAGTGGCCTGTTACATACTTACAAGTTGGGAGAGAGTTAGGGATCGTGTAAGTCTAAGGAATTTTGGAAGCAAGGTTTCTAGGATGTTGTTGGGGCTAGCTATTGTTGGGAAGAGGTCACTTACTACTAATAAAACTTTAGTCATGAGACCTTTCAGATGTATGTTGGTGGGCCATATGCTTGGAGGGTGATCGCCAACACTTATCGTGGGGGTTTAGACATAAAGGAAATTTCTAAAGGAATTTTTTTTTTATATGTTAAAGTAGACTTCGAGTATTCTGGGGGTGTTTGGGGGTAGGGGTCGCCAGTCAAGCTAGGATTGCCTCTGGCCCATAGCAAAGTATTGACAACAAGGCAGTTGAGTCCCCAGAGGAATGTCACTCTGCCTGTTTCAAGGACTTGTCAAAACTTAGTAATTTTTCTTCTACCTTTGTTTCCAACACCAGATACGTTGATAAAAGTTAGACCTGCTGTCTGGACACTGGCTTTCTGGATTTAAAAGAATTGAGCTAGAAGTTTCACGAAATTGTTTAAAAGCAAGATGGGACAGGTTTGAATTAGTAAAATCGAACAAACCTTAACCTCTTGACAAGTACTCAAACGAGGCAGTTAAGTGAGTGAATGTGTGTTTAGATTCCAAGGCCAAGCATTACTTCAACTATCCTAGTTACTCTTAAGAATGTGATGTCAATTTTCAAATGGTTTGTGTTACATCTGATAAGTCTTCCTCTTCACTTAAAGCCTTGCATCTTTTCCTAATAAAAGTAGCAAGTAAATGCTCACTTCTGGGGGCACCATATTCAAAATACAATTTTTTTTTTCAAAGACTTTATCTTAAAAATTAGTGAGATTTTAAAATCTTAAAATATATTTAATAGGGAAAAAACCCAACTTTATCATTAAATCCTGAACTAAAACTGATGATCTAGAAAGATAATTCCTCTGTATGGTTCTGTTTATGCCTTCCCCCCATACACACACCTCGATGCACATACATCTTCTTTGTCCTCATTTGAAACGCATGAATTATATGTCTCATGTTCTAAGAGTTCACAAATGCTTTCACCCAATTATTAAGGAGGTATTATGTTTACAACTCAAATTTTTTAGAATTGGAGCATATTAGAACTGTGATCTAACCCCCTAAATTTGCAGATAAGGAAGTAGGTTCAGAGAAGTTCAGTATTGAAATCCATGAGACTTAATTATGTGTATAAGAATAAGATATGATAAATTTAGCATGATTTGTTGAAGGAATCAAAGATTTACATTCAGGGATCTGCAAAATAATGAAATATTGTAAATAGCTTAAGTTCTCAACGTTGGGAATTTAGTAAATTACAGTAAATCTGTAAGATGAAATACTACTTAGCCATTTAAAAGCACATTAAAACTAGAAGAATATATACCAAATTCTTAGTTGGAGATGTACTTATTGGAGAATTTTCTTTTCTTTTTTTTTTTTTTTAAGATTTTATTTATTTATTTGAGAGAGAGAGAGATCACAAGTAGGCAGAAAGGCAGGCAGAGAGAGAGGGGGAAGCAGGCTCCCTGCTCAGCAGAGAGCCCAATGCGGGGCTCGATCCCAGGACCCTGAGATCATGACCCGAGCCGAAGGCAGAGGCTTTAACCCACTAAGCCACCCAGGCGCCCAAGAATTTTCTTTTCTAACACAAAGAACGAAGTATAATTTTTGTAACTTAAAAAGCATTTTTAAAAGTATATGTTTATAAAAACAAAGATCTATTTGTTAATTAGTTAACTATTTGTTACTCATATTTTTTTAGAGATGTATTGAATGTTAAAAATTTATTTATTTATTTGACAAAGAGAGAGAGTGCACAAGCAGGGGGAGGCAGAGGGAGAGGAAGAAGCAAGCTCCTCATTGAGCAGGGAGCCAGATGTGGGACTCAATCCCAGGACCCTGATTTTTAAGTGACTTTAAGTGATCTCTAATATATTTGTGAAAATATTTTGATAATCTATCCTTACCCCTAGTCTTGCTTTTCGTATTTTAGAAAACTCTTTGATGATGGCGAAAAGGTAGATATGTAATGACAAAAAGAAATACCAAAACAGCATACAAGTCAACCCTAATTATATATATAAAATAAATTATACGTAATATCAATATAATCAATATAATCAATATAATCACATATACATCTGTATACATCTGTATAATAGACCAGGAGGATATAAAATGAAATGTTAATAGTTGTCTCTGTATGATAGAATTACTAGAGATAATTAAGACCTATATACATTCTTTATGTTCTTCTGGATGTTCCCAACTTTCTATAATGAAAAACCTAATATGTATGTTGATGACCTTGCTAGGAAAGAAGACGAGGTGACTTTAATGACAAGCCTAGTAATTACTTTTGTGAAGAACCATAGAGAAACTTACAATAAAATAAATTTCCATCTTCACTCTGTTATTCTACTTACATTACTATGATGTGTTATTTGTTTACTCCATTTATTTGAGGTCCATTTCCCATGGTAATGTTACATAAGATAGAGTGTAAATAGTACTAAACAAGTTTTTACCATGTGCTTTTATTACAAAACCAACAAACTCCTTTCCATTGAGAAAAAGTAAATGTTCAGTTTTAAATGATCCCTTCATGATCATATGACCATTGTAACTATGTAGTCATAGTATGCCAAACTTCAATTTTATCACTATCACAAAATTTAAAATCCAAAAACTTATTAACAAATAGAAGGGAAATAATGCTAGTCAAAAAGCTATACTATCAATGTTTTTTTATGAATTTTTAAGCCAAGTCAACAGAAGTAGTAATCATTTTTGAAGTTTTTATTAAAGGCCACTTCAAGAAAAGGAATAGAAATTAATAAATGAATTTTAAATGACATGTGCATTAAACTTAGGAGAGGTTTGGTATACACTTTGGTTTGGTGTGTGGGTTTATTTTCCCCAAACAAAACTTCATAGACAATCAAGTACTGTTTTTTTAAAAGTCACAAAACCTGAATATGAATGCCATTTATTCTTACACTTAGTTGACATTGCTAGCCTTTCATTATTCTAATTGTTGAGATAAACATGAGAAGATGCATATGATCTCATTTTTAAACTGTGAAGCACTATATAAATTATTACTTATTTCTGTGGATAAAGAAAGCCTCATAATGAGTAAATCCGTGTTAAAACACAATAGTATACCAAGACTAAGCTGAATACTATCAATATGAAACTGAAACTCTGTTGTTTAACAATTTTAAAGAAAATTATTATACTGCGAGTGTAATTAATCTCCTAGTTAAAACATGAAATTTTTTTTAACGTGACAAAGTTGGTAAATGTTATCAAGGTGCTAATCACAAAGATGACTTTAAATGACCAGTTAATGCTGATGTTAGAATCCCTGAGGATACAGAAGTGAGGATGCTCGTTGCATAATAAGGTTTTTGTTGCTGAGTAAGTGATATTTTTCTTGACATTTGATAGTTTGAAAATGTCATCCTTTTGCTTTGCCCTCTTCTTCCTTCCTTCCTTCCACAGAGGCCCAAGAGACCTATGATGTAATCTTCAGAAAAGAACGGAAGAAAATGTCTCGAGAGAAACACAGAGAAAAAGAGCCAGTCCAGGACCTGCATGCGGAAACAGCTGGGGAGATAGGTAAGTTTCCATGCTGCAATGAATGTTTCTCATGTATTGAAGATGTCAAATTGTAGGAATTTTCTTAGTAATATGCCTTCTATTGGGTGGTGAAATGAAAGAAGTTCCCAATTATGAGTACATTCTTAGGGCTCTTTTCTGCTTTATGTTTTATTTATTTTTTAGTATAAATATTACAACAATAAAACCACAGAGTTAGGTTAAGAAATCATAGCTAAACATTTAGAAAGTGAGTAAAAAATTTCATTTTGACTACAGAAGAGGTTGAGTCTGAGACTTCTTCAGTAATTGCCTAAAAGTAAGACAGGGCTGAACCTCCCTTTCTTTCATCTTACTTAAGTTAATTTTTCAGCTCGGAAATTTTATCACTAAAATTTACATTGTTTCTTCTTTTCATCATGTTTCCATGTTTTAAGCCAGTGCTGAAACTCGTCAAATTAACATTAGGTCAAAATCACCCATAAGAAATGCTGAACTTACTTTATTAAATATTGAATTATGCTCTAACTTACAGTATAACATTTATAGAGAAGTAGATTCCCATAGTCTAAGTTTTAAGAAAATGCGAAGAGTAACTCCCCAATTTGTTCTGACTTTAGGCACTTTAATTTCTGTTAGGTCTCCCAAGTCACCATCAGTGTGCAAAAAGGATAGTGTGAAAGATGGAATACTGGGTTTATAGAAGGAGAAGGCCAGTTCCATTCTTGAGAGGATAAGAGTCCAAGCAGTTGTACTTATTGCACAAATTTTGGTGTTACAGTGTGTAAGACATTGTGCCAACTGTTGGGTATACAATGGTGAGAAAAGCAGATATCATTCTTGCCTTCCTGTGGGACTTACAGTGTGATGGAAGAGATACACAGTATTCAAATAAACAGACAAATATATAACAGCAAATTGTAACACATGGCACAAAAGGGAAAAGGAAAGTGCTATGATAGATGATAACAGTGTGGGGGTAAGGGCAGAGCTTTAGACAGTGTGGTCAGGGAAGTCTGTTCTGGGTGGTGACATTTAAGCTGAGACATGAAAGATGAGTAGGAACCAGCCCTATGAAAAGCTGGGAAAGAGTCTCACCAGCCATGGAAACAATGTGTGTGAAGGCTCTAAGAAGAAAAGAGCCTGCATAGCATATCTAGAGAATTGAAGGCCAAACTAATAACTTTTACTGACCTGACAGTGTTTGTAAAGTGATTTCAGAGTCAGTCTTGATTTCAGATTCATCTGAATGTGAACTATGAGCATGATTGCCTAGCTCCAGTTTTTGTTCCCTTCTATATCCTTTGTGTTTTTTATTGCAATACACTGGGCAGTTCACCATGGATGGACAGCTCATGTTACATGGGTCAGGTATTTAGTCTTGGGAGCCCAGTAGCAAGCCTAGAACTATTTCTCAAAAGGATAATCTTCATCAGTAGAAGAGGAATAGGCTTTCTTACTTAAACCCTATGGGTATTGCCATGAATTTTCCCCCTACCATTGGGTCTTCTTGGTCATATGGCCCAAGATCAGCTTGCCTGGAAGCTCTGGGCTCCATTAAAAATGATGAGTCACTCAGTAAATTACTCACACTAGAACTTTCAAATAGAGGATATGTTGCCTCCTGAATCCAAAGTGACCCATATGTCTCTTTCTCAGTGGTGGAGTGTACAACATGAAGCAACTTGCCCTTCACCTTGGTAGAAATTTTGTGACGTGCCCCAGATGGCTGAACTCTTAGCAACTTCATGATGATAGCAGTCCCCTGAATGTTTTAAGGGTTTATTTTCCATTCTCTGTCATATGTTTTTACCCAAGAATGTAGAATATTTGCTACTCACTAATCATGAAGCCAAATACCTCAGAGGAAAGAAGGACTAAAACTATCGTTGTATATTCATAGACTCTTGTATTTTTTTTTCTTGTTGCATATGTCAAATGTAATTAACAGTTGTCTTATTGGTTCAGTATCTTTATCCTTCTACAGAATGTCAACTTCACAAGGGCTAGAACCCTATTTATCCTGTGTGGTCCCTGTACCTTGTGTTGCATATAGTGGGGCTCTCAATCAATACTTAAATGAATGAATAGAAGGACGGGAGAAATAGGAGAGGATAGAATAGCCAACACAGGGTACAGATGCAATAAAGTGGTGGAGGAAGTCATGTAGGAATTTAATCAGAGGCTTATTCATGAGGAAACCTGAGGCCATATTTTTGCAGTTGAAATTTCTCTGAAAGGCCACAAGGAGCCATTGAAGGGGTTTATGGTTCTTTGTTGACATCCACTCATTCTTCAAGAGTGCTCGCCTTACTTTATACTTGGTTTAGTTATCCATGCATAGGTAAATAGGCACACATGTTTGTACATACACATCAATGAGAGAATCCATTTCGTTTTTAATTTTGTTTTCCTAGCACCTGGCATCGTACCTGATCATAATAAGCCCTTCAACATTTGTTAAATGAATAAAGGCCCAGTTAAAATCCTGCCTCTACTATGAAGCCTTCTTTGATCACCCAGCTGGAAATGCTCTCCTATATTCTTAAACTCAACTCCATTGTACTCTGTGTAGTCTTTGCTTTTCTATATTGCCTTGTTTTATGGGATTGTCACCTTCATTTTTGTATCCAAACAACATAGTCCAATTTCTTACATGAAGCAGACATTAAGTATATATTTATTGAATGGAGAAAAGAAAATATGTTTGCTCTTTTATTGTTAATGTTATGGATAGCAAAGAAAAATGCAATGAAAATCAAAACTCTTAAAATTTACCATTTAATTATTGTAATTTCAATAGATTTATTTTATTCTGTTACGTTATTTTCACAAATTATGTGGGTGTGAATGGGATAAGAAGGCTTTTGGAAAAAGTTATAAATATGTAAGGCTTCTTAAAAAGCATTTTTAACAGATTATCAAATACCACAAAATTCACCCTTTTAAAGTGTAAAATTTGTTTTTAATATAGTTATAAGGTCAACCCTGTGTGATCCAGAACATTTTCCTCACCCCCTACCGAATCTGGTTCTGGTGTTAGGTTAGTCACTTCAGATTCTGGGGAGTTTTTGTTTGTTTATATTCTTTCCTTTTAGTACGCCATGTAATCTTTTATTGAAAACTGGACATGATCTATGGGGTAATTGAAACAGAGGGAAATAGGCCTTAAGTAAGAGGTTTTATGTTAATGTGGTTAGGAGCTGGGCTGTATGTCATGTTACAGCTGTAGGTGCCAAGGATTCAGTTTCCTCAGGTGTACTTTTATTTTTTTCTCCCCTGTTGTCTTAGGTTTCCCTAAGAATTCCTTCTTAATAGAATCTGTGTCTTCCCACTCTTGCAGTTATAATCCACTATTAATATATTGGAGCCCTATTGATGTGGTGCTAAGCTCCTGTGGAAGAAGAATTATTCTGTGATTATATGAGTGACTCTCAGCCATTTAGTGGACCTGAGTCCTTGGGCTGTGGCTTTCAGAAGTGCTTCGTAGCTTTTTGCTTTTTTTCCTCTTAGGTTAGGTAGGGGAGGGACTGGAGTTGACTAACTGCCCTTCCCTAGGTAATGTAAGGGTCTAGTAACCAGTAACATCATCTTACTTGGAGCATTGGGCTTTACTACAGAGAATGCTTTGTGTATTTCAAAATGGTTACCTACCCCCGCCCCCCACCCCGTGACTAAAGTAGGCAGATATTTTGGGGGGTCATTACCATGAGAATCTGGTAGGGTTCCTTGAGGTAAAATTCATTTGGGTTCTCCTAAGATTGGGTTTGCAAGGTGTTTCTCAATCACACTCAGTCTCCAACCATTTGTCAAGTTTATCACTGAAGTATTCAGAGCAGTTTAAGACTCCAGCATCTTTTGCTCCAGGTAAGCTGATCTCAGCTGTGCTTCTCTGTGTTTGACTGTCTCTCAAATTTCTGGATGAAAGTTTGTCGTATGATCTTAATTCTCTGATGAGTCTAAGAAAAGGCATTTTTCAGTCTGTTCATCTTTCATCTCGTTGTAAAGATGGGAGTGATGACCTCAGAACTCTTTACATGTGGGAGCTAAAATCAGAAGTCTTCCAAACTTCTTTTAAAAGTGCTAAATAGAATGTATTTTAGACTTTGTGAGGTTGTATGGTCTCTGTTCCAGTTACTCAGCGCTACTGTTGTAGCTTGAAAGTAGCCATAGGCAATAGACAAATGAATGGGAATCTGCATATTGTTTTTCTATTTCACCTAGTTCTGCTCTAATCTTTACTTCTTTCTGCCCATTTTGATTTAACTTTTTCTACTTTTTATAATTTCTTAATGTGGAAGTTTAGGTTATTGATGAGTTTTTTTTAAATATATATTGGTATTTATGCTATGTGTTTTCCTCTAAGCCCTGTTTTAACTGAATCCCCTATGTTTTCAGCATGTTGTGTTTTAATATTCATTCATCTCAGGGTATTTTCTAATTTCCATTGTCTTTGATCTGTGGATTATTTAAGAGTGTGTTGTTTAACTTCTACATATTTGTGGATTTTTCCAGTTTCTGCTACTTATGTCTTATCTCATTACATTATTCTGTTACTGATGTCTTATTACAGAGAACATACTTTATATGATTTCCATATTATTCACTTTATTGAGGCCTCTTTTATGGTGTAATATAATGGTCTATTCTGGAGAATGTTCCTTGTACTCTTGAGAAAAATATGTATTGTGCTGGTGTTAGGTAGAGTGTTCTATAGATAATCTATTGGGTCCCGTTGATTCGTAATGTTAATTCAAGTGTTCTGTTTCCCTGTTGATCTTCTTTCTAGTGATTCTTTTTAATTTTTTTTTAAGATTTTATTTTAAAAAATAATCTCTACACTCAACCTGGGACTCAAACTTACACCAAGATCATGAATCACATGCTCCACCAACTGAGTCAGCCAGGCACCCCTCTAGTTGCTCTTTTAATTATTTAAAGTGGGATGTTGGGGGCTCCTAGCTGGTGCAGTCAGTTAAGCATCCAACTCTTGGTTTCAGCTCAGTTAGTGATCTCAGGATCATGAAACTGAGCCCTGCACCAGGCTCTGTACTTAACTCAGAGTCTGCTTGAGGTTCTGTCTCCCTCTCCCTCTGCCCTTCCCCCACTCTGTCTCTAAAATAAATCTTAAAAAAAAAATAAAGTGGGATGTTGAATTCTTCAACTATTGTCATTTTCTTTTAATTCTGTAAGTTTTTGCTCCATGTATTTTGGGGCTCTGTTGATAGGGGCATATATGTTTATAATTGTTATATCTTTTTTGATGGCTCAGTCCTTTTATCATTGTAAAATATCTTTGTCTCTAGTAACAAATTTTGTCTTAAAGTCTGTTTTTTCCTGACATTAGTATAGCCACTCCAGTTCTCTTTCGCACACCATTTGTGTCATGTATCATTTCCCATCCTTTTCCTTTCAAGTTATTTATGTCTCTGAATCTAGACTGTGTATCTTATATATAGACAATATAGAATTGGGTTATGTTTTTTAAAATAAAATCTGTTCTTCCAATCGCTACCTTTTAGTTGGTGTTATTAGTCAGTTAATATTAATGTAATTACTGATAAAGAATGATTTGTATCTGCCTTTTTCTATTTTTTCTGTATGTCTTACATCCTTTTATTCCCCTGTTCTGCCATTATTGCCTTCTTTTGTATTAATAGGTATGATTTACCTTTTAATTAGCTGTCATTTTTTTATTGTATTTGTTTTTTGGTTTTTTGATTTTTATTTTTGTTGGGTTTCCCAGGGATTACAATTAAAATCTTGCCTTATAACAATATAGTTCAAAGTAAAAAAAATTACAGAAGGGTACAAAAACTTTGCTTTTACATATTTTCACTCCTTATTCCTTCTTTTTTTAATATTTTATTTATTTATTTGACAGAGAGAGAGAGAGAGAGATCACAAGTAGGCAGAGAGGCAGGCAGAGAGAGAGAAGAGGAAGCTGGCTGCCTGCTGAGCAGAGAGCCCGATGCGGGGCCTTGATCCCAGGGCCCTGAGATCATGACCTGAGCCAAAGGCAGAGGCTTCAACCCACTGAGCCACCCAGGCACCCCTCCTTCTTCCTTCTTTGTACTGTTACTGTTATACATATTATATCTCTATATATTGTATGCCCATCAACACTGATTATAATCATTCCTTTATGCAGTTGTTTTTATAATCAGATAGGAGATATAAAAAAGGAGTTCCAAATTTAAAATATATATTTATACTGATTTTACATTTACCTATACTGTTTTTACATTTAGTTGTCTTTACTAGTGCTCTTTATTTCTTCATGTGGATTTGAGTTACTATCTAGTGTCTTTTCATTTCAGCCTAAAAGTACTTCCTTTAATATTTCTTGTATGGCAGGTCTGCTTGTGACAAATTCTGTTTTTATAATGCTTCAAATACCTCATAACAGTGTATTCCCAATTCCTTCCTCCTGTCCCATATAGCATTGCTGTTATTCATTTCACTTACCTACATGTGATAATCATCTAATACACTGTTGCTATTATTTTATTGAACAAACTATTATCTGTTAGATCAAATAAGAATAAGAAAGATAAAGATTTTACTCTCACTTATGACTTTTCCAAGGCTCCTACTTTATGTAGATCTGAATTTCTGACTGTCATTTTTCTTCTCTCTGAAGAACTTCTTTTAACTTGACATATTCCCTCAATATCTGTTTATCTAAGAAAGCCTTGACTTCTCCTTCACTTTTGAAGGATACTTTCACTGAGCACAGAATTCTAGATTGGTGTGTTTGTTTTTTTCCCCCAACACTAAATATTTCACTCTAGTCTCATCTTTCTTGCTTGGTTTCTGAAGAGTAGTCTGATGTAATTCTTATACTTGCTCCTCTACAGACAGGGTGGGTCTTGTCCTCTGGCTTCTTTCAGGACTTTGTCATTGTCTTTGATTTTCTACAGCTTGAATATGATATACCAAGATATAGATTTTTTTTTGGTATTTATCTTGTTTAGTGTTCTCTGAGCCTCCTGGATCTGTGGTTTGCTGTCTGTCGTTAGTTTTGAAAATATTTTGGCCATCATTACTTTAAATCTCTGTTATTCCTTTCACTCTTTCTTCCCTTTCTGGTATTCCCATTATGTGAATGTTATACCTTTTGTAATTGTCTCGCAGATCTACTGTAACAGTCCAACATTTTGAAATGTCCAAAAAAAAAAAACCACTTTTTCTCACGAATAAAGGAAATCAAAAGCTAGATTCAGGAACCTCAGTTCTACATAACGTATTTATCCATTCATTCATTTATTCAACATGTATTTTTTTTCAACATGTATTTTTTTTCAACATATATTTTTATTGAATATCTACTTTATGTTCTCTGAGTGCCTTTATTTAATATCATGGCCTTGTATGCATTATGTTCCCTTGAGTATTTCCCAGCAGTGACAACTTCATCACTTTGGTGATGAATGAGGAATTAATAATCCTATGTTTTGTTGTTCATTTCCAGGACTTAAGAGAAATCATTTGGAAGAAAAAACATGTAAAAGCCTGCAATGGCATTTTCAACTTTCCTGTGGAAAGAGATATATGTAGAATTAATGATATTACTAATTACTATTATTGCATTTGAGGGAGAAGTGACTATGTGGTCATGAAACTCCATCAACAAGTAAAAAAATAAGGACTATGCATCCCATGCAGGTTACACACAGTTTTAGTTGTGGTGAAGAAATCCAGTGAAGGTGAAATATGTTTATATATTTTAATAATTTACCATTAAAAGAACCAGTTTAAAAAAGAATATGAACACCACCACAGATGGCTTAATTTTACCCCTTGAACATAGTTCTTTATGCCATATGGAGAATCATGCACGAACAAGCAGCTCATTCTTCAGTCTGGAAGAGTCCTAGCAAAAGGGAAGTCTTAATAGGAACAATATGTATTAATAAAGAACACAAACACCTAATTGCTAAATATTTTGACTTACATTCTTGGCTCCAAATTGCAACATTGATAAAGCTCTTATTATCTGTGAATATCCTTCCATTCTGAGGGGTTAAGAAATAGTATGCCTAAAGATGACCCTCCCTATGGCCAGGGAAAGGTAGGTTACCTTTCTAGTGTTGCATTTTGAAAAAAAAAATAGCTGTATAAATTCTAGGATATCTTGCTTTATGTAATAGAATATCTCTGAAAAGGTTGCACATAACTTAGCTTTTACATGATGAAAAACATCTTAAATATACTGTGGGAGAAGTGAAAATAACCTGTAATGAGCCCTTTTGTAGTCTATGGAATTACCAATAATTTCTCTCCATGTGGGCTTTGTTTTTTTTAACTTCTAGAAGAAAATATAGGGGAAAAGCTCATTGACATTGGTCTTGGCAATGCTTTTTCTAGATATGACCCCCAAAGCCCAAGTAACAAAAGCAAAAACAAACTAGTGGAACTAAAAGGGAAACAATCATCAAAGTGAAAAGACAACTTACAGAACGGAAGAAAATATTTGTAAACCACATATCGGTTAAGGGATTGATATCTAAAATATACGAGAAACTCATACAATTTAATGACAAGAAAAAATCAATTTTAAAAACAGGCAAAGGACTTGAATAGATATTTTTCCAAAAGAAGATATTTAGTGGGGTATGAAAAGGTACTGATCTTCACTAATTAATTGGTGAAATGCAAATCAAAACCACAATGAGATATCACCTCTCATCTATTAGAATGGCTTTTATTAAAAAGACAAGAGATAAGTATGAAGAGGATGTGGAGAAAAGGGAACTCTTGTACACTGTTGGTAGGAATGTAAATTCGTACAGCCACTATGGAAAACAGTATGGAGGTTCCTCAAAACATTAAAAATAGAACTACTATATGACCCAACAATTCCATTTCTGAGTATATATCCAAAGGAAGTGAACCCACTTTCTCGAAGAGACATCTGTACCCCTGTTTACTGCAGCATTATTAATAATAGTCAAAACATGGAAACGACCTAAGTGTCCACTGATGGGTATCAGTGACATATTTATATGGAACATCCTAGAAACAGAATAGATTGTGGTTGCTAGGGGTGGGGAAAATGGGTGAAGGAGGTCAAAGGGTACAAACTTCCAGTTCTAAGATGCCTAAGTTCTGGAGAGGTAACATGTAGCATGCATGGTAACTATAGTTAAATTTGAGAGTAGATTTTAAAAGTTGTCATCACACACACACACACACACACACACACACAAATTGTAACTATATCAGGTAATGAACATGTTAACCAACTTTATTGTGGTAATCATTTTGTGATATATATAAATAATTACATCGTAGGGCGCCTGGGTGGCTCAGTTGGTTAAGCAACTGCCTTCGGCTCAGGTCATGATCCCGGAGTCCCGAGATCGAGTCCCACATCGGGCTCCCAGCTCTATGGGGAGTCCGCTTCTCACTCTGACCTTCTCCCTTCTCATGCTCTCTCTCACTCTCTCTCTTTCCTAATAAATAAATAAATAAATAAATCTTTAAAAAA
>CM052813.1:10103703-10317837 GCA_028533885.1 Nasua narica
GGCGCCTGGGTGGCTCAGTTGGTTAAGCAACTGCCTTCGGCTCAGGTCATGATCCCGGAGTCCCGAGATCGAGTCCCACATCGGGCTCCCAGCTCTATGGGGAGTCCGCTTCTCACTCTGACCTTCTCCCTTCTCATGCTCTCTCTCACTCTCTCTCTTTCCTAATAAATAAATAAATAAATAAATCTTTAAAAAAAAATAATTACATCGTATACCTCAAACTTACCCAATGTTATATGTGAATTGTGTGTCAATAAAGCCAGAAAAAAGACATATAAAAGCACACAAAGCAAACAAAAATAAAGACTACCATATACTCCACTTCCATTGTCAGGCCTGCTCCCTATAAGTATCAACTTTAGACTGTGTCTGTTGATATCCCCGCTCATAAGAATGCTTCCTCATATATATCACCTTCATTTCGGGCTCATCTTCCTGATATATTATAGTGTTTTTACTTCTTTTAATGTCAGGTTTCTCCTCCTCTCTCTCCTCTCTCTCCATACATACAACCCACATTAAAAGTCTGAAAAGATTCATGTACTCCAAACTATTTCTGGGTAGTGTAGGGTAGATAATTAATTTTTTTCCTTTTCTCTGTGTTCTCTAATATTTCAGTAATGATTAGGTATTATATAGTTGAACATAATTACATTGAAATGTTAAGGCTATCGATGGAATCATTTGAAAGGTTATTTTTAATACTTGCCTTCTGTATTAGGCAGAATTCTTAGCATATTTCCCCTTTTCTTGATGATGTTGATTACACAGGTCATACCTCCAGGCCAAGCTTCCTGGTAACCTCTGCACAGCTTCCAAAGCGATTTGTCTAGTACACAAAAATGACTGTCAATTCGATGCTTAACAGCTTTCAGTTACTCTATCACCCACGAAAGAAAAATCCAGATTCTTGCTCATGACAGAAGGCTTCCCATACCCTGACCCAACCTACCATTTCTGAACTTTATCCCAACAGTAGACTGAGCCAGGATTGCAAAGAGGAATGAGAAGTGGATCTTATAACCTCGATACGTTCATGGATTGTGAACTGGTGCTTAGCTCAGTAGCTGTTAATGGTCCGGTTAGTGCATAAAGCAGGAACCACGGTGACATTTCAGAATCCTGAGTAATTATGTCCAGTAAACAAACATGATTTGGGGAAGAGGTGATAGGTGTTAGGAAAAGGAGCCTTGAAAAGCAGGAAAGGAGGCTCTACTGGTAGTGATACCACTTCTACATCTGCAGGTGGTATGATGAATAACTGTAACTCATATTGTATGGGGGTTTTGTCTACACAGGCTTTTTATGCAAAAATACCGTCTCTTACCCATCTATTGTATTTAGCCCTCAAAACAATTTGCTGAAATCTTATTGGTATCTTCAACTCACATGTAAGGAATGAAACTCAAAGAAATGAAATTGCTGCTTCAAGATTACATAGCAAAAAAAAAAAAAAAAAAGATTACATAGCAGATTTGAGTCAGACCTCGCTTTGCCTCCAAATTCTGTGATCACCATGGATAGAACCTCAAGGTCTACTCTCTGATCCAAGATCAAGGAAGTAGATAAAAGAAAGATTCCAGGTTCTAGAACTGAGTCTTTCCTAGGCCACCAAGAAGCAGCCTCTTGGAACTATCTGTGCTCCTTTTTATGACAAAACCACCACAAGGGATCGTTACTATGTTTACCTTGTGCCTGGTACTGTGCTGAATGCTTTACATATATTGCTACACTTAATCCTTGGCAACCCCATGAAGTGGCTGCTATATTTTTCTCCATTATCTGAATGAGAAAAGTATGGCTTAGCCAAGTGGCTTAACCCAAAGGCACACAATGAGTTAGTGGCAGAGCCGGGACTTGAACCCAGGTCAGATTCTTGACAGAGCCCATGTTCTTCTGTTGAGCTTCACATGCCTTCCTCTAAGAGAATGGTTGGAAGTCCGTTTTTTTTTTTTTTAATCTGGGATAGCTATTTCTAGAATTTTGGGTGTCATACATTTTTACAGGGCCCTCCTTTTCTCTCTTTGGCTTAAAGCCATACTGATTAAATGAAACAGTATGATGACAACTTGTTTCTTCTGTGATTCTCCTCATTTCCTCAGCCTTATCCTCTTTGTGCTCAAATATTAGAGCAATCCACTGAAATTGTTTTAAATCTGTTATCATTTAGCTTTAGTAGAAAGCCCTAGAAAACGATTTTATAGTAAAGAGAGCAGCAGAGTAGAAACAATGTGAAAATTAAAATATGAAAATTGATTTCCAGTTCTAATTCTGGCCTTTCTAGCTACCTTTGCTTGGCCAAGGCTTTTCAACTGATTTGAGGTATCTATTAACCTTCAGTAGTCAGTGACCGTTTCCTGTGTGCCTCCCCTTACAGAACACATGGAAGATTAAACCAGTTGTCAATAATTCAGTAAAAACAAATAAGACAACCCTAAACACCTGTGTCTCTCAGTTTTAAATTAATTTCTAAGAAAATCCTCAGAGTAGTGTATAAGAATATTTTAAGAACTTTATTGATTTGTCTCTAGAAAATTAAGCCTAATTGATTTCTGATTTTCAGGTTTTGATTTCGAATAGAGGATAGTTTTTCTTTAAATAGCAGCAATGTACCAATCTCTTTATATAAAAAGTGGATATTTAAGACATACTTAGGGAAATGATTCTTGAACACCTTTCCCTCCCTTTCAGTCTATGAATTGGGACAATTAAGTAGGTGTATACTCTCCAGCTGTTATGAGAGCCTTGGTTCCTGATTTTAGTACCAATACACATTTTGAGAAAAAGCCATGGATATTTTCCTTCCTCAGTCTGCCCCACAATTCTTTATTTCGGCTCTAAATAGTATCCACGTTTCTTGCCATGACAGATTATACCTAGAATTTCTTTGAACTTGACCAGAGCAAACAGAAAATTAATGAAATGGAGCTGACCCCTTGCTTCTGAATGATAGAACCAACACAATGTTCATCTTTCCTGGTAAGTACTTTTGCCCCGGGCCTCAATTTTTTCTTCCTAATTCTGATTTTCTCCTACTTCTCGTGGGCTGGGAGAATTTCTTTACATGTCAGCCTGAAATATGGATTTGGTGGTTATTGCTTTCGATGTAGTACCTGTGAGTGAGGATGATGTCACCCATGGAGAGCAAATGTGAAAGAGAAGAATACTATCAATAGGATAATGTCCTGCATGAAAGACCTCATTTATCTTGTCAACTTTAATGCATTGCCCCAATAATTGTCTTATTGGTATTTGAAAGATTTTCATTACTTAAATATGTAATTATATACATAAAGTCTGACAGTTACTATAAAATCAAAAGGCTTAGATCCTTGAAAAAAATGAGTAGACATACCTGCACTCAGATTGGGAAGTCTTTCTAATCATATCACCCAAAGCAGAAAACATAAATAAGGCTGATTAGATTATAGATCTATAGATATGACATTAATCAAATTTGAAAAACAAAGAAAAAGTCTTGGGAATCTATATGACACATATTTTTTTAAATATATAAATAGCTCATATATCAATAAACAGATGTTGAACAACCCAATAATTGTCTAATGAACATGTTGGGTTTTATTGTTCAAAGGGAAATATTTTTTAAATGAAGGAAAAGTATTATTTCATTAGTATAATTAAAATGTATTTAATTCGTAACTAAAATTGAAATATTGGAGGAAAATGAGTAAAGATGAGGAGAGATTGCAGCACGCTTACTATTAGAGTTCAAATTAATGAAGCTGATGGCCCAACTAGAATAAACTGTGTAAGTACCATGCTCAATGGCATCAGATATTCCTTAAATTAATGGTATAGAAAACCCTTAAGAAAACAAGTCAAAGAGTAACTAGAGCTGAAGCTAGGTCTAATCCAACTTGTTCTACCTTAAAGGAAGGTCTTGGGACAAGTTTGGGAGAGCTCTGGAACACAGGTTATAATAGGTTGAATTTACACAGGTTGAAATTACAACAAGGTGGTCTTGGGTTGTCAGTAAAATATGAGAATCTTCTTGGGAGCTGCAGCCCTATTGATTCTCCTGCTAATGTTGTGGTTAGTGCAAATAATGAATGTTTTGTGGATTCATATTCTCTCCCCATTCTACTGAGTAGTCACTGTGCTTGGACGAAACTTAGGGACTTGGTATTATAGAGGGAATTCTCTTAAAGAGGTGGGTTTTGTAACCTAATTTGAGATGTAATGTCAGCCTATCAGCCTTTCCTTTTTCTTTCTTCTTCTTCTCCTTTTTTTTTCCTGCCACCAAGAAGGGTTGAGACCTCCCAAAGGAATTAAAAAGATAGCAGAACATAAGAGAAAATGTTAATACAATTTAGTAGTCAAATAAATGCATTGTTAAGTAATAGCTTTTCATCAAAAAAATTGTCGAAGAGTTTTTTAAATTTTAATATTCAGTATTATCAGATACTACTGATTGCCTACCAAAAGCCACCCCACTTCAACTTTTTCCTTACTGGCAGAACTCTCATGTTTACGGTAAAATCCAGACTGGTTAAGACTTAGCTCTTACTATTACTTTTCCTGGTAGTTCCATTCTCCTTATCAGTAACTTGTTTAGGAGTGGGCATGTTACCCATTTCCCAGCCAGTGAGAATTGAAGGCAGTCTACTACTGGGCTTCTGGGAAAGATTTCCTCATTCTAGGAAGGAGACACCAGGGGATATGATTCATTTCTGCCTCTGGTTATGGTCTTGCTGGGATGTTTAGCCTAGAACTGCTTCAGGGTATTTTGTAATCCTAAGGGGAGTGAGCCTGAGGGTAAATTAGAGAGAAGAATGACATTATTAAGACATTTAATCAAGTAATCCTGAAAACTGCTCTACCATTGGTCCTTTGTTAAATGAGATATTTTCCCATATTAACTAGTTTCCGTTAGGCTTTCTTTTCCTTTTGGCGAAATGAAATCTGGTATATATACCATATGAACATAAGAACTTTAGTTCACTGCTGATGGAGAATCAATTGGTTTAGTATTTTCACAGGAAAATTTCATGAAACATATAAAAAGATTTTGATCTACAAAAACCACTTTAGTAAGAAGTTAAATAATTTTATATCAGTTTCAAGCTTATATATGGTAATATTGCCTATAATAATGAAATATGGTAAAAACTGAATTTCCAGTGACACAACAATTAAATAAATTTTAGACTATTTAAACAATGCCGTACTCCTTTTCTTCAGATTAAAAAGTATTTAAAAATCAAGTAACTACTTGGTTTACCATAAATGTGCGTATGAGAAAATCTGTTACCACAAAAGAAAATATAATTTTAGTTGATTATGAATATATCTTCCATTTATTTATTCATGAAACAGTGTTGTGAGTGTCAACAATGTGCTAGGCATTCTGCTAGGTGCTGGAGGTACAGTGGGTCAGTGCAAAATAATTTGGACTCATAGAGATTCTAGAGAAGACAACGACCAAGGAGACAAAGTTGTTTTCATTTTCTAACAAAAGGTAAAAAATAGGATTGTGTGATGGGAAATAAATGGGTTGATGATCGAAGCCAACATTAGTAAGGTAGTCAGGGAGGCTCTTTCTGAAGTGGGACATGATGGATGAAAAATGCTGCCCATGCAAAAAATGAGAAGAGTGATCAAGGGCTGGATCAGCAAAAACAACAGTTCTAATGTGAAAAAGAACTCAGCATGCTGTAGAAATAGAACCAATGACAGTGTGGTTGGTGCAGTGTGTTGGGGGTTGGAGAAAATAGTACCAACGGTGTTGAAGAGGTAGACAAGATCCCCTAATGAGTAAAGGCTTGTAAACCACATAAGGAGTTGTAATTTTATTCTAAGAGTCATAGAAAGCCATTAAATTAAATTATTTTAATTTGGAAAATGACATCATGTGACTATCATCCTCTGGACGTTGCGTGCAGAATGGACTGTAGGAACAGAAAAAACTGAGAATCTGTATTCATTGGGGCGCCTGGGTGGCTCAGCTGGTTAAGTGTCTGCCTTTGGCTCAGTCCATGATCTCAGGGTCCTGGGATTGAGCCCCGCGATGGGCTTCCTGCTCAGTGGGAAGCCCACTTCTCCCTCTCCTCTGCCTGGTGCTCCCCCCACTTATGCACCCTTGCCAGCTTGCTTGCTTGCTTGTATATATTTTGGAGGATGAATAGGTTTTTCTATGTTGGTGGTAGTGGTTATGAGAGAAATAGCAAAACAAGTGTAAATCTCAAAACAAGTCGTTAAATATATGTCTGGAGTTCAGGGATAAAGTCTAGGCTGAACCTTGTATCCAGAAGATGGTACAAAACACTGATTTACTTTTCTTATTTAATCACCTACCGCTCTACTTAGAGTCTTTCCCAGATGAACACACAAGGATCAATTTTCATTTTTCTCATTGTTATCCCCTCTCCCACCCCAGCCCCCAGGCTTTTTTCTGGCTTTTTTTTTTTTTTTAAACAGTGCTTTTTCCTCCAAGGTGTCTGATCTATCCTGGAAAGGCTGACAGTCACATTCTTCAGATTGGGATGCATTGTGGTAAAATGTGGGCAAGACAAATAAACCTGTCTTTTAGCAAAACTCTGGAGCATTATTGTGTTAAAAGTTGGCAAGAGGAAGAAAGTGAAGAAGGGACAAAGAGGGGGAAAATGACCTCTTTAAGTATAATATTCATACAAAGAGCATATGGAAAGATGAACACATTCATGCACTGCTAGAGGGAGTATAAATTCTTAAAACCTTTCCAGAGGGCTCTTTGATACAAAGATCAAAAGTCATAAAGATGTGTTTAGCTTTTTGATCCATAAATTCAATTTCTACATTTTTTTTCATGTGGAAATCTTTGTGCACACAGGGAAAGATTTAGTTACGGATGTTGGTAGTAGCATTCCTTATAATAACATAAAATAGGAAACAATTATTAACAGTAAGAGACATTGTATGGACTGCCCAAACGTTAAAATGTTCTTCTGTCATCAACTTTTACATTTTGGAGTGTTTAATGATGTAGAAATGTTAACATATTATTGAGTAAAGAAAATTGTGAAATGGTGTGTATGTTGTGATTGCATAACAATATCAACAACAAACATCAACAACAAACATGAACATCAACAATCAATTTATACTGATATATTAGTAGTGGTATTGGTATTAATCGTGACCTTCCTTTTTTCCTCCTCCTTTCTTTCCTTCCTTTCATCCCTCCTTTCTTCCTTCTTTTTTCTCTCGTTTTCTACAGTGCATATGGATATAAGATAGAAAAATCTTAGGGTTAAAAAAAGAATCGCTGCTACTTAAAGGATGTATCACAGACTGACAGATTGGTAGCTCTGTTGTTGATGGTGACATGAATATTAGCAACTGTGATTAATACGAAAGAGGGAATTGGCAATGCAGAGAGGGAATTAGACATTCATATTTAGCAAATGATAGTTTGACCTAATGTTCCCTCTGAAAATATTTGTTGACATATTTAGGTCTCAAATGATTGAAAATGGACATCTGGACTGTGTCCAGTTTCTACTTAGAGTTAAATGTGATCGTGGTCCTCGTGCAGTGGGAATCAAGGAGAACCAACATTCAGATGGGGATACCTTGGGAGCTCAGAGGAGTCTGCTTGTCCCCTTAGTTCAAGAGAACTCAGAAATAAATGGTCTCAAAAAGGCTTCCCTCAGGGCAAAGGTGTTTGCTGCAGTTTTTCCTTCCATTAATCCCTCTGCCTGTAGAAGCTCGAACTGCGTTTGAAGTTAGATGTAAACCATATGGCATATTTTGGAGGCCCGAGAGATGCACAGCATTGCTCTCTGTGTTCCTGCCTCCTTGCCTTTCTTATGCTGCTGTCTCTGCATGTATCACCCTTTTTCCCCTACATGGTACCTGGCCCTAGGTTAAGAAATACTACCATAAGCAGACGTTTATTTAAAATTCTAGTCTGGGACAGAATACCAGAATCTTTATATTCACTTCCAAAATATGTAACCCTTCGCTCCCCAGTCTAAGCTGTGGGGTGTGCATGACCATTGTTTTGACCAAGTCAGTTGTAAGCTCAGACCGACGCAAACACCAGACACATACCCCATGGGTAGATCAAGCAGGGTTTAATAATCTCGAGGATATGAAAGGAAGTCAGCACAGTTGTGATACATATCACAGAGGTCAGCAACATCAATCAAGCCAGATGGAGATTCCAGCATCTGAAAGCCTCACCACTGGGTATGTAGTTACAGATGGTAAGACCCAAGTGGGAATCATATTAGTCTTTCTGGCTAGTTAATAGTCTTTCTCTTTACATCTAGCATTAAATACAAACAATTAGATCAGTTCTCTCAGTAGAGTAGCCTAGGGATGTGCTGGGGACCACTTCTTTGACACCAGAGGCACCTCCTTAAACTCAGCTTTATAGTGGAAATAAACAAAGAACAACCAAATGAGAACAAGCAAAGGCTATTTATTCAGAGCTTCTACAGCAAGGGAGCCAGCTACTGTCACTTGCATTTTGGCAAATATTCAAAGGCAGGCAGAAGGGTGGAAAAAAGATAAGGCTTCAGGTATCCCCTGATTGATAACTGTGGACACGAGGAAGCTGTGGGCAGGCTGGGGACAAATATTAGGAAAACTGTCATTAATCAAATCCTGGTCATTTGGGGCCAATTGTTACCAGGGTTATTGTCTGGCTTCCTGGACCATCACTAGAGATAGCAGTCAGACTTCCTGCAGGTCTGACTTATAGCAGGCTGACTTCCTGGATTGGTTGATTTCCTGGGCAGGTTGTTGCAGGCCATAGGTCAGAGTTCTGTTTTTATATATGTTCTAGGCATTGTTATTTGTATATTCAACCTCTCAGTACAACACTGAATATAAAATGGGAGGCAATACAACACAATACAGTAAACCTAAGCATGAATAGTCCCCATCCATCATTCTTGGTGCAGGCAGCCTGCTGCATCCTCATCAAAGTATATTCTTAAACTTGGTACTGGAGAGCTAGGAGAGGGGTCACTTTCCCAGAAGCCTCTGGGAGTCATGCTAACAAATCCGTGGATTAGCTATAAAGCTTACCTTGCAATTGGAAAAATAATATGGGCAGGAAATGGAAGGCAGACTGAAATGACAACTGGCTTTTCTCACAAAATACCTTCATTGCCATTGTGTTTTATCCGCACACCTTAATGCAACCACTGTGTGAGCCTTTGAAACAGCTTTCCATTATTCTGTCTTGGATTTAAGTGATTTAAGACTGTGCCATCCCAATAAAGCCATTCATGGTGCCATAATGGTAAGTCGGGAAACTTGCTGAAGAACTTGATGATGATATATCCTGACAGTTAAATTGCCCTTGGACAGGATGTCACATGCAGGCGGTCAAGACTCCTTCTGGGAATTGTGGAGGTACTGCTATGCCCCTGGCATGGGAGTTTAGATAAGAAGGAACCAAAGGACACTGAAAAATAAACGAACCAACCATTCTCCCTTGGGTTTCATTGGAACAGGAATAGAGATTGATTGTTAATGACTAAACTGATTTTTATACATACATTTCAAAATGTAGGACTTCAGTGGCTCTCAACAATGATAGTAAGTAATAATAAGGAAATTTTCACAGTGCTTTGTTACCATTCTTTTGGAAACATTAAAAAAAAAAAAAGAAACATTTTTACTTGCATTACCAGAGCCATATTATTTAAACTCCCCAAACCTCCAGCTGCCTGAGCTGTTGTGGGAATCTCATGTTTCAAGTAATTTCAAAGGAAGTTGAAGAACAAACTAATTTCAATTCAGTCTAATTAAGTAAGCATTTGTTGATGGCATACTTTGTAATGAGCACTGTCATCTCACATGATGTCAAAAGATGACATTGCATTCCTGATCTTGAAAAACAGGTAAGTACAAATCTTAAAATACGTTAGAAAAGCTTTTTAAGAACCACTAAAATTAAAAATACAATATATACTTTTGGGGCACCCATTGGAAAAATATTAAAGTCAATAGGAATGATAGCAAATAAAGTATAGTCCAGAGTAGACAGAAATGAAAGGAAAGCAAGAAACCATTGAAAAGAAAACAAAACAAAAAAAAAACAACATAGTATAACTGGACAAAAACTAAGTTATGACAACCAAAGAAAATGGCTTAACTTCCTTTTTGAAAAACAAAGATTGGGGCACCTGGGTGGCTCCGTTGGTCAAGCAATCTGACTCTTGATTTCAGGTCAGGTTGTGATCTCGGGGTCCTGAGATCGAGCCCTGTGTCAGGCTCTGCACTCAGTGCAGGGTTTGCTTGAGATTCTCTCTCCCTTTGCCCCTCCTGCTTATGCACATGCTCTCTCTCCTTCTAAAATAAATCTTTTTGAAAAAAAGAAGAAAAATGGGGCGCCTGGGTGGCTCAGTGGGTTAAAGTCTTTGCTTTCGGCTCAGGTTATAATCTCAGGGTCCTGGGATCGAGCCCCACATGGGCTCTCTGCTTAGCAGGGAGCCTGCTTCCCCCTCTCTCTCTGCCTGTCTCTCTGCCTGCTTGTGATCTCTCTCTCTCTCTGTCTAATAAATAAATAAAATCTTTAAAAAAAAAAGAAGAAAAAGATTAACTATATTCTATCTCTAAATGAACATCTCCTAAATAATGCTAGATGGTCAAGAATAAAAACATAAGCCAAGTTGCACCAGGGAAACACAAATAACTGAAGAGTGTCTGTTGCAATATTAGTATCAAATAAGTATAATTCCAATTCAAAAGAAGTAAATGAAACAAAGGACATAATTTTACATTGAAAAGAGCAATCAAAATGTCTTCTGTTAGCAAAATTATAAGAACTAGTCTCACTGGACATTATAATCTAGCAGCTTCTTTTCTGCTCTCCTCTTACGGCATTCATAAGGTAGGGGCATCTTATACCATTCACCACACACTCTTCCCAACCCATTTGCTGCTCATTTGAGATACTTTTTGAACCTCAATATGTGGCTCAGCATCTTTAGCGTTTTTTGGTTTTCTTTTTTTAAATATAGTACTTTCTGACAGAAGGAGAGATAAAGAGTTTCACAGACAACTGCTAAAGGAGTTCATGACCACTAAATCAGCCCTGCAAGAAACATTAAAGGGCACTCTTTGAGTGGAAAGGAAAGATTGAAAGTGACAAGGACAAGAAAGAAAGAGAAAATCTCCAGAAAAAAACAACAAAACAAGTAAAAAAATGGCACTAAATACGTATCTGTCAATAATTACTCTGAATATAAATGCACTAAATGCCCTAATAAAAAGACATAGGGTGGGGGCGCCTGGGTGGCTCAATGGGTTAAAGCCTCTGCCTTTGGCTCAGGTCATGATCTCAGGTTCCTGGGATTCAGCCCCATATCAGGCTCTCTGCTCAACAGGGAGCCTGCTTCCCCCCTCTCTCTCTGCCTGTCTCTCTGCCTACTTATGATCTCTCTCTCTGTCAAGTAAATAAATAATATCTTTAAAAAAAGACAGGGTGTCAGAATGGTTAAAAAAAATAAGACCCATCGATATGCTGCCTGTAATAGACTCATTTTAGACCCAAAGACACCTGCAGATTGAAAGTGAGGGGATGGAGAAACATTTATCATTCAAAGGGACATCAAAAGAAAGCCAGAGTAGCAATACTTATATCAGACAAACTAGATTTTTAAAAAATTTTTTTGTGTTTTTTTATTATTAACATATAATGTATTATTTGCCCCAGGGTACATGTCTGTGAATCGTCAGGCTTACACATTTCACAGCACTCACCATAGATAGCACATATCCTCCCCAATGTCCATAACCCAGCCACCCTATCCCTATCCCCCCTACCTCCCAGCCACCCTCAGTTTGTTTTGTGAGTTTAGGAGTCTCTTATGGTGGGGTGCCTGGGTGGCTCAGATGGTTGAGTGTCTGCTTTTGGCTCAGTCGTGATCTCGGGGTCCTGGGATCGAGCCCCATGTCGGACCCCCAGCTCGGTGGGGTGTCTGCTTCTCCCTTTCCCTCTGCCTGTGCTCTGTCTCTCTCTTTCAAGTGAATAAATAAAATATTTTTTTTTAAAAAAAGGAGTCTCTTATGGTTTGTCTCCTTCCTGATCCCATCTTGTTTCATTTCCCTCCCCCACCGCCCACAACCCCCATCCTGCCTCCCAAATTCTTCATATCAGAGAGATCGTATGAAATTGTCTTTCTCTGATTGACTTATTTCGCTTAGCATAATACCCTCTAGTTCCATCCACGTCGTTGCAAATGACAAGATTTTGTTTCTCTTGATGGCTGCATAGTATTCCATTGTATATATATCCAACATCTTCTTTATCCATTCATCTGTTGATGGACATCTAGGTTCTTTCCATAGTTTGGCTATTGTGGGCATTGCTGCTATAAACATCCGGATGCTGCTATATTCAGGTGCACGTGCTCCTTCAGATCACTACTTTTGCATCTTTAGGGTAAATACCCAGTGGTATGATTGCTGGGTCATAGGGTAGCTCTATTTGCAACTTTTTGAGGCACCTCCATACTGTTTTCCAGAGTGGCTGTACCAGCTTGCATTCCCACCAACAGTGTAGGAGGGTTCCCCTTTCTCCGCATCCTTGCCAACATCTCTCATTTCCTGACTTGCTAATTTTAGCCATTCTGACTCGTGTGAGGTGGTATCTCACTGTGGTTTTGATTTGTATTTCCCTGATGCTGAATGATGTTGGGCACTTTTTCATGTGTCCGTTGGCCATTTGGATGTCCTCTTTGCAGAAATGTCTGTTCATATCTTCTGCCCATTTCTTGATTGGATTATTTGTTCTTTGAGTGTTGAGTTTGAGAAGTTCTTTATAGATTTGGGATACTAGCCCTTTATCTGATGTGTCATTTGCGAATATCTTCTCCCATTCTCCAAGTTGTCTTTTGGTGTTGTTGACTATTTCCTTTGCTGTGCAAAAGCTTTTGATCTTGATGAAGTCCCAATAGTTCATATTTGCCCTTACTTCCCTTGCCTTTGGTGATGTTTCTAGGAAGAAGTTGCTGTGGCTGAGGTCAAAGAGGTTGCTGCCTGTGTTCTACTCAAGTATTTTGATGGATTCCTGTCTCACATTGAGGTATTTCATCCATTTTGAATCTATTTTTGTGTGTGGTGTAAGGAAGTGGTCCAGTTTCATTCTTCTGCATGTGGCTGTCCAGTTGTCCCAACACCATTTGTTGAAGAGACTTTCTTTTTTCCATTGGATATTCTTTCCTGCCTTGTTGAAGATTAGTTGACCATAGAGTTGGGGGTCCATTTCTGGGCTCTCTATTCTGTTCCATTGATTTATGTGTCTGTTTTGTGCCAGTACCATACTGTCTTGTTGATTACAGCTTTGTAATAGAGCTTGAAGTCTGGAATCGTGATGTCGCCGACTTTGGTTTTCTTTTTCAACATTCCTCTGGCTATTCATGGTCTTTTCTGGTTCCATATAAATTTTAGGATTATTCGTTCCATTTCTTTGAAATAAATTGATGGTATTTTGATAGGGATTGCATTAAATGTATAATTGCTTTAGGTAGCATGGACATTTTCACAATATTTGTGAAAATCCATGAGCATGAACGTTTTTCCATTTCTTTGTATCTTCCTTAATTTCTTTCATGAACACTTTATAGTTTTCTGAGTACAGATTCTTTGTCTCTTTGGTTAGGTTTATTCCTAGGTATCTTATGGTTTTGGGTGCAATTGTAAATGGGATCGACTCCTTAATTTCTCTTTCTTCTGTCTTGCTGTTGATATATAGAAATGCAGCTGATTTCTGTCCATTGATTTTATATCCTGACACTTGACTGAATTCCTTTATGAGTTCTAGCAGTCTTGGAGTGGAGTCTTTTGTGTTTTCCACATAAAGTATCATATCATCTGCAAAGAATAAGAGTTTGACTTCTTCTTTGCCAATTTGGATGTCTTTTATTTCTTTTTGTTGTCTGATTGCTGAGGCTAGGACTTCTACTACTATGTTGAATAGCAGTGGAGATAGTGGACAACTCTACCATGTTCCTGATCTTAGGGGAAAAGCTCTCAGTTTTTCCCCCTTGAGAATGATATTCACTGTGAGTTTTTCATAGATGGCTTTGATGATGTTGAGGAATGTGCCCTCTATGCCTATACTGTGAAGAGTTTTGATCAGGAAAGGATGTTGTACTTTGTCAAATGCTTTTTCAGCATCATTTGAGAGTCTCATATGGTTCTTGTTCTTTCTTTTATTAGTGTATTGTATTACGTTGATTGATTTGCGAATGTTGAACCAACCTTTCAGCCTAGGAATAAATCCCACTTGGGTGTGGTGAATAATCATTTTAATGTACTGCTAGATCCTATTGGCTAGTATTTTGGTGAGAATTTTTACATCCGTGTTCATCAAGGATATTGGTTTGTAATTCTCCTTTTTGATGGGGTCTTTGTCTGGTTTTGGGATCAAGGTAATGCTGGCCTCATAAAATGAGTTTGGAAGTTTCCCTTCCATTTCTATTTTTTGGAACAATTTCAGGAGTATAGGTATTACTTCTTCTCTAAATGTTTGGTAGACTTGCCCTGGGGAGCCATCTGGCCCTGGGCTCTTGTTTGTTGGGAGATTTTTGATAACTACTTCAATCTCCTTATGGGTCTGTTCAGGCTTTCTATTTCTATTTCTTCCTGGTTCAGTTTTGATAATTTATATGTCTCTAGGAATGCATCCATTTCTTCCAGATTGTCTAATTCGCTGGCATATAGTTGCTCATAATATGTTCTTATAATTGTTTGTATTTCTTTGGTGTTGGTTGTGATCTCTCTTCTTTCATTCATGATTTTATTAATTTAAGTCCTTTCTTTTTTCTTTTTGATAAGTCTGGCCAGGGGTTTAATTTTTTCAAAACACCAGCTCCTAGTTTTGTTGATTTGTTCTACTGTTCTTTTGGTTTCTATTTCATTCATTTCTGCCCTGATCTTTATTATTTCTCTTCTCCTGCTGGGTTAGGCTTTCTTTGCTGTTCTTTCTCCAGCTCCTTTAGCTGTAGGATCAGGTTGTATATTTGAGATATTTCTTATTTGTTAAGAAATAGGCTTGTATTGCTATGTACTTTCCTCGCAGGACCACCTTTGCTGTGTCCCAAAGATTTTGAAGAGTTGTGTTTTCATTTTCATTTGTTTCCATGAATTTCTTTTAATTCTCCTTTAATTTCCTGGTTAACACATTCATTCTTTAGTAGGATGATCTTTAGCCTCCATGTATTTGAGTTCTTTCCAACTTTCCTCTTCTGATTGAGTTCTAGTTTCATGGCATTGTGGTCTGTAATTATGCAGGGAATGATCCCAGTCTCCTGGTACCAATTGAGACCTGATTTGTGACCCAGGATGTGATCTATTCTGGAGAATGTTCCATGTGCACTAGAGAAGAAGGTGTATTCTGTTGCTTTGGGATGGAATGTTCTGAATATATCTGTGGTGTCCTTCTGGTCCAGTGTATCATTTAGTGCCTTTGTTTCCTTGTTGATCTTTTGCCTAGATGATCTGTCCATTTCGGTAAGGGGGGTATAAAAGTCGCATACTATTATTGTATAATTGTTGATGTGTTTCTTTGATTTTGTTATTAGTTGGTTTATATAATTGGCTCTTCCCATATTAGGGGCATAGATATTTACAATTGTTAGATCTTCTTGTTGGACGGTACTTTAAAGTATGATATAGTGTCCTTCTTCATCTCTTATTATAATCTTTCGCTTAAAAGCTAAATTATCTGATATAAGGATTGCCACCCCAGCTTTCTTTTGATGTCCATTAGCATGATAAATTATTTTTCACCTCTTCACTTTAAATGGTGTCTTTGGGTCTAAAATGAGTTTCTTGTAGACAGCATATTGATGGGTCTTGTTTTTTTATCCATTCTGATACTCTGTGTCTTTTGACTGAGGCATTTAGCCCATTTACACTTAGGGTAACTATTGACGGATATGAATTTAGTGCCATTGTATTGCCTGTAAGATGATTGTTACTGTATATTGTCTTTGTTCCTTTCCAGTCTATGTTCCTTTCAGGCTCTCTCTTTTCTTAGAGGACCCCTTTCAATATTTCCTGTAGGACTGGTTTGGTGTTTGCAAATTCTTTTAGTTTTTGTTTGTCCTGGAAGCTTTTTATCTCTCCATTTTCAATGACAGCCTAGCTAGATATAGTATTCTTGGCTGCATATTTTTCTCATTTAGGGCTCTGAATATATCATGCCAGTCCTTTCTGGCCTGCCAGGTCTCTGTGGATAGGTCTGCTGCCAATCTAATATTTCTGCTTTTGTATGTTACATACTTCTTGTCCCGAGTTGCTTTCAGGATTTTCTTTGTCACTAAGACTTGTAAGTTTTAGTATTAGATGACGGGATATAGACCTATTTTTATTGATTTTGAGGGGGGTTTTCTGTGTCTCCTGGATTTTGATGCTTGTTCCCTTTGCCAAATTAGAAAATTCTCTACAGTAATTTGCTCCAATAAACCTTCTGCCCCTCTCTCTTTCTTCTTCTTCTGGGATCCCAATTATTCTAATATTGTTGCATCTCATGGAATCACTTATCTCTCGAATTCTCCCCTTGTGGTCCAGTAGTTGTTTGTCTCTCTTTTTCTCAGCTTCTTTATTCTCCATCATTTGGTCTTCCATATCACTAATTATCTCTTCTGCCTCATTTATCATAGCAATAAGAGCATCCATTTTTTTATTGTACCTCATTAATAGCTTTTCGGATTTCAACTTGGTTAGATTTTAGTTCTTTTATTTCTCCAGAAAGGGATTCTCTAATATCTTCTGTGCTTTTTTCAAGCCCCCCTAGCACCTTGATAATTGTCATTTGAACTCTTTCTGACATATTACTAATGTCTGTCAAACTAGATTTTAAACCAAAGACTAACAAGAGATGAAGAAGGGCACTATATCATAATAAAAGGGACTACCCAACAAGAAGATCTAACAATTATAAATATTTATGCACCCAACATGGGAGCATGCAAATATATAAAAGAATAACAAACATAAAGGAACTCATTGATAATAATACAATAATAGTAGGGGACTTTAATATACAACTTACATCAATGGACATATCATCTAAGCAGAAAATCAACAAGGAAACACTGGCTTTGAATGACACACTGGACCAGACAGATTCAGAACATTCCATCCTAAAGTAGGAGAATACACATTCTTTTCAAGTCACATGGGACTTTCTCCAGAATAGGTCACGTACTAGGTCACAAATCAGGCCTCAACAAGAACAAAAAGATTTGGTATGGTATGACCATACCATGCATATTTTCTGACCACAACTCTATGAAACTTAAAGCCAACCATAAGAAAAAATTTGAAAAGACCACAAATACCTTGAGGTTAAACAACATGCTACTCAACAGTGAATGGATCAACCAGGAAATCAAAGAAGAAATTAAAAAATACATAAAAGCAAGTGAAAATGAAAACACAATGGTCCAAAACCTTTGGGACACAGAAAAAGCTTTCCTAAGCAGGGAGGATACAGCAATACCAAGAAGCAAGGAAAATCTCAAAAAAACAATCTAACCTTACACTTACAGGAGCTAGAAAAAGAACAACAAATGAAGCAGAAAGCCAGCAGAAGAAGAGAAATAATAAAGATAAGAGCAGAAACAAATGATATAGAAACTAAAAGAAAACAATAGACTAGATCAATGAAACCAGTAGCTGGTTCTTTGAAAAAATTAATAAAATTGATAACCCCCTAGCCAGACATCAAAGAGAAAATAAAAAGAACCCAAATAAACAAAATCACAAATGAGAGAGGAGAAATCACCACCACCACCATAGAAATACAAACAATTATAAGAAAATATTGTGAAAAACTATATACCAACAAATTGGATAACCCGAATAAATTCCTAGAAACATATAAACTACCAAAATTTAAATGGACAGAAATAGAAAAGTTGAACAGCCTGATAATTAGCACATAAATTGAATCAGTAATCAAAAAGTCTCCCAACAAACAAAAGTCTAGGGTCAGATGTCTTTGTGGGTGAATTCAACCAAACATTTAAAGAAGAGGTAATATCTATTCTTCTCAGACTATTCTAAAAAATAGAAATGGAAGGAAAACTTCCAAATTCATTCTATGAGTCCAGCATTACCCTAATACCAAAACTAGATATAGACTCTATTAAAAACAAACAAACAAACTGCAGGCCAGTATCCCTGATGAACAATTTGAACATTGCTCTGAGTAAAATATAGCAAACCAAATACAACACACTACATTAAAAGAATCATTCACCACAATCAAGTGGGACTTATTCCTGGGGTGCAAGTGTAATTCAATATTCACAATATTCAGGCAACATGATATACCACATTAATAAAAGAAAGGATAAGAACCATATAATTCTTTCAATAAATGCATAAAAAGCATTTGACAAAGTACAACTCCATTCATGGTAAAAACTCTCAACAAAGTAGAGTTAGAGGGAACTTACCTCAACATAATAAAGGCCATATGTGAAAAACTCACAGGTAATATCAGTGGGGAAAAAAACAGAGCTTTCCCCTAAGGTCAAAAACAAGACAATGTCCAGTCTCACCACTGTTATTTAACACAGTACTGAACGTTCTAGCCACAGCAATCAGAAAACACAAAGAAATAAAAGGCCTCCAAATTGATAAGGAAGAAATCAAACTTTCACTACTTGCAGATGACAGAATACTCTATACAGAAAACCTGAAAGACTCCACCAAAAAAATTTGCTAGAACTGATACATGAATTCAGTAATGTTGCAGAAGTAGCAGAAGGAGAAATCAAGTAATCAGTCCCATTCGCAGTTGCATCAAAACCCTAAGATACCTGGGAATAAACCTAACCAAAGACATAAAAGATCTATACTCTGAAAACTATGGAACACTGATGAAAGAAATTGAAGATGACACAAAGAAATGGAAAAATATTCCATACTCATGGATTGGAAGAACAAATATTGTTAAAATGTCTATGTTAACCAAAGCAATCTACACATTTAATGCAATTTCTATCAAAATACCAACAGCATTCCTCACAGAACTAGAATACGCAATCCTAAAATTTGTCTGGAACACAAAAGAGCCCTAAGAGCCAAAGCAATCTTGAAAAAGCAAAGCTGGAAGCATCACAATTCCAGACTTTAAGTTATATTACAAAACTGTAGTGATCGAGACACTATGGTTCTGGCACAAAATAGACACATAAATCAACGAATCAGAATAGAAAACCCAGAAATGAACCCTCAATTATATGGTCAATTAATCTTCAACGAAGGAGGAAAGAATATGCAACAGGGAAAAAAACAATCTCTTTACCAAATGGTGTAGGGAAAACTGGACAGCCACATGCAGAGGAATGAAACTGAACCACTTTCTTACACCATACATAAAAATAAACTCAACATGGATTAAAGACCTAAGTGTGAGATCTGAAGCCATAAAAATCCTAGAAGAGAGGATAGGCAGTAATTTCTCTGACATCGACCATAGAGGCATTTTTGTAGATGTTTCTTGAGGCAAGGGAAATAAAAGCAAAAATAAACTATTGGGACTTCATCAAGATTAAAAAAAAAAACAAAAAACTTCTGTATAGTGAAAGAAACAATCAACAAAACTAAAAGGCAACCTACAGAATGGGAGAAGATATTTACAAATGACATACCTGATAAAGAGTTAGTTTCCAAAATATATAAAGAACTTATAAAACAATATCCAAAGGTGTAATAATCCAGTCTAAAAACAGGCAGAACACATGAGTAGACATTTTTCCAAAGAAGACATACAGATGGCGAACAGATATGTGAAAAGATGCCCAACATCACTCAGCATCGGGGAAATAGAAATCAAAATTACAACGAGTTACCACCTCATACCAATCAGAATGGCTAAAATTAACAACACAGGAGATAGCAGGTGTTAATGAGGATGCAGAGAAAGGGGAACACTCTTACACTGTTGGTGGGAATGCAAGCTGGTGCACCCACTCTGGAACACAGTATTGAGGTTCCTTAGAAAGTTAAAAATAGAACTACCCTATGATCCAGCAATTACATTGCTAGGTATTTATGCGAAGGATACAAAAATACTAATTTGAAGGGATACATGGACCTTGATGTTTATAGCAGCAATGTCCACAATAGCCAAATTATGGAAAGAGCCCAAATGTCCATCTTCTGATGCATGGATAAAGAAGAAATGATGTGTGTGTGTGTGTGTGTGTGTGTGTGTGTGTGTGTGTGTGTGTGATGGAATATTACCCAACCATCAAAAAGACTGAAATCTTGCCATTGGCAATTATGTGGACAGAGCTAGAGAGTATTATGCTAAGTGAAATAAGCCACTGAGAGAAAGACAAATACCACATGATTTCACTCATACGTAGAATTTAAGAAACAAAACTAAATAAACATAGAGGGAAAAAGAGAAAGGAAAACCAAGAAACAGACTCTTAACTATAGAGAACAAACTGATGGCTACCGGAGGGGAGGTAGGTTGGGGATGGGTTAAATAGGTGGTGGGGATTAAGGAGGGCCTTTGTGATGGGCACCAGGTGTTGTATGTTGAATCACTAAATTCTACATCTGAAAATAATATTACACTCTGTTAACTAACTGGAATTTAAATAAAAACGTAAGAAATTAGAAATAAATATAACTAAAATAAAAGCAATACTTTCTGAAATACCACTTGTTTTAGTTTTCTGCTGCTGCATAACAAATTACCCCCCCTCCAATTTTTTTTTAGACTCTATTTATTTGACACAGAGAGAGAGATCACGAGTAGGCAGAGAAGCAGGCAGAGAGAGAGGGGGAAGCAGGCTCCCCGCTCAGCAGAGAGCCCAATGTGGGGCTCGATCCCAGGACCCTGAGATCATGACCCAAGCCAAAGGCAAAGGCTTTAACCCACTGAGCCCCCCAGGCACCCCCAAATTACCCAAAATTTAATGGCCTAAAACAGCATATGTTAGCTCACAGTTCTTTAGGTCAGAAGTGGGGCAGGCTTCCCTGGGTTCTCTAATTTGGACCTCGCAAGCGAAGATCAAGGTATGAGGGCACTGAGCTCTTATCTGAAATCTCTAGGGAAGAAATCACTTCTACGACCATTCTGGTTGTCGGCAGAATTCATTTCCCTGCAGTTGTAAGGCCGATGTTTCCATGTTCCTGCTAGCTGTCAGCCACACACAGCAGCTCTTCGCTCCTAGAGGCTACTCTCACTTCCTTCGTGTCGGCCCCTCCCATCTTCAGAACGAGCAATAGTACCTGGAATCTTTCTGGCTTTTTTCCCCCTGCTTTTTAAGTTTTTATTGTAATTCCAGTTAGTTAACATACAGTGTTATATTAGTTTCACGTGTAAAATATAATGGAATCCTTCTGTTTCAGATCTTTCTCTTCTGCCATCAGACAGAAAACTGTGCTTTCAGAGGGCTCATGTGATTAGGTTAGGTCCACCCAGATAATCTCCCTTTTGATTAACTCAAAGTCAACTGACTAGTACTCTTAATTGCATCTGCAAAATCTCATCTGTCATGTAATGTAACATAATCACAGGTGTAATATTGCATTCATATTATTCATACTCTCCCTCATATTAGGGCAGGAAATTTTGGTGGAGGGGCATGGATTTTAGGATTCCAGCACATCACTCGTAGGCTTCTCTTCATTTACTGCTATGTGAATCCTAAAGGCTCAGTTGCCTTTACAACTATTTTGGAGTCTCTTATTTTTACCAAAATTTAAATTTTTGTTTTCCATATTTTTGTGGCTTTCAGATTTCCATGATGAGAAAAGGAAACTGCTAATGCATCCATGTTCGTGTTAAAAGTTTCTCTGACCATTTTTTATAGTGATTTATCCCTTCATCAGCTTGTTTTATGGCTCCCGGATTTGTTTCTTTGGAATTTTGATTCAGATTATTTAACTTGCTGCATCTAATAATTCAAGCATTTGATTTGGGGTGGGGTAGCTGGAGACTTAAATCTCTTCTTTGTTTTGGCTTATCCTAGCGTGTTTCCTTCTGTGTTCACCAGTAGCATCTTGTGAGCTCATGCTTATTGAATTTAATCTGGGGGAATCCTGAGAGTGTAAATTGGGGATACTTGCTTTGGAGGAGAATTTTTTTAATTATTTTTAAAGATATTTATTTATTTGAAAGAGACAAATAGCACATGAGAGAGAAAGAGGGAGAGAACAAGCAGGGGGAGGGGCAGAGAGAGAGGGAGAAGCAGGCTCCCTACTGAAACGGGCTTGATCCCTGGGTCCCTGGGATCACGACCTGACCCAAAGGTAGATGCCCAAACGCCCAACCGAATCACCCATGTACCCCAGAGGATGTGTATTTTCATAGGCCCCTTCAATTGTTGCTTCAAAGATCCCAGGCTTAATGCTGGAGGCTTGATAATGAGCTTTCAACCTTGCCAGAGCCCCAAAACTTAGTCAAGATATGGTAGTTTTAATCCTAGTATTAGCCTCAGGGCATTCATATATTTTGAATTTTTTATTTCTCCATGATCTTGTTTCAGTTCATCTGTTTTCTCTTTCTTCCTCCTTTCTTCCCTCTCTTCTTTCCTGTGTCTTATCCTTTCTTCCTTCCTTTCTCCCATGTTTAGGTTGTGCTAATAAATGCAGAGAATCAAATGTATGGGACACAGTAGTACCCCTACTGTACTTGGCATCGGTCAGAATCAAACATTGTGCTTTTTCCTTAAAAACATTTCTCCTTAAAAACATTGAGCTTTTTAAGGGGCTTGTGAGCAAAGTGATCCACATCCAGAGGTTCAGCCAAAATAAATATGAAATAATGTAGGTTTGTTTACTTTGTTTACCTGGGAAAAGAGAAGGCATTTAAACTCTCTTCATATGTATGAAAGGATCTTTCACAAGAGAGAAATAAAGCTTATCTTTTATCTTCCAGAAGCAGAACCAACAAGTGCATCTAGCAAGAAGGTTCATGTTAGCTCTACATAAGATGGAACTTATGATTATACTTGTACAGAATTGGAATGGACTGCCTTTATGAGTAGTGAGCTCTGTCCTGTGGGCTCCTGTGGAGTTAGATAGGATAAGTCTCCTTGGCAGTCTTTTAGAGGCTATGAGTACACTTCTCCTTTGTCTAAGATGCTGTCAAAATAACCATCACTCTCCCAGTGAGTTCAAGATTCTAGGCTTGTTTATTCTGTGACTCTTATAAATTTAGATAAAAAGTAAGAAATTACAGCCATCTGGAAAATAAAAAACACTTATGCCACATTCTGAGTATAATGGAAGGAAATTTTATGTCACAGTATTGAAGAAACTTTTCCAATTGGAGAATCAGAGTAATCATTAATATTTTTTACTTCCAAAATAGTCCTCCTTGTAATGTGCCAAGAAAAAAAAGGCAATTAATTTTTATACAAAATATTCTCCTCATGCATATCCACACTGGGAGAAAATATGATGCATTTTTTAATAATAAGGTTCAGGCAGAAATAGAAATTCAGTTCATCTTAAACTAAATAGAACAGACACTGGTAAATGAGAAGAGATGACACAGCATGGGCTATGTAATTACATTTAAAATACATTTCAGGGTAGTTTCCTTTAATATTAAAACTGTAATTCTTGATAGTAATGGATACAGGGTTTTTGAATATTTTAGTAAAGGATATTGAGATCTTGATTGTTCTTAGAATTTTATAAGAACATAAAATCACACATGTTCTAAAAATCATCACTTTAGGAAAAACAACACATTTAACCTTACACTGTGGAATAAAATGTGGTTTTAGAAATTCAGATACCCTTTACATTCTCTGGATTCTAGAGTGACAAGAGAAATCTGAGGACGAAAGACTCAAGTCCTCTAGTCCTCTTAGGGACAGTAAACACATGACAGGAGGATGGGGTTACTCTGAGAAAGGAAAATCAACCCAGACACAGAGAGGATGAAAGTGAAAGAAAGGCAAAATATGGGCAAAATGTTCTTCAAGGCAAAAATGAAATTTGATCCCAAGTGACAGGCAAAGGGATGAGAGACCGAAACTATTTGACTGTATTTTATGAAAGCCTTGGGAGTATGGAACTGTATAATTTCAGAAAAAATAAAAAAGAGGAATTTTGGAAACATATTGATAACCCAGTGTTACAAACAACTTAATGACTTAGGTTGGAAAGTCATGACATATCCAGAGGAGACAAAAGTTAACAGAAGTAAAGGCGAGTTGAGGACATAATCCTGTAGTCCTACTAGAGTCCAGGCTCCTGCGAACAGAAGAATATATATATACATATGTAGTATCTGTAGTAGAATAAGAATGAGAGCCTTCCTTGGAGTTTAAAGATAAGAATATAAGACTGGCTTTGCCTCTAGATGTGTGTCTCAGTTTACTCATCTTAGAAATGGAAATGCCAATATGCACCCCACATTATTTTTGTAAGGGCCAAGTAAAAGAGTGTATGTAAAAATATTTTATTTATTTTTTAAAAGATATTATTTATTTGTCAGAGAGAGAGAGTGTGCAGGGAGAGAGGGAGAGGCAGGCTTCTCACTGAGCAGGGAGCCTGATGCGGGGCTTGATCCCAGGAACCTGGGATCATGACCTGAGCTGAAGGCACACACTTATCTGACTGAGCCACCCAGACACTCCTGTAAAAATACAAAGTGATATATGGATAGGATGTCTTATGATTACTATCCACAGTAGGTATCTGTGGTTTTTGCCTTTCAGGCATGCTTTCCCGTTATTTTGGGAATCAGTCTGTTTTTCCTTTATCCAATCCCATGCTTTCAGTCTAGATTAGTCAGAAGGGGCAGACCTCCCCCTAGCGGGGAGACCAGGACACAGATCAAAATGGGGAGGGCACCACATCGACCACGGGCCTTGCTCTAGTGATTTTTTCAGAACGGTCATGAGTCAGGTCAGGCCAGTTGGTGTCCAGGACTTGATGGAGCTTGAGAAAAGAGGAACACTTTATGTTATGAGAGGGTTGGGGAGCAATGTAAATTGGTAGCCATTTCGGGAGAGCTTGCCTGAGAATAGGCTAACCCAAAAAGGAAAGCAAAACCAAGAAATAGTGAAATAGCATCCCAAGACATCATTGACCCTTGGTATTCAGATATGCTTGAAGCCAGAATTGCCACTGGAATTTCCAGTTACATGAGTCCATGAACTCCTCTTTCTGTCCTAACTTGGATTTAGCTTTCTGTCATTGGTCATCAAAACTATACTATCTGAGTCACTACGATGAGGCAAACTTTAACTAGAAATTATTAGTGTTACTTGGAAATTCTCCACACCTAATGTATACTAAGGAAATTACAGTTGCCCCTTCAACAGTGGAGGGGTTGGGGTTAGACTTCCTTGATTGGCTCTGTCATGAGTCCTATGAAGTCACACACAATGTCTGGACAGGAATTTATTGTTTCAGACCTCATCACTTTCATGACTTTTGCTTATAACAACAATGGCATCAGTGGTGTAATCCTTCCAGACTTTCTCTGTATTGTGGTTCTCTTTCACAGCACTGCCAGTCATTGCCATAGAGTATGTGTGTACTGAGCCTTAAAGATCCTTAGGACACCCTGATCTTTGGTGATTAGCGATGTTGCATTTGGGGGCAAGCAGACCACTTTGGTGCCATCAGTGTTAAACTCCTGGGAATCTGGGTGGCCAGTGGCATCATCCAATATCAAAAGAACATATTTCCTGACCTCAGGGACAAAGCATCACAATGGAACCAGCCCAGAAAAAAGGTTTCTTATTGTCCAGGCCTTCATGTTGTACATCCAAAAGACTGGAAGCTGGTGTTTATTTTTTCTCTTCAGGGCTCAGGGGTTAGCAGCCTTACAGATAAGGGCAGTCCTGATCATAAACCAGACTGCATTTGTACAAAAGAGTAGAGTTAGTCTGTCCTTTCTGCCTTAAATCTTGGTGCTAGCTTTTCTTCCTTACTAATAGATTTTTTTTTTAAGATTTTATTTATTTGAGAGAGAGAGCATGAGAGGAGGGGAGTGGGGGGCAGAGGAAGAGACAGAAGCAGGCTCCTTGCTGAGCAGGGAGCCCACCAGAGGGGGACTCGATCCTAGGTCCTCTGGATCATGACCTGAGTTGAAGGCAAATGCTTAACCGACTGAGCCACCCAGGCACCCCCCCCCTTACTAATACATTCTTATGGCAATTTTCCCCCCAGAATAGGGCACTTTCTTCTGTATTAACAATCTGTTCAGGCAGATATCCTTTCTCCTCAATGATTTTCTTAATGCCATCTGGGAATTTGTCTGCTGCCTCTTGGTTGGCAGAAGCTGCCTCTCCTGATATCTTGACTTTTTTAAAGTCAAACCTTTTTTTTTTAAGATTTTATTTTTTAAGTAATCTCTACACCCAATGTGGGGCTGGAACTTACAACCCTGAAACCAGTGTTCCACCAACTGAGCCAGCCAGGCACCTCTAATGCCAAATCTTTTTAAAATTATCAAACCATCCTTTGCTAGCATTAAATTCTCCAATTTTAGAGTTTTCACCTTCCTTTTGCCGTAGTTGTCATATCATGACTTTGCTTTTTCATGAAGTTATATTAGAGTTGATAAGGATGGCTTTCTTAAAGCAATCCTGCACCCACATACAAGCTGCATTTTAATATGATGTAAAAAGGTATTTCACAGAAAATGCAGAGTTTTCATCCCTGCTGGCAAAACTGTAGGAGCAGCATCACAAATCCCGCGCCCCCCTTTTTTAAACAATTGTCCTTATGCTGGACTCCTTTATCTTGAAATGGCAGACACCCACAGCTGCAGACCTCAATCTATGGTACATATCAAGCAAATCATCCTTTTCTTGTAATGTGATGACTTTTTGGGATTCTTGGGAGCCCTTCCGGCATCATTAGTGGCACTTCCTGTGGGTCCCATGGTGTTATTCATAGTTTATAATGTTGCACTAAACATGCGGAAAACTATGTGAGAACCACAAGAGACCACGTTTTCACTGTGATACGCAATTTACTTGCAAGCCAAACTGCTCAAGTGGAGATGATTAGCGTCATAGGGCGTTTCAAGAGCGTGCTCGCAACAAGTTGAGCTCACTGCAGTAGCAGCAGGAAGTGGCTTATTATTACCATAGTACCATAGGTACTCCAGTTAATTTTCTGCAGTTATGACTTAATACAGCATCTTTTATATTTAGTTAGATTTCTCTTGACTGCGAATGGTGTGGCACCACGTGTGGTCTCTAAGTGTGTGCGTAAGCTTTGATAAATTTTAACTTTAACAGATTCGTGTATATTTTATAGTAGTAAACGATAAATATCTACATGTATACTTAAAGCATTCATGACATACCTACCGTTTTATTAATTTTTTGCTATTTCTTGGTTACACAGTGTGCGAGTTTTTTCAAATCATCACAAATCTCCAAAAACTTTTCCAATATATTAGTTGAAAAATTGCTCACGTAAGTGGACGTGGGCAGTTCAAACCTGAGTTGTTTAAGGGTTAACTGTACTAATTGGTCATAGAATGGGTGCTGAAAGTGTAAACGATTGTTTGGTCTTGGAAATCTTTACTCTAAGCCTGCTTCCTTTATTGTTATTTTTTAATGTCATCATACTTGTTTTTAGTCCTGCCCTGACCCTTTAGAAAATGATCCTTCACCTGCAATGGCCTGAAAGCCTCCGTAGTCTAAAGCGACCCAAACATGATGCTGTAAAAACAGATTTAATGAACAGAGGAAACAACACCGCAAGTCTGACATATGCTCGCTGAACACAAGAAACTCAAAAACGTGCGACACTCAGACAGTCCTTTAAGGTTCTGGAACTTCCCTAGCTTCTTCCCTGAGCTCCTGACCTCTCTTGGAGACTTGGCCTCCTCCGCTGTGTGTTTACTGTACTCAACACCCAGAAACCTCCTGCACATACCTGGTCCTCTGGGGGAAGATTTTCGGTGGGCTTCTCACCATCTTGCTCACCGTGCAGCTGGGGGTGGTCTTGTAGGGACATGGGAAAATGTCCACCACCACCAGGAGCAAAAGGAGCCCAAATCCAGTTTCTTTTCTCTGAGCTTCCCTGGGAGAGGATGTTCCTTTATGCAGATTAAAGAGCAGGGGAAACAAAGAAAGCCACAACAACACTGAACTTAATTTCAAGTACCACTCCTTTCCCAAGAATGGTTAACTGGTAGCTACATGGTCTCACTCTTGTTGCTAATAAACAGTAAAGGTGCCAAGAACCCAAAGCAGCACAGGGGAGAAAAGGAAGAAACAAGGGTTTAGGTCATTTGTGAACATGGATATTCAGTCTTTGAATAATTAAAGATATCCAATCTGTAGAGTGTTAAAGAAATCCCTAATCTACATTTGTGTTTGAGCATGTCATTACTAATCCAGGACATTAAAATTTTATCATAATAATTATGAACAGTTCTGCCAAAGAATCTCACTTATTGGCTATCAAAATGAGGGAAATGCGGAATTATAGAACACCATACCTTGAATATTTAATAAATTAATCCTCTGTGCTGATAGTAGGAGTTCTAGAAATCATGCCTGGTGCATGACAACACTTAGTCAATATACTAATTAATAATTGTTTGAGAGCGAGTCAATGCCTTATAGGTTTACAACACAAATTAGAAGTACAGAGAAATCATACTCAAGGTTAAATTCATTCTAAAAAAGATCATTGGTAGTTATGAATACTTAAAGGAAAGGAGAGAAGACTGGAGCTTTTGTCAGAGTTAGCTCTTTTCAGAGTTTCTGAGTCATTAAACAGGAGCTTATTCATATAAATTTTGGCCCTGGTATCTGGATCTTACTATTTTTCTTTCATATTTTTTACATAACTGAATTGGACCAGATTCTCTTGGGTGCTCAACAACAGATTCTAACTCTGAAATCCATACTACTTCTCAAAGGAAGAAAAAGAGGAGGGGGAAATAGAGAGGGAAGGAGGAGAACAAGAAGGGGAGGGAAGAAGAGAAGGAATAGCGCACGGAGAAGGAAGGGATAAAGGGAAGAAATGTGAGAAAAGGAAAAGAAGAAGGGGAAGGGAGAAAAGATAGAAGTGGGGAGGCATGGAGGGATTAGGGAGGACCAGAAATCTCATTCATTTTGACATAGGAGGTGGACTCTAACTTTTTTGTATAAAGTAGCTTCAATTGAACCCCTAGATGTATATAAAGTGGGTGACAAGAGCTCCCTATTCCTCGAGAATTTAAAAAATACCATGTAATCAGTCCTTGGTTGGGACATAAATACTTAATTTTAAACTTCTAAATATTATATAATTTAAATACATGTTTTTAATAGATTTAAATGATTCCACATGGAGATAGTACAAGTTAATTTTCTTACAGAATTAGATTTTTGTTTTCTCAGCTTAATTGCATGACATTTGGTAGAAGAAAGTTTAATGCTTGAGGGTGAACATGCTAATAGTGACTTCGGGAGGTTCTGGGCAGGTGCTTTCCTGGAATGGAGCAGATGATTGTTAAGACAGGAAGAGAAAGAAGATGCTAAAGAGGTTTGCCCCTGTGGCTGTTTTCATCTGGCTGGTTTACATCTGTTTTAGGTTTGCTGTTCTGCTCAGGTCTTCTTGGCAACTTCTTGAATAATCTGATATAACTGATGAATATATTAAAGTAGGCTCACGTGATGGGGATTCCCACTTCCTGAGTTGGTCTGCCTGCGCTTTCCTACAGAAAAGTCCTGTTTCAGTCACCTGACCTATAACTTTCTTACCCCAAGGATTTTATGGTGAAAAGAGATTAATCTAAATAGAAAACATTGCTTTAATCCCTACACTTCATTGGCTTGACGAAGTTTGAAGAAAACAGGAATAAAGTGTTTTGAGGATCAGTGATTTCACATTTAAAAAGCAAAAAGCTTATTAATGGTCTTGAAGAGAAAAGATTCCATATGACTGCAAAACCATCATTGTCACTGGTAACATATCGAAATATCTTGCCAACATTTTTCTGATTCAGACTGTTAAATTTCATATTAAAATATAATAAAAAGATACTCATTAAAAAAAAAACCCTTAAAAACAGACAAAGCTTGAAAAACAGAAAGTAACTTAAGAAACGCCACACAAACAAGCACATTTTAGGGTACTTTTCCCAAGTGATAAGGACAGAGTTAGAATGTAACAATAGCAGTGGTAGCTGAAATTTAATTGAGGGCTAAACATCCATTAGGCACTGTTCCACCTGCTTTCAGTATATTATCTTATGTAATGCTCACAAAACCCTTCTGTTCCCTTCCTATTTCATCGATAAGGAATCAGCAAAGCAAAAATTCCACAGAATGTACTGGTGTATAGAAAAGGAATGGAAAGAATCTGAACTTGAGGGTATCAGAGAGTCAATCTCATATATCCCAACACAAGGATGTTGAAAAGTGTTTAGTAGACACAAAAGACAATAAAGCTGGTAAAGTTGGTATAAGCGGGAAAGAGTATAACAACAGAGCATATTCAGAGACTAAACTAGGCTTTCAGCTTGGTTTAAGGAGCTCTAAAATAATAAGCTACAGTTGCTTTCTTTTCTTTTCTTTTTTTTTTTTTTTAAAGATTTTATTTATTTGACAGAGAGAGAGAGATCACAAGTAGATAGAGAGGCAGGAAGAGAGAGAGGGGGAAGCAGGCTCCCTGCTGAGCAGAGAGCCCGATGCAGGGCTCGATCCCAGGACCCTGAGATGATAACCTGAGCTGAAGGCAGAGGCTTTAACCCACTGAGCCACTCAGGTACCCCAATTGTTTTGTTTTCTTAACTTACTGCTATTTGGTGTGCTGAAATGCTTTTAAATCTCGGTAGTACTGTCCGCATACCTCACAAAGGGCTTGGCTCCGGGCAGCCTCTGTCTCCGAGTCAAACTGGCTGCAGAAACCCGACATCTTGGTCACAAATATATTATGTTGCCATCACTACGTATAAGCAAAGTAAATACACCTTAAGCATAAGTAAAATAAAATTTTAAAAAACAGATGGTAGTAATGACGGTAGTATTTTTGGAGTGACAGCAATATGTTTTGCTTTGATTGGGCAGAATTGAGCTTAACATGGATCTTATTTCACCTTTTAAAGTTAATTTCTATTTTTCTTTCTCCTTTCTTCAGGAAGAAAAGGCCTAAAATAGTACTCAGTACTCTACTAGCACTTTGCTGGTGACAGTGGACTATTTATCTGGTTTTAAATAACATGGCTTAACTGTGGTTGTCAGTAAAATAAGGACCTTAGCATACCACTGGCGCCCACACTGGGTACCACAGGCCACAGAGAAGCACTTAGTAGTTGTGTGTAATCCAATTTGTAAAAACTGATCCGGAACAACACTTCATTATTTATAGCAGTGCTATAATAAATCTTTTGCAAACTATAGAATCCATTTGTAATGTGAAATGTCTCTTGTGTTTTTAAGTTTGAATTTCTGTGTACATGTGGTCTTCGTGAAGTAAGACACTTCTGGAATTTATGGAAGCCCGGGTAAATCTAAAGTACCCAAACGTAATATTCATTCATTGGTTCACTCATACTCTGAAATGATGCCATGTACTAAGCATCATTCCAGGTCAGAGGGATGGCCATGACGAAGTCCACTAATGCCCTTATGGTGCTCAACTCAGTTGGGAAGAAATCTGATACCTTAAATAGTCTCTTGAAAAGTCAAAGATAAAATACACCCCTCCTTCTAGAAGGCAGCTATCCAATTATTTCTTGAAAGCAATGCCATAGGTAAACTTTTTGAAATCTCCTTGTCACATATTAAACAACACAATAATGTGATGAATTTGTGTTGTCATAAAATATCAAGTGTGAAAATGAGAACTGGCAGGTCTCAGGGAGCTGAATGCCCTGGAACCCTAAGCTGTATCTAGAGATTGGGTCTTTCAGCGTTACAGCCTGAAGGGACCTCTGATTCTTGTGTCCACCCTGCCTCCTCCTCAGTCCCATCCCCTACTTTGTTTTTTCAGAGGAAGAAACTCAAAAAGGTTGAGAAAGTAGCTGAAACCGGAATCTATCGGGGCTTTTTCATCCCCAGACTTTTTAGCTGATTTATTGAATGATTCTGCTCCTCCTTCTATATAAATGACACATTTTAGGGTTTGGGGAGTGTTCTCTTGCTCCCTTTTGGTTCAACTTACATGCTTGTAAGTAGCAGGTGTGGTGGCGACAGATGATGGATGGTAAAAAAGAACTTCTGCAAGGACGGCCAGAGCCGAACTGCTCTGGGTTCAGGTCCCCTTAGCCCTTAACTGACCCGACTGTCCGCCTTAAATCCGCCGGCCACTCTGAGAATTAGGCTGGTGGTAGGGCGAAACTACAGATCCCAGGAGGCGGAGGGGCGTTCCTCTCAACCCCCGTAGGCCGGTCGCTCCCCTCATTGCATTCTGGGAAATGTAGTTTCTTTCTAATCAGTGACTACTGTGTCTTGGAAACCAGAGCTCTTGGGTTTGAGGGATCCGCCCCTCCGCTGGCTCCGCCCTCTCCATTGACCCCGCCCCAGGTTGCTCAGGAGATGAGAGACGCGGAATCCTGAATCCTGCTCCCTGCTAGGTGTTGGCGTAGGGAGCAGAATAGGTACAGAAAGAAATCCTCCCGAGGTCTAAATGTAACCGGCCTCAATGGAGAGTTCTGGCAGCTTCTGCCAGGACTGGTGCAGCAGTAGGCAATACTGGTTTGAGCTCGGACCCACGGACTTGCTGGAGCGCAAGGGCTCCCTCACCCTCCGTTCCCATCACAAGAAGTACTCGAAACCTGTGTTGGTGTATTCTTGGTGAGCGAGCTCTCTGCAGTTCCTGACTGCCGGGGGAAGGGATGGGAGAGGAGAGGAAAGGACAGTAATAGAGAGAGGGCAAGGGTGAAGAGGATGGAATAAACAGAAGATGATGAAAGAGGAAGAACACAGAGAGGGAAAAGGAAGAAGTGAGAAAGAAAAAGATGAGAGACAAGTGAGAGAACTGGGAGAGGAGACAAGGGAGAAAAAAGAAAGAGAAGAAAGATCTTCAAAGGAGAGATAAAGAGGGTGGGAGTGAGAGTTTGGGTCAGCAGGAAGAGATAGGAAAGCCTCTAAGAGCAGCTCCCCAGACACACTGAGACCTGCTGCTGCAGCTCCCAGTCCACCAGAGGTCATATATCACTCTAACAGTCGATGGAGGTGAGGCCTAGAAATCACATTTCTGAGATAACAGTACTTATAAAAGGAAGGGTCCATTGGGGATGGCAGGAGGGAGATGAGTAAATTTGTCTAAACCTCCTTGATTCCATTCATTCATGTAATGTATGTGAACCCTGCAGCTTCTGTCTTGCAAACTTTCTACAGCCTACCCACTTTTCCTACAAGCCCACTCCCCTACTTCTAATTCTTATCCCTGAAACTGACTCTGCCTATTTTGAACTCAATGTGAGAGGCTAGATAGATTTGAAATCCAAAGCTCTACTGTGAAGTAGAAAATCCTCTTTTAGCCTCATACAGGGGTTCCCTCACAGACCTCAAGCAAAATACTTAGTTCTTCTATGATTTTGTTACTCTATAAAGATGTAGGTCATAATATAAATCACTATTAGAAATTATTGTTAAAGATCTTTTTCAAGTGGACAGTGTTTCTGCTCTCTTTTGCCCTACCATGACTTGTGGACATCGATAGCAAAACCACAGAAGAACGTACATGAGAAGGAGTTGAGGAATTTGGTGGGGGAGAAGTGTGGTCTAACATGGAAAGTCATTCTGATCACTGCTGAAAATGTAGAGAGTTCTTATGCTATTAATTTTAGAAACAACATTTGGGAACAGGAAGAAATAAATTCAGCATTCATGTGTCATGCACTTTGCTATGTGTTGGAGACACAGATAAAGTGGATTCAATGAGTTAATTTGTATAAAGCATTTAACACCATGCCTGTACATAGTAAGCAGTCAAAAATATATGGTAGCTAATACTAATTTTTTAGGGTAATATAATGGTTGAACACTTGGACTCTAGGTTGGAATATCAACTCTGCAGCATGTGATATGGCAAGTCACATGACTGCTCTAGGCATCTGTTTCTGCAACTGTAAAATGGGGATGCTAGGACTATTGTAAGATTGAACATGGTATTGTATGTGAAGCACCTTTTAACATGTAGCCTGGCACTTAGCACAGTAAAGATTATATACATGTATTAGGACATGGTCATGGACCTCAAGGAATTTCATAGATCTGTAAAGGAGAATAGCATTAAATTCAGAATAATCTGATTTGTGCAAGATAGAAATGAGCGTAAGAGGTAAAGGTAACAGGAAGAGGTTTGTGTGTATGTGTAGTTTCCTGAGCAGGGTTTAGAAGGAAGAATAGGAGCTCCATAGATACACGAAAGAGAACATTACACTCACAAGCAAGTGCAATGGAACAGTAAGAAGCAACCTCATAGGGAAATAGAAATATAGTCCGCAAGTACGGTTGATCCTCATTATTTGTGGATTCTGTATTTGTCAATTTGCCTACTTGGTAAAATGTATTTATAATCCCAAATCAACACTCAAGGCAATTTCATGGTCATTTATGGACATGTGCGGAGAGGCAAAGTTTTTAGTCATTTCCCACCCCCTCAACACTCCTGGTTGAGATCAAAGTGACACTCTAACTTTTTCTTTCAGCTCTCATGCTATAAACAAGTAGGGTTTTTTTCTCATGATCTATTTAGCATTTTTGTGCTTTTCATTGGTGATTTCATTGTTGATATAGCCCCCATACTGCTGGAGTGCTATCTAGTGTCGTGTGCAAGAAGGCTCTGATGTACCCTATGGAGAAAATATATGTCGCATAAGCTTCATTCAGGTATGAGTTACAGTGGTGTTGGCTATAAGTTCAATGTGAATGAATCAGCAAAAGATATTAAATAATGTATATTTAAACAGAAACATACATAAAAGCAGGTTATATATTGATTGGTCAATGAAAATGTGAGCAGAGGCTCATAGGAACCTACTTCTTTCTTCCCCCTAGCAGCAGTGGTTCAGTATTTGCTAATTATTTGTGACAACTTTATAGAATATAACAACTTAAATAATGAGACCTGATCATAAAATGTGAGAAATACTTGATTTCTTTGAGCTGGCTGTGCAGTTGGCATCCTTGCTTCTCTTCCATATCCAATCCGTCTCCAAAATCTGTCTTAAAAAAAAAAAAAAGACATAAAGTTCAAATTATATAAACTTCCAAATGAATAATCTGATCAACTATTTTGTTTTTACGCATTCTGGTCATAATTGTTTGCTTTCTATTGACTTATATATTAAAACTCTTATTAAATTTTAATCTTGTACGAGTGATTTTTATTTAATCGGTGAATACTTACTATGTATGATATGCCATTCATGTGGCCTCTCAACTGAGTATTTGATCAATTAAATGACTGTACCTCTAGGTTTTCAAAGTGGAACCTGCAACTGGGAAAAATTCTGATTTACCTCTGCTTATATAGTTTAAACGTTCACGTGATTTCTGTGTTTCTCTTTATGTTGCATGTAATACAAGTCTGTCTGACTTCGCATATATAGTAGATCTGATAAAGCGATATGCACAGAATGGTCACGTTTCAAGTGTCTCTGTGTCGTACTGGAATAAGACGTTGCTTGGGCACCGTCTCTTCCTTACAGCTGGAATGATGGACAGTGCCATATCATCTGCATCACACTGCTGCTTCTGAGTGAGAGAGGCCTTTTCTAGAAATTATTTTTCTCTGTTCATTCATGTGACATTTGTAGAGCTATATCATTAGATGATTCCATAAGAAATTCTTAGTTGGAGGGAAATCTTCTCTTGAAGTATCTTCCATTCATTGGAATAATGGAATACTAAGAACAAGAACAACTAGATTTCGCTTTAATAAATTCCCTGATGTGAGGCTACTTCTTATATTTTTATATATGTATTTTATCTCATCTCTTCATTGCCCAAATCGACATCAGGTAATAAGTGATGATAATTTAAAGCCCAAAAATTCATTCGAGTCTCCATGGAGACAGTTCATGCTCTGGTCTCCATGGTGACACCTAGAGTTTTAAGAGCTCAGGTTAATTTTATGTATATTTCAATTACTTTTCTCTCCTATCTGAGCCCTAATTAAAGAGCCTGGGTATTTTACTCTTCCCTTCCTCACCTCCTCCCCCCCCCCCCCCACCCATAATAAGAAAACAGAAAGAGAAAGGGAAAAAAAGGAAGAAAAATAAAATGCAGTGTTAATTGTGCGGTAGGGAAGTTCATAGTTTTATAGATTTCTACAGAAAATCATTTGAGTTGGGGAAAGAAATTAAAGAGCTTTCTGTGATGCTTTTCAGACTTACACTCTATTGTGCTGTCTGAACAGAGAGTTCATGTATATTTAAGGTACTCGATGATCAGAGGAGAACCCGCTTTCAAGCGCACAGGATATCATTAGTGTACTTACAAAGAAAATAGAGGTGCATTTTCTAATATGCTGTATCATTCTTCCTGTATTTAATCAGCAACTTTCTCGGGGACTAACCTGGCAGTATTTGGAGTTGTTCACATGACTCAGGGCCAAGCTAGGGTGACATAGACCTTTTCTAGCCAGCATCCTTCTCCTCACATCTCCAATACACACTCACAAAGCAGGATGAAGAGGAAATCAAAAAGCCCTTTAGTTACCACATGGTGCAGCCTGCCTCTTTTTTGAAATCCATAAATGCTTCCCTTTCCACCAACCTCCATCCTCCTACTTCTAACAGCTCAGGCCCTCAACCGAATGCTTATTAACTCCTGTTTTATGTACATTTTAAATAAGTTTGCTTATGTGGTTTCCATGCATGAGCATAGACTTTGGAAAGAAGAGAGAAGAGTCTTTAAAGGGGCTTTTTGGTCAATAATGAGAAATGAGAAGAGCAAGCCTCAGGGCACAGGGTAAGAAGAACATAGTGGGTGCTCACTTAACATTCGTCAAAGAAATGAACAAATGAGCCAATAGAATGAACACACACAGAAACCCAAAAGGCACTGGGTTGGGACCCTCTATTTTATGCTTTAGAAGGGCCCAGAGGTAAAAGTCTATAGGATGGCAAAATTCTTAATAAAACCAGAATAGATTCTCATAGCCATGATCCTGATCTAATAGGACGACTGAAGCGTGTTTGCTCACCTCTGTATAAGTGAGCTTAGAGGAATATAATGTACTCTTCTTCTGATTGGAATGGTGAAGAATTTAAAATTGGGAGCTAAACTTGTGCTCTTCCTACTTGTAGTGCATAACTTATCAGAAACTGACAGGTACTAAGAAGATTTTGAGTTTATATAGGGACAAATGAATTTATATTTTAAAAAGATATTTTTATTTCTTAACTCATCCTTAAAAAAAATTCTAAATTATAATATCATGTGACCATTTGAGATGATATAATCGTAGACCAATGACATGCAAATATATTCACCGAGTGGGTAGCAGAATTAGAAATTTGCACACAACTCAGATGCATATATAAAATATATCTTCTAAAATGGATCCTCATGGCTTTTCAATTGTTAGTTACTAGGAAAAAATTCAAACTTTCCAACTAAAGGGTATCTGTCTCTTCAAGTTAAACAGCTTGTTTTAATTTAAAATAGTCTCTTTCAGAATGGTGCCCACTATTTCTGAGTCCTTCATCCTCCACACTCTCCTTTCCCCAGTGGCATCTGTGTGTGTGAGGGACTGACGTATGTTATTTTGGTGGTGGGGAGTGAGGCCCCCAGATTATGTGTGGGTCCTTGTTCTTCTCACATCGTCCTTTGTCCAACTTCTGGTGCAGCTTCTGGTGAATTTGTGACTAATCCACTTTGTTTGTTGAGGACCTGATGTCTCCGCTTACGGACCTAGTTCCACTTTGGCTCCTGCTGGCACTACAGATCCCCTGTCATGCTATCCCCCCCCCCCGATGCCCCTGACTTAGGCTGGTCACCCCACAGCCCCTGTGGCAGGGACAACTCATCCCTCAACACAGCAACCCTGCAGCGGCAGTCGGGCAGCTTCCACCAAATAACCTGTGGAGAGGGTGCGTGCACTCGGGGTTTGCCCAGGAGAATTCACTCCCATTGGCCTGAGAATTACTCAAAGCCATTTCTTTCACTTTCTAAAGTGATCTGCTAAAAAAATTAAATTGTAAGATCACCCTATCCGAGTTATGTTTGGGAGCTTCTGAGTCTTGTTAATAGCAGCTTAGGAAATTTCATCATGTTATTTCTCCACAGTGACTTTCAAGAAAAATATCTTACTCTATTAGAGCTCAAAAAGTTCATTTTGTTAGAAGTTAATGAGCCATGCTTATTTGCCTTCATTTTCCTGTCAAAACAATCCTAAATCTTCCCAAGACAAATGTGGATACATCTGATTTATTAAAGCAAAGGTTATCTTACAGAGTTAAGCAAAGAGAAGTGAAAAGATGAATATTTCAAAGTACAGTCTCACTATTAGAACAAGAAAACAAAAACAAAACAAAACTCAAATGCGATAAATTCCTTTGTTAAAGGTGTATGTCGAAATGCATTGAAAAGAGATTGAAAGGACATTCATTCACCGTAACACAAAATAGTTATTACTGGATAGTAGGTAGATTTGTGGATTATTTGTCTTTTTCTTTTTTCCTCTTTGCCACTTCTACACTTTTCATAATGAACATGTATTATCTTCATAATAGGAATAAAGTAAAATTACTTTTAAAAATCTGATATCATTTGCTACAGATTTTCCCCTGAAGCAAACATTCTCTAAATGATCAGAATGTAGACACAGTGCTTCATCTCTTTTAGAGTCTGAGTCACTCTTCATGGTTTATTATGAGTCTTTTTAAAATATCTTTTTAATTGCTAGTTTTATGTTGGGTAAAAAGGATGATGTTATTCACATTCATTCGGATTAACCACCCTTTCATTCTTGTTTCAGTTCTATAATGGTAGATCCTACGCCACAGTTATTTTTAATCTAGTTCTACATTCTCGTTCCTCAACATACGCACATACCCACAAACGACTGTGAATGTAGTAGTTTTGAGGGGAAGCACCTTATTTTCTATTTTGAGATGAAATCCAGGACACACTGCATCCTTTTGCCCTGACTGAATTTTTCTTCAGTGCTTTTCTCTTTTATTAAATTTCAATCAAATTCTCTTCCCCAAAACTGGTAGTTATAGAATTCTTTTGCCTTGACCTTTATGTGAGGTTTTGCTTAACTGGCAGCTGAAATAAAGCATCTTGCAAGTTTTGCTTGCAGGTAAGGTAGGTTTTTACAGGATAGGCATTTCCACATGTGCATGTACTTGGATTAGGAAAGACCCCTGCTGTATACAAGTGCCTCTGCCTGAGCTTACTGTCTGCTTACTCTTGGGACCATCTCCCACCTGGGCCATAGGAGCCACCAGAGACCACTCCACATGATAGGTAAGGGTGTGGGGCATGAGGGCGGAGGTAAGAAGAACGTGGGGCCTAGTGATATTTTGAAAAGGTGAGGTTCAGTCTATAGACACTATGATAACCAGGCTCAGGGGTCAAGGTTTTGTTGTTGTTGTTGTTATGTAAGCTCCACACCAAGCATGGAGGTCATCATGGGGCTTGAACTCACAACCCTGAGATCAAGACCTGAGCTGAGATCAAGAGTTAACTAACACTTAACCAACTGAGCCACCTAGGCACCGTGGGCTCAAGTTTTTTAATACCACTAAAGGTAGTATTATTAGATAAACTACTCTGAGTTGGCCAGGGAAGCCACCTATTGGTACTATTTTCTGTGTGTACTGGTCAGACTTCTTTTGATTACAAGTGACAGTTACTCAGCTTGCACTAGCCTAAGGAAGCAAGAGAACGAATCAGGTCATTATATTCATGGAGTGGTTGATTATCAGTTAAGAAGGAAGCCTACTAGACCAGGTCAAGTTTTCTAGAGGAGGCTGTTCTAGCTCCTGGGGTTCACATGGAGAACTAAAGGTGGCACATTAGTTAGTTATCAACTGAAAGCATTATTGCCCCTTCCACTGGAGTGTTTGATAATATGTGTGGGCAGATTTGGTTGCATTATTTCCAGTCTCTGGCGATGTCAAGTGTGTGATTACAAGAATTGTGACTTTTAGTTCTAGGAAGGGTCACAGCATCCTAATAGCATTTAATCATCTGTCTATATGATGCCTAAGTTACATATCCATAACTCTATGGCCAGATGGGTGGGGACAACAGAGCTAATATATATCTAAGGCCAACATGTTCAGGTTAGCTAATTTACTACATAAATTCATAGCATTCATAGCAAGGGTATGAACAGCAAACCTCCAGATTGTCAGATTGTCACATAAAAGGAGTTCTCTACTTATTACTGCATAATAGTCCTGAGCTTTCAGAGCTTAGTGGCACCTGGCTCTCATTGTAGGGGTGCACACTGACAAAAGTAACCAAAATCTCATTGAAGGTAATTTCCTATAGCTTAACATATTGTGGTCTTCTTTCTAGACCTTGAAAGAAGTGTGATTTAGTAGAGAAATCTAGTCTGGATAGATTGCATGTTTTTTTTTAGTTGCCTTATTTTGTTTGTTAAACAATCTTTTTTTTTTTTAAAGATTCATTTATTTATATGAGAGAGAGAGATTGGGGGGAGGGGCAGAGGGAGAGGGAGAGGGAGAGAGAATCTCAAGCTAACGCCCCACTGAGCATGGAGACTGACATGAGGCTTGATCTCGGAAGCCTGAGATCGTGAGCCAAAATCAAGAGTCGGTCACTTAACTGACTCAGCCCCTCAGGCTCTGCTGTATGTTAAACAATCTTACAATAAATATAAATAATTTGGAAAAGCTGCCTGTGGTTGTTTTACACTTATATCAAAATGAATGTAATGAATGTAATGTGATCCACCATAGGTCTTCTCCACCCTATCTATACCCTCGTACCTCTGACACCCAAGGAGATTAAGGCATGTCAAACATCCTGCTAGACATTAAGGTACAAATAAGAAACTTCCTTTCATAATAAGATCTTCTGAACATACATGGTACTGTTTTATGGAAAAGTCTCTTTTTTTCCTTGACACTTTGTTTCTTCTTTGGAAATTGTCTGTTTAGACTTTCTGTCTCTACTGAGGACAAGTTTGGTAAACAGCTTTTCATAGAAGGTTAGGTGTGCCATCTAGCTTTCCAAATATATTTGCATAGAGTTATGGAAAGTGGTCTTTACTGCTTTTAAAATTTTTCTTCTATTTTGATGGTTATTCTTAACAATCTTCTTAAGAAGATTGTTCTTAACAATCTTATTAAGGTACAACTCACTTACTATACATATCATCCTTTTAAGGTGTGTAATTCAATGGCTTTCAGTTTATTGGCCAAGTTGCACATCTGTCATTGGGCACCTGTGTGGTTCAGTCAGTTAAGCATCTGCCTTCAGCTCAGGTCATAATCCCAGTGTCCTGGGATCGAGCCCCATATTGGGCTCCCTGCTCAGCGGGGAGGCTGCTTCTTTCTCCCCTGCTCATGCTCTCTTGCTATCTCTCTCAAATAAATAAATAAAATATTTTTTTAAAAAGTTGCCCATTTATCAACCCAATTTATTTTATTTTTTTAAAAGATTTAGTTCATTTATTTGACAGAGACAGAGGGACAGCAAGAGAGGGAATACAAGCAGGGGGAGTGGGAGAGGGAGAAGCAGGCTCCCCGCTGAGCAGCGAGCCCAGTGAGGGCTCAATTCCAGGACCCTGGGATCATGACCTGAGCTGGAGGCAGATGCTTAACAACTAAGCTACCCAGATGCCCCAACACAATTGATTTTAGAACATTTTAATTAACGTAAGAAGAAATCTTGTTCCTTTTAGCTGTTACTCCTTTTTTTTTTTTGTCTTTTTATTTGTCTTTTTTTTATTGTGTTATGTTAGTCACCATACAATATATCATTAGTTTTTGATGTAGTGTTCCAAGATTCATTGTTTACATATAACACCCCGTGCTCCATGCAATCCGTGCCCTCCTTATACCCACCACCAGGCTCACACATCCCCCCACTCCCGTCGAAAAGGCTCAGTTTGTTTCTAGGAGTCCACAGTCTCTCCTGGTTTGTCTCCCCCTCCAATTTGCCCTTCTTCACTTTTCCTTTCCTTCTCCTAATGTCCTCCATGTTATTCCTTATGTTCCACAAGTAAGTGAAACCATATGATAATTGACTTTGCTTGACATTTCACTCAGCATAATCTCCTCCAGTCCCATCCATGTTAATGCAAAAGTTGGATATTCATCCTGAATCCCCTCCACCTTTAAGCCGTAGGAACCACTAACCTACTTTCTGTCCCTATAGATTTGCCTGTTCTAGACATTTCATATGAATGGAATAAAATAATATATGGTCCTATGTGACTGGTTTCTTCTACTTGGCATAATGTTTTCAAGTTTCACCTGTGTTGTAGCAAGTACCAATAGTTCATTTCTTTTTATTGCCTAATAATATTCCACAGTGTGGATATTAAATCCCTCTACTCTCTTTATATCTCCCTTGCCCTTTTTCTAGATTTTTTAGATGTGTCTATTTTGCTTACTTATTTATTCTGTTTTCTAACTTATTTAATTCTGCATTTAACTACACTTTTGTCTTGAATTATTATGTCATTCTGGATTCTTTTGGCTTGCTTGTTCTTTTTTCTGTGTTTTTGAATTAGCTATTTTACTTATTTTTATTGTTTCATTTTTATTGATATAAGTACTTAAAGCTTAGAATTTTTTTCTGGGTACTGCTATAGCTATATTTTATGGATTCCTATAAGTAGGATTTCAATTTATTGGTAGTTTTTAGAAATTCAATAATTTTTAGTTTGTATTGATCTTTGATCTTTGAAGTGTTTAAGTATGTTCAGATTGAAGAAGGATCTCTTTAAAAATGTGTTATAAATATTTAGTGTTATTGAATTGTTATTTATATCTTTCAAACATATTAAAATATTTTTTCTTAATTTTTATAAAAGTTCCATGTGCAGTTTAAGTTGTACTTAGGCAAGTCACCAAATATTGACTCTCTCCTCCCATGTGCAAACTACATCCAGCTATTTATCCGAGGATAATGACCCAAATTTTATCCAGTCACAGGTGAAATTTCAGGATCTCCACATGTCACGCTATTGTCTCTTTACTAAGTGCAGCTGTAGACTAGATGTAGCTCTATGTGGTTCAGAAAACTCTGAAGGAAAGGGACAAATTTTCTGCTCCCAATGCGCAATGGCGGGACAGGGACCAGATACCTGTAATAAGCACTCATGCTCAGAAAGAAGGATGGAAGTGATAGGACTGTCATTTGTCCACAGTCATTCTTAAATCCTGTCTGACACACAGAGCCCTATGCTCGTGTCAGGAATGTTCTTTGTCAGACCCCCACTCTGCTTTCTGGAAGCAGCTTCCCTTTCCCGTTGTTCTCTGTGGTCCTTGACTTTGCCCTGTGTGTGGCCTTTTCTGTTATTCTTGACCACATCTACAATGGATGGTGTAGACTATGTCCTCCTGTGAACTGTTAGGCTTTCTCAGTTCATTTCCTAGTTCCAAAGATTTAAAGATTTATTTATTTATTTGAGAGAGAGAGAGCGCGCTCAGGGGAGAGGGAGGAGCAGAAGGAGATGAGAGATTCTCAAGCAGGTTCCCTGCTGAATCTGGAGCTAGAAGAGAGGGGATGGCTCTATACCACAACCCATGAGATCATGACCTGAACCACACCAAGAATCGGATGCTTAACCTACTGAGCCACCCAGGGGCCTTTCAAAGAATATTTTAAATGTTCAACAGCTAAAGGATTTTATATTCAGACTGCTGGCTTATTTGGAAGAACAATTTTTAAGAACTTCATAAGCTTTTTTTGTTTGAATTCAGTCAGTTTCAACTGGTAATAACCTCACTCTCAATTCTTTCTAGATGAAGTTCTGCTATATTTCTTTACTTTTCTCCTATAATAAATACCTTGAATATCACTTTGAGACTGCTGTAGTTACAGAAATCAGAAACCCTTTGGAATTTCTGTTTGACTATCTCCTTAGGAAGATGTTTGCTCGAATGCAGCTTAATTCATTGGGAACATCTAACAATGGGATGAACTTTGCTGAAAGGCTCAGCTTTGATAGAACTTTGTCTCAAAAAGATCTTTTTTGAGTTTTCTCTCTTACTGTTTGGGATCTAAAAGTTGCTGGCTCTTCTAACATTTCAGTCCCCAAATTTCAGGACTCATTTCCCTTTACCTTCTGGTAAAGCAGCCAATTAACTGAATTTACCTCTCTCTCTTTTATAAATATGTTGGAAAAAAAACATTTGCAGTTCACACACAGAACTTGTGAACTTTTCCCCAATCTCTCTCTTGGTCTCATTAGATACATGAGTTGACTCTGCCTGCTGTGGTCATGAAATGTTTTGCCTTTCCACCCTGCAATACCAGCTTCCTATTGACTTTGCCTGGCTTTTAGTCAATGCCATATACTTTAGATTTTTTTGTTACAGTAGCACCCACCCCACTTCTGGTACTGATTTCTGTGTTAGAATAGGCTAAACTTAATCTGTGGTAGCAGCCTCCCAAATCTCAGTGGCTTAACACATAAAGGTTTATTTCCTGCTCACACAAAATCAAACTGTAAGTTTTTGGTGGAAAGCGGGCATTCCTCCACATAGATACTCTGGGATTCAGGCTGATTCAGGCTCTATCCTCTAGAAAGTCGCTGACTGCTCTGTCAGGGGAAGAAGGAATCGAGAATTATATAAGAGCTTTCACTGTCACACCAGAAAGGACATAATTTTTTTCTGCTCATATTTATTTTGTTATCCAGAACTAGTCAAATGGCCCCGCTAACTGCAAGAGAGCTGGGAATTTTAACCTCTTGTATTCCCAGGAAAGAAGGAGAAATAATATTGGTGAGCACAATGTCTATTACAAGTGTAAGACTTTCTTATAAAACTCACTCCCGGGTGGATTCTAGGGCTAGGTTTTTTGTTCTTCTACCCCTGAAGTCATTGCCCTTGAGCAGTGTTGGCAAACACCTTGAAGGCATCAATAGACTGGGTGTTTTGAAAATCGACTTAACTCTTTCGTTACAGGCTTTCATCCAAAAATTGGCCTGGAAATTCCCCCACTGAATTTTCAGCTCTTAAGTACTTTTAATGTGGTGGGATTTAAAAATGATATATTTTATTAAGCATTTTCCATTGTTTTCAGTAAATTTATTTGCATAACCGTGGAAATATAATTTGACTGTCACTCCAAGAGTTCCCAACTCTGACCAGTCTCATTAGTGAGATTTCTCCTTACAGTCTCTTATCTTCACTTCTTCCACTTGTCTTTGACAAATTCTTTGGTTCCACTTATCTCTGGATGGCTCTTGGCTGCGTACAGGAGCCCTTGCACACAGTGTGATATGGGAATTATAACTTCTAACTTTGTCAAAAATTTAGTTTGTTTTTAATTTTTCCATTTCCTTTGTTGCTTTTGAATGATTTCTAGGAAGACATGGGGAAAATGCTCCTTTCTATAACTATGTTCATAATGGAAGACTATTTAAACTTTAGATTCTATTTATGAAGAACGGCTGTTCATTTGTTTCTAATGTGAATGAAATGAATTGCTTTGAAATCAAAGAACTTTGTAATATCTAGTCAATATGCATTGCTCCTGAGTTCACAGAAGTGTGCATTAAAATGGGCCAATATAATCTTTTGGTATTATTCTAGAAGAGTTAATTCAAATTATTCAACTGGTCATATTAAGACTATAGGGAAGGAGCTCATACAAGAAATCAGATGTTTGCTTTTTGTTTTGCAGGGGACAAACTGGTCTTCATGCCGTTCGTGAAGGATATACTGTCGAGGTTTTCTTTGGACTTAAAAAACTCTGTTTCTCTTTAGTCTCACTTGTCTACCTCCCAGAGTGTCTTTGGCCAGTTGATATAAGTTGATTCTGGAGGGAAAAATCAAAGAAACCCTGAGAAACATCCTAGGATTTTAAGATTATTGGGATCTAGTTGTTGAAACATGGACTAATGGAATGTACTGATCCTGATTTGACCAGGACAGCCCTGGTTTTCAACACTTCCAGGGTCCTTCGTGTGTCATTTCCCTCTGGAAGTGTTCCAGGTAGATTAATCAATTATAGTATTACCCTGTCTAATACATGTCCCTACAGCTGTTTTCAAAGTCGTGTGTTTGGCAGTTCTCAGGCACATTTATTTAACATTTAAACTGTTTAGACACAGGCTCCCAATACCATATTCTTTTTTGTTTCCTCCCAATATTCTCCATAGGACCTCCTCTTTCTGAAGATTTTCTTTTTTTTTTTTTATTTTTAAGATTTTTATTCATTCATTTTATTATTTGAAAGAAAGAGAGCACAAGCAGTAGGCAGAGGCAGAGGGAGAAGCAGACTGCCCACTAAGCAGGGAGCCTGATGTGGGGCTAGATCCCAGGACCACAGGATTATGACCCGAGCTGAATGCAGAGGAGAATGATACTGAACCCTCTGTATTCCCTTTACAGTAGAGTGTAAGATTGCAATTCTCAAAACAAAAACAAAAACCCTTTGTCATTATTAAATTTTGTTGGAGTTAAGCAACCTCATTGGGATTATGTGTAGAAATCTGGATCTCCCTCTGCCATTTTTAAGGAACCATACATAAAAGAATACATACATTATGATTCCATTTATATAAAATTCAAGAACATGGTGATAGGAATCTGTGGTGATTGGAATCAGAATAGTAATTGCCTGTGGATATAGAGATTGCCTGGAAGGGGGCTAAGAGAACTTTCTGGAGTGGAGATGTTCTATATCTTGGTTGGACATGGATATATACATTTTTTAAAACTCATCAAAGATTTTCTATGAAGAAAATCCTTAATAATGATGGGTCTTATTTACATGGCACTCAATATATGGCCAGTGAAGAAAATGACTTCATATACCCGCTTCATCAAATGGTTTTCTTTTGAGTGCAGTTTAGGATTCAAATTCTGTGGTTTCAGGTTATAGATGCACAAATCACATATGGCATGAGACATTGAAAACCAAAGTCCCTCTTCATAAGTTTGATATGTCACCATTTCTCCCAAGGACATAAAATTTTCCTTATGAATCTGCAAATACATCTAAAAGTCTTCATTTGTCAATTTGATGAATGTGCCACTAAAATAACATTACCTTGGCATGTAAATCATTTTCTCATGAAATCTTTAAAGAGCATTGTCAAATGTTTCTTTGTAGCCTTTGATTCTATTGGTTTTATGCTTCTGAGATGTCAGGAAATAGAGCTGACTCCCTAGGGTAATTTTCTTTTAAAGTTCCAGATAGCAGATGTTTATAAAACCTAATAGAAAAGAGATCTTTCTCTTCTCATGTGGGTTAGATTTATATCAGAAAATATAATAACTGACAGAGTAGTTGTGAACTACATTAATAATTCTAAAATTTAAAATTAATGTATTCTTCCATCTGGAGTCTTAACTAAACATTTTTAACATCTTTGAAATCCGCAAAGAAAATGTGTCTCTTGTCAAGAAACTATTTTCATTGTTCTCATGTCAGATATTGCTCAGATTCACACCCCCGTTGCAAGCAGTGTTATGCATATGTATGTTGAGAGCTTTCCCATTCAGCAAGTAGATTTATAATTCCTCTGGAGACAAGTTTTTGTTGCAAAGGACTAGCACCTCTATATGCATAATCATTCCTTCTTTATGTGTGCATTTGCACAGTGAGCTGGGATGCTCTTTATTTTTATGGACACATTTGAAAGCCTCTGCTTTCAACATTTATATTAAGGTGACAGTAGCACAATGTAAGAACGTTCAATCAATCAGTCAGTGAAGACTTAAGGAGTATTTATAATGTGTTAGACTATGCTAGGCACTGAGATCACAAAGATGAATAAAGACTAATTCCTGTATCTAAGATACTCCTAATCTAATGAGAAGGTGGATCCATTAATGCATAATTATAAAGAAAAAAATGTGAAAGGTGGAGCAGAGATAAAGTTTTTGTTCCAAACCCCCACTTTTTTTTAATCTAATTTTTTCTTAACATATAATGTATTATTTGCCCCAGGGGTACATGTCTGTGATTCGTCAGGCTTACACATTTCACAGCACTCACCATAGCACATACCCTCCCCAATGTCCATAACCCAGCCACCCTCTCCCTAGCAGCAACCCTCAGTTTGTTTCGTGAGTTTAAGAGTCTCTTATGGTTTGTCTCCCTCCTGATCCCATCTTGTTTCATTTCCCTTCCACCCCCCATGACTCCCTGCCCTGCCTCTCAAATACTTCATGTCAGAGAGATCATATGGTAATTTTATTTCTCTGATTGACTTACTTCGCTTAGCATAATACCCTCTAGTTCCATCCATGTCGTTGTAAATGGCAAGATTTCATTTCTCTTGATGACTACATAGTATTCCATTGTATATATATACCATATCTTCTTTATCCATTCATCTGTTGATGGACATCTAGGTTCTTTCCATAGTTTGGCTATTGTGGACATTGGTGCTATAAACATTTGGGTGCACGTGCCCCTTTGGATCGCTACATTTGTATCTTTAGGGTAAATACCCAGTTCGGCGATTGCTGGGTGGTTGTAGGGCAGCTCTATGTGCAACTTTTTGAGGAACCTCCATACTATTTTCTAGAGTGGCTGTACCAGCTTCCATTCCCACCAATATTGTAGGAGGGTTTCCCTTTCTCCGCATCCTTGCCAACATCTGTCATTTCCTGACTGATTAGTATTAGCCATTCTGACTGGTGTGAGGTGGTATCTCACTGTGGTTTTGATTTGTATTTTTCTGATGCCGGGTGATGTTGAGCACTTTTTCATGTGTCTGTTGGCCATTTGGATGTCGTCTTTGCAGAACTGTCTGTCCATGTCTTCTGCCCATTTCTTGATTGGATTATTTGTTCTTTGGGTGTTGAGTTTGAGAAGTTCTTTATAGATTTGGGATACTAGCCTTTTATCTGATACACAAACCCCCACTTTGTTTCTCCCACACAGACATGGGACCGTGGGAAGTGAGTGTAAACTTTAGTGCAATGTGAGTGTCACTTGGTCCACTAGAGCACAACTTGGTCACCTTTCCTGCAAGGGCCTAACCCCCCCCGCCCCCGGTCGTCTACTAGGAGCTGGACCCCTCTGGCTCGGGGCAGTCTGAGCAGAGCTATAGGTCCTTGCCCGAGAATGCTCTTGGACTGGAGTTTTTTTAGTTCTGCAGCTCACTTTAGGGTGTATGTGTTTGCTCAAGGGGGGCTTGCCAATCACATTTGGTGTGAGTCATCCAACTCCTGTGATAGGAAACCCAAGCCCCCAAAGGATCCCAAGAAATAGACCCTTGTCTCTCTTGACAAGGCATTACTTGGGACTACATTAGGCTTGAAGAGATAGGAAGAACAGGATCTCAAGGGTTTGGGTGATTGTAGAGTTGGTGTGGGAAGTTACATTCTGACTACATGTGCTGGACATTTATCCAGAATAGGACCTGCTCATGCTATCTTTGACCTGCTAGATTGTATTGACCTTCATCCCCTCTGAAGCAGTCTAAGTGGCATTTTTGACAACAGGGTCATAGTTTCTAGCTCCTTTTCATTCAGTTGGCAGCTCTGACCCTGTCCTGTCAGTCCTTTCCCCATTCCCAGTTCTATTCATATTCATACTGTCTCTTCTACAACAGAGTAGAGAATCCAAGCTTCATCTCTTATAATTGACGATGTCTTACATAAGGATTCCTTATGTAAAGAAAGAGTCACAGCACTCAACTCTGGCCTTGATAGAGCAAGGTCCTAAGCAGAAGCAAGGCTACTTGTCAAGGAAGATTCTGGCACTCATGGCAGGGAGCCCTGTGGACCCTTCTCCCAGCAAGAAAGTCAGCCAGTAGCTGCATGCTTGGCATGGAAGACATAGTTCTTCCTTCAGTCAGCAGCACGGAATACCTGTTTTCAAGCAGCTTTGCCCTTGAACTGACTGCTGACCAGCTGCTGTCAAATTCATGTCTGGACAAATTAATATCTGCAGAAGCCAGTCAGTAGACTAAACTGGTCAACAATGACCTTATTACTAATCCAAGGTGATAGGACGAACTGTAAAGACAATGTAGTAAGATTTCTGTATAGCTAAATTTATTCAGTTTAAAGGACGCTGAGATTGTGTTTGCTTATCTTTGGTGTGAGAGGTCTTCCTATTAAAGGCAGTAGATGGTTATTTTATTTTTAATGCTCTGTCAAAACAAAAGTTGGCAATTTTATGTCGGTTCTACAAATTTGGGGGGAATATTTTGCTGCTCCACGAAACAGGTTTGGGAATCACTGATCTAAATCTGGTATATTTATAACTGTTCCCTGGAGCTTTCTTAACCTTGACACTTTTGGCATTTTGAGCCAGATATTTCTCGGTTATGGGGGGCAGGTTGTTTTGTGTGTAGCAGGATGTTTAGCTAATCACTGGCCTCTACCCACTGGATGCACGTGCAACCCACCCCACCCTGATGCAACAACTAAAAATGTCTTCAGACTTTGGTCAATGTCTCAAGATGGGGTGGGGTGGGATGGGGGGAGCTGTGCTCAAAAAATTTGAAAGTTACTGCTCCAAAGACATTGTAAGTTTTATTTCATTATTATTTTTATTTTATTATTTTCTCATAATGAATTTCCATTGTAGTAAATGACAGGTTGTGGCCAGTTTTATGGTGACCATTAATAAATACAGGTAATAAGGGGAACAGGCTATATAAAGCATATATACAGATCTATTTATATTTTACTTTATTATATATTATAATACCTTGATGTATGTCTCAGAAAGATGCTCTAAGTGGCACTAACGAAGTATTGAAAAACACCCAACTAATGCTTATGGCTGATAGACACAATATTATTACACATAATAATATTTTGCCTCTACACATCACTTGTCACTTGAGACTCTCAGTCCATTGATTCATTTGTTTCCTCCGTGTATGATTCTCAGTTCCTCTCAGGGAAACTGAGGCACAAGCCAGTGTTCATCTGACATAATCAAGAATTAACTGAGTCTGTCATTTTCTTTTTAATACCCTAATCACTTTACTATATTTTTATACATATTAAACATCTATTTAGTATATAGTAAATATTTATTTTTTATATTATGTTTTATATACTTTATAATTTTTAAACATGTTTATTTCTCTTTGCTAGGCTGGCAGTGTCTTAGAAGTAGGGGCAGGTCTTCTTTAGCTGCGTATCTCTCAGAGCCTGCAGACTGTGGGCACATTTGTGGGTAACTGGCAGGCATTAGGGGAGGCCAATTGTATTAACTCAGAAAGACTTTCGTTATAGATTCGTGTTTTCAGTGCTGGACTTGTAGTACTGAGATTGCTGTAAGTAAAGGAACATATCTGCATCTTTTCTAATAATCTGGTTATAATACAACTTAAAATATATGGCACATTCTGACTTTCATGGACACTATCTTTGTGTCTATGGGCTCCTTCCTCCATTAAAAAAAGTTAAAAATGATAGTTTATAACTATGTTGGTATAAAGATACATACGATCTGAGATGGATTGTATTCTTTTTTTGCTGATTAAAAAAAATAGTTAGGACAGTCCTATGTTTTAAAACACTCTGTACCCTCGGCACTATGCCCAGGGAGGCTAGTGAAGAAGTGAGCACAAGGATCACCCATTGAAATGTTAACTGTGCTTTTCCTCTTCATTCTTATGCTCCTGGGGAGATATTCTGGTTTTATTGCCTCAGGGAAGAATGACCCAGCAGGCAACAAAAACACCAAATTCGTGGGCTTGGGATTCAAAAGCTTGGGTCTTAGGATGACACCATTGATTTGGAAGGATAGGTGAAGAGCCGGGCTACCCTGTCCCATGGTAGACTAGTTCATGGACTGAAGTTGGAGGGCACCAGAGAAGTTGAAAATGTGTGGGTTTGTCTGGGACCCCAAACTGGAAAGTTAAAGCTTTAGAAATTCTCGAGCAGATGGGACCTATCACTGCCTAGCCCTCCATTCCCAGGTTGATGGTTTTGGAGCAGTTGAACTGTGGGCTTGCCTGTGTCCCCCAAGCCCAGGGCCTGGGGGAGGGGCATGAAACCTTGAGGGGATAGGCAGACAGTTCAGGGATGGCATCTGTTTTTCAGGAACCCTGGGTGGAGAGGGACACATGAAGGTTCTTGGTGGCCAAGATAATGGCAGGCTTGTGGCAGAGTGCCTGTCTAGGCAAGAGTCTGTGTGGCAGGACCAGAAGGGTTTGGCCGAGATTTGCATGGATCCATAATGGAAGACCACAGGAGAATGAGGAGGTTTCCACCAATGTCAGAGGGAGAGATGATGACAACGAAGATGGATTCTTGGCATGTGGCCCCACACGGGCCCGTGAGAGTGGGAGAAGATCCAGAATTGACCAAGATTAAGGTTTTTCCATCTTAGCAATATGAGCACTTGGCAAAGAAATTAAGTACAATTATGAAAAAATAAAGTTGCGATTCTTGTACACCAGAATTTTTTAAAGCTGGATTAGCATTCATTATACATAGGTGTTTATGATACTTTAGAGTATTTGCAGGACATTCTGCTTTTATTGTTTTCATTTTGCAAAAATCTTATTGGTATTATTTCTGTCCTCACTTTACACATGGGGAAATGGAAACACAGAAAGGTTAAATGGCTTGCCCAAAGTCACACAGCTAGAACATGAGCAATGACTCAAACCCCTGGTCCCATTCACTCTACCACTCGTGGTTCTTGATGTTCTTCAATATTCCCCCTAAGGACTGAAGTGAGAGCCTCCTGTGAGGCTCTCAGAAAATGCTGATATGGTACCAAAATGCTTTTAGTGTTTTGCAATTTAATGCTCAGATGTGAGGAGGGCAGAGGGTTCACATGCCTGAACTCTGCTGCACCACCCTGGCTCCCTTGCTGCTGTGTTCTAGGCAGTGTTCTGCTCTCATCTGAGAGGCAGAAAGGCAGGGATTTAGTTTGAATGCAGTGCAGGGTCCCAGCCCACAAATACAGTGGGATGAGGTAGGGGGTCAAGTCCTAAAGGGCCTCCTGACTTAGATTAGAGTGCCCCATCCAGATGAGTGGATGCCGTTCTGCTTCCATGACCCTGTGCCCACATTGTAGAATTTTCTTGTCTCTCACCAGGGTATGAGTAATGAAGACAGGGACTGCTTCAGGCTTAGTCCCCATTGCATCCCCTGTCTTGCATATATAAAATATTGACTGAATGAATGGACAGTTGAAGGGATGAATGGATGGATGGATGGGTGGGTTCTGGGGTTCCTCAGTATAGCAAGACCCCTTCTGAGGGATGTTTGAGTTCAGCTTCCTTTATCTTACCCAAGAAAGCTGTGTAAAAATAGCTTCTTCTGCTGCAGGCCGCTCCACTTACTTTTTCTTCCCCTCCTCCCAAATCCCTCCTTTATTATTATTTCTATCCACACTTTTAGTCAAGGTGTTTGGAATATTTTTTCCTCTTCTCTCTACATGTTTTTTCTGGCTTATGTTTTATTGTCAGTTTCCTTTAAACCCTCTTTAGAAGCAGGAAGCACATGTTATAAATCCATATGAGCAGATAACTTTGCTCTTTCTCATTTTGAAAAAAACTTTTAATTAAAATTCATGGTAGAAAAAATTGCTGGGCGCCTGGGTGGCTCAGTTGGTTGGGCAACTGCCTTCGGCTCAGGTCATGGTCCCGGAGACCCGGGATCGAGTCCCACATCGGGCTCCCGGCTCCAAGGAGAGTCCGCTTCTCACTCTGACCTTCTCCCTTCTCACGCTCTCACTTTCTCAAAATAAATAAATAAAAATCTTTAAAAAAAAAAAAAAAAAAAAAAAAAAAAAAAAGAAAAAATTGCTAAACTGGCAAGTTGCCTTTCTAATTTATTACCATGTCTTATTTTAGAATTTACTTTTGGTAACTAATCTACATTATTAAATAAGGTTCACTTCATTGGAGTCACTGAGTAATTGCTGTGTGGGGTAAGTATTGTTCTTATGATATTATTAGTTTTATCGCATGCGCTAAGTTGTTCTTAGGAAGTACCCTTAACATTACTTGAAAAGAGATGGAAAATACTTCATATGTCCCACATCCAGTGAATTTACAATTAAAACAGTATCACAAATACAGTAAACTTTTCGTTGAATATTTTTTTAATTTAAATGCAATATGTGATAAAAAAAAAAAAAACTTCACCACCTAACAGATTCTAATTTATTTTTTAATTTTTTTTCTAATTTATTTTTTAAGGCACCATGACAGAGAAGCCTATCCAAAAGATTATGATATAGAAGGTCCAGAGGACATAAAAAAACTGTGTAATTCAACATATTGGCGACTTGGAACTGATGAACCTCCAGTAAGTAGTTGCTACTGATTTCTTTAGATCTGGAATCTTCCTCCTAGTGAAACATAGAAAAATAAAGGGAGGAGCTCTTTGTTGGTGCCGCCCCTCTGCGCTGTGTTGGGTACTTAGGCAGGTGACTTAGTCCCTGGGTACTTCAGTGATCTTACCTGTAAAGGTGCACACGTCATAAGGTTATTGGAGAAATTAAATGAGATAAAGCAAATAAAGTGGTTAACTCGAGCCTGGCACATTGCAAGTGCTCAAGATACTGTTCGTGCTATTATGATGCTGTTGCTGCATCATATGTCTCCTTTAACCTTCACAATAACCCTGTAAAGTAGGTGGTATTATCTCTATTTTACAGAGAGGGAAAAACTCGTAGAGGTTAAGTGATTTATTCAAAGTCCCCAGTTAGGGAGTGGAAGAGTGAGACTCTGAATTTAGTTCTTTGATTTCAAGTCCTTTGTATTTGTTGTAAGGTGGTAGAGTTGTGAATTATTAAAACACACTGGTATTATTTTCCTAACGTTTGTGTGACTCAGTTCCAAAAGGAATATTCATTGCACGAGTGCTTCCTGTTTGAGTCGCCATGAGTGGATTACTCGTTGGCTATTTAGGTGCCTGGCCAATTGGTGTAAGGCAGGAGCTCACCTCTCCAGAGACCCCCAAGTTGGGTCCTACAATGTCAAGAACTTTGGGCTAGTTGAAGACTCGGTTCAACCTTATAGGACGGCCTTGGGGCTGAAGAGCTGGTAACTTGAATAGGACAGATGCGAATGTGTTGAGAAGACTGGGTTTGTATCATACTTTGCCCCCAAAGGGGCCATTTTGAAACAGGGCAAGCCTCGGAAGATCCGTAATTTTATGATGGACATGGGTCTCGAAGATTCTCAGTTCTCCAAAGTGACGGGAACCAATTAGCTTAGCAGAGCTCATACTTGTTTCTTCCTGCCTATTATAGTTACAGTGGTTAGAGAATAATAAGGATAGCCGGGAAAATGGACATTTATTATAAAGATGCAGCTGCCTGGAAATGGAATCAAGGATACTTACAGGAACTAAGACCACTCTAAAGCATGACATCCTCCCCCTCTCTTCTCTCTCTCTGTCTCTCTCTGTCTCTTTCTCTCACACACACACACCAGTGTCTCATTGACATCCTGATTTTGTGTGGCCCAGTGTCTTTTTTCCCTACAGCTCAAACCTCAAGGGCATTCTGATGGTTTCCTCAGTTTCCACATTGGCCTCTTGCCTTTGCACCAGGCTGCCTTTTTGGTCACTAGCCGGCACCTGGAGGGGTTCTCGAGTCTGATGCTCAACTCTGTCAGCAGCCCCTCAGCCCTGCTCCACCAAACCTGGCTTGACCTTGCTTTCTTGAGCCGTGGGGCTGTGTGGTCAGGACAAGAGCAAGTTGGGCAGAGCACACATTGCCTGGCATGCCTTTAGCATCTTTGACTCGTAGAAAAACATTTACTTTTGACTTCCAAATGAAAATGTTCTTGGTCTCTGGGTTATGGGAGGAAGTTAGATGAAGTGAACTATGAGATGTAGGAACCTCAAACTTTCATTCCATACATTATACACATTACAGCAATCAAGCATCAGGTCTAATAGAGGATGTAGAAATAAGATAATATTTACCTTCTCTATGACTTCTGTTCATGGTCATTGCAACCTTGTCCTTATTGTTCCAGGTTTACAGATATATTGGATAAGAATTAAAATAGATCAAGGGGTCAACTGTTTCTGACAAAATTGCTATTCTTATATCCTAATAGTAAGTTACATTTTTCTAGATTTTTGTGTATAAAGCACTTGTTCACCCATCTTGTTTCATGTTCTTCTCAACAATGTTATAAAGTTGAAAGAAAGATACAATTAAAAAAATTTTTTTCCATTAACATATAGTATTATTTGTTTCAGGGGTACAGGTTTGTAATTCATAAATCTTACACAATTCACAGCACTCACCATAACACATACCCTCCCCAATGTCCATCATCCATCCACCCCATCCCTCCCACCCCCCTCCACTCCAGCAACCCTCAGTTTGTTTTCTAAGATTAAGAGTCTCTTATGATTTGTCTCCCTTTCTGGTTTCATCTTGTTTCATTTTTCCCTCCCTTTCCCTATGGTACTCTGTCTTGTTTTTCAAATTCCTCATATCAGTGAGATCATATGATAATTGTCTTTCTCTGATTGACTTATTTCATTTAGCATAATACCCTCTAGTTCCATCCATGTCATTGCAAATGGCAAAATTTCATTTTTTATGGCTGCATAATATTCCATTGTATGTATATGTGTGTATATATATGTATATGTGTGTGTGTGTGTGTGTGTGTGTGTGTGTGTGTGTGTGTATATACACACCACATCTTCTTTATCTGTTCTTGTTGATGGATATCTTGGCTCTTTCTGTAGTCTGGCTATGGTGGACATTGCTGCTATAAATATTGGGGTGCATGTGCCCCTTCGGATCACTACATCTGTATCTTTGGGGTAAATACCCAGTAGTGCAATTGCTAGGTCATAGCGTAGGTCTATTTTCAACTGTTTGAGGATCTTCCATACTGTTTTCCAGAGTGGCTGCACCAGCTTGCATTCCCACAACAGTGTAGGAGGGTTCCCCTTTCTCCACATCCTCGCCAACATCTGTCATTTCCTGACTTGTTAATTTTAGCCAATCTGACTGGTGTGAAGTGGTATCTCATTGAGCTTTAGATTTGTATTTCCCTGATACCGGGTGATGTTGAACACTTTTTCAGGTGTCTGTTGGCCATTTGGATGTCTTCTTTGCCAAAATGTCTGTTCATGTCTTCTGCCCATAAGAAAGATATTATTATTCCAGTTCTAAACCCAGACCCACTGATCTTAAATGATTTCACCCAAGGTCCCAGGTGTAAAAAGGAGGGGGATATAGATACAGAGCCTTCATATTTTCATATGTCCGGTGTGATGCTAAATGTAGCAGGAGAATGGATGAGTCCTTCTTGGCACAGAATTTTGATAGAGACCTAAACACTGGGATACTCTCAATAGTTGGTGAAAAACATGCATCTTAAAACAAGATGCTAGACCATCTAGACAGGACCTGCTAAGATATTCTAAACTAGGTTAGGCCAGTATGAGTGATTATGTCCTTGAAGACTAGAGTTCAAGAAGGATTTATTTCATTGTGGGACACATGTCCCTTCTTCCTCAGTTGAGAGGTATTTTAAGGAAATCGGAGAGATTGATATGTGTATCCTGGAACTCAGAGGGCGTAGGGTCCAGGTGTCTGACTCTTGTGAAACAGCAAGGCCCACCTGCTGCGGGATTCCACGCCTAAAGCAGCACCCAGCTGGGAAATCTAGAGGTTTCAATCTAATACAATTAGCAATTTTGATGATTTCACTGGACTGGAAAATTTCATAACTAAAATAAGATCCTTCTCAAGATTGAAGGGCCTAGAAAAGTTATGAGACTTGCTTAAAATTTCCATTAAGCGAAAGGAAAGAACTAGCCATCCATGTGGGATGGAAGAGGCAGCTTGATTAAAATGAAGTTGCCTTGTGATTGCATCCTACTGATGGGATGGGATCAATTCAGTAAGATGGGCACATGAACAGTGCCTCATTTCATCCTCTGGACATCTCTTCAGCTAGCAGTCTAAGTGACCACATTGTGTAAATAAGGACACACAGCAAGAAAGTATATTAAAAATTAAAATCTATTTTTCCTCTGGTTCCAGAGTCTAAGATCTTAAATACTTCTCAGACTGCCTCTTGGAGCGCCACGTTGTTCCACTCCCAGCCCAGTGGCCTTTTTACCCCCCAAACACTGCATCCTCCTTGCAGAAAATGAACCTGATTATTATTATTATTTTTTTTTTTTTGCTCCAGCTTGGGCATGTGTTGGGGCATTGGTTTCTCATGTCTTATCTATAACCCCTTTCCTGCTTCCTGAGTTGTGTCCACACACATGCTGGCTAGCCCCATTCCCATCTGTTTCCTCTCCTACATGTCTTCTTAGCATTTTTGGATTTTTGCAATATTGCTGCTGAGTGATTGCCTTTTTTGTCCACCAGATTTTCTATTCCACTGTATGAAGTTTCCTTGCCCTTAAATGCTGGTACTGGGGCTAATGTGAGCATTGTTTATTTGTTACAGTATTTTAAACAGGACCTTCTTTGTCTTCATTTTAGCTGACACTCTAAAAGGCCACAAGTTAGTCCCATGTACCAAAGTGAAATATTAGGCCACTTAGGTGAAACCCTCAAAGAAGGTGCCCTTAGGCTGGTACTCACATGAAGGATATAAGAGGATTGAAAGCTAAGGAACCAAAAGAAGAGTTTGAGAATAGAAACAGCGTTTTGGGAAAGGTGTGCTGTGAGTCTCATCGGCCAGCGAAGGGCGCCTGGTCAAGTTATAGATATGAGGTGTTAGTGATGTTTCCAAAGTAGCAGAGCAGAAAGAGGGGAACTAGCTATATGTACATCATTGATGAGTCAAGGATAATTGAGTACTCAGGCCCAGAGGTGGTTTTTGGGGATCAGATGTAGAAAAGAAAGCTAACAGAGAGCCATTTCAGAATCTGCCCAAGAGCTTCTCATGTAGGAATGGGAGGGACACTGACTGGATTCCCAGGGGCTGAGGCAGGACAGCTAAGTCCAAACAATGGCATCCTGTGTCATGGAACATAACCACTGGATGTTTCCAGATGTTTCTCAACATCTACAGAACACTCCAAGAAAGTCAGCTTTGAACATCCATCAGTACCAGAGAGGGTCAGACATCAGACATGCCCAGAGGAAACCAAAATAAGATTATACTTCCACACTTCTTGCATTTACTTCTCTCCTTCCTTGTATCCTCACACCCACATCATAAACCCTTAAGAAACCAGAGGGAGTTGAGGAGTAGGGAAGAAATTTAAGGGGGACAATTGAGAAAAAGCCAACTATGCCCCCTTTTCCCACTGATGTATGCCAGGCCAAAGCTGACTTAAATTACGGAAATGAGTCTTTCATTTCAAATTTCATTTCAAATGAAATGAAAGTTTTGGCTAGTATATGGTACTGAGGACTTTACTTGCCTCAATGAAACTCCTCTTGGGACAGAAGTAGCCAGAAGATGTCTGTATTATCTGAGAGTGGCTGCAGAGTTTCTGGCAATTGTCCTGTATTTTATCAAGGAGCATAAGAAAGCATTTTCCTCTCCAAGTGATGGAAGCACAACAGATTTGTTTTCTGATTGTACCTACTTACAAGCCCCACTTGTTCAGTGAGCTAGTTACCCATTCGTATTTATAAAAAAGCAGCCCACTCACATCATTCCTCTCTATCCCCTTCCCTTTATTTTTCTTCATGGCATTTAAATCACTGGATATATTTAAGATTTCTTTAGTTGTTAATTGCACATGTCACTTAACTAGAGTACTAGCTCCATGAGAGAAGGGGCTTTGGTTTGTTTTGTTCTCTGCTGTGTCTCCAGTTCCTAGAATGGTGCCTGGCCCAGAGTGGGTCCTCAATAAGTACTTGTGGCAGGAAGGAAGGACAGAAAGAAGGAAAGAGACAAAGAAAGAAAAAAAGGCAAGAAGGAAGGAAGGGAAGAAAAAAGGAGGGAAAGAAGGGAGGAAAAAGGACTGTATTCCACAAATATATATTGAGGCCCTATTATTTTGCTAAGTGCTGCGGTAAGAGACAATTCAAAACAAGGTCACTGCACATTAGGAACTCACAGGCTTGTGGGAAAGTGCAAATGTACAACCACAGTGACAAAGTGTGTGATGGATGCTATGATAGGAAGATCAAGATGCAGAGAGGGGCACCTGAACTGAAATGTGTTGAGGGGAGGATCAGGGCTGGCTTCCTAGTGGAGATGACCACGGCAAAGCTCCTGAGCTGAACCTAAAAGAACCATTCGTTGGTGAAATCTGGAAATATACCAGTCAGTTTCAGTGGCAGCATAATTGAATTCCTACCCCAGTGTTCCTTCCGGCTTCAGGAGAGCCTGTGGGGCAATGGGGATGCAGATTCCAGGACAAGCGTTCATTCAGGCCACTCTTTCTGATTGTTTTATGAGTCTATCTAAGCAATTATGGGAAATAGCATTTTAAACTATAGCATTTTGTCTTGGTATTTTATTGAAACTTGATTCAGGTGCTTCTTAACTCTACCTTAACTCTCCCAGAGTGGGTCCCATGCCAACTAAAATGCTCAGACGCTCTTCTGTCATGGTTCCCTTTCATCTGTAAAGTCCCTCAACCAAGGATCCTCACAACACTACCTCTGTCACAGTCAGTATGTAAGACTGCTTTTGAGGGAGGAAACTTCCTCAAAGCTGAGAAAAATTAAGTGCAGGGTACATTTGATGCTGTGTCATAGAAGGTGAGAACTTACCAGACATAAAGGAACAAGGAACACCATGTGTGATTCTACTAAACAAATTTTTCTTATACAGATAGTGAATCAGTGCCAAAGCATTTCTGGAATTAACAGGACAACGTGGATGAGCAAATTAGGCTCATATTAATATTGATAGCATTACAGTCATTTTGGACTTTCAAATGGTAAATAAATGAATAGTACAAAAGTGTGCTAACACTCTTTTTATGAAATGATAAAGAATAGCCAAGTAAAGTCTCAAATATGAGATATTTTAGTAGACGAAAATATGACATTTAAGAATTAATGACCCTAAAAGGTATATAAAGGGATATAATTATACCAGGTCTGAGAAATTCAATTATTGTTTACTTAATTGGTTCAGGTTATTTTTTTTCTTTGATCGACATGGTAGAATAGTGTTTTGAACTTAAGACTGTACTTACAGATGCTTATTGCATTCAGATATGTGTACTTGAAAGAGGCATATGGATCAAGTTTTTGTGAATGGAATAATTTTAAATGGCACTGGAGGAGAACCACTTAAACCAGGAAAAAGGAAGATGTTTGGGGCGAGTGGGTGATAGGGTCAGGTTCTCCTCTTGCTTCAGGTTTCTGTAATCTCTGAGCTTGAAGTTGATGCCACCAGTTCCAGCATCCTCTCGTGGATCTACTTTGGATTGTCTTCTCTAACATCAGCACAAGTGCCCCTGCCTCTTCTATTTCAGGAATTCTGTATAAATTTAGGCCAACTGAGTGTATTTTCCATGTCTCCTGATGCAACTATGAGTTTATTGATTCAAACGTGTATCTGCTCTGTCATTTCTAGGGATCTGGGGTGGGAGTGAATGTAGGCGTCTGCCATGTTGATCCTGTCACTCTCCTTCACAACTCTTTTTCTATAGCAATAATCATGCCTCATTAACTCTTAGAGAAACTAGATTTTAATTTTTCCGTATATCGGTTTGCTGAAGTATGTGCACTGTTAGGTTGAACAAACGACACTCAACAGATGCAGCCGCACACACACCTGTACTCCTTGTCTCCACTGCCTATTCACCCTACTTTGTGGAGCAAGTTCTTTGCTGTACCCCTGAATAAGATGATATGCAGGTTTTATAATTTTTATGGTCAGTCTCTGATCGTAACAAGTCTGTTGGTCCCATTTCAGTAATTAAAGTATCTCATCAAAATGATGAATTTCATTTAAGGCAAAAGATTTTCTCTTCCTCTAGCTACTCTGCTCCAGGCCAGGCAAATCTGTAGAGGGATGTGTTTCTGTGTGGGCAGGGTTGGCTGATTTTCTAGTTCTTCGATTGCTCTGTTTTTTCCTTCCCTCAGACAACAAGACCACTAAAAGGCGTTCTTGTGATTACTCTGCTAATACTCATTACTTAACTGAGACTGTTTTTGTTACAAGAAACAGTTTTGTTATCTGAGATGATAAGAAAAGATAGAACAGGTAGTAGAAAAAAAGAATGAAATCATTTTTCAGATCATATCCCATGCCATCCCAGCTCAAAACAATGATGGGGAGGGAGCCTCATCAATTCTCTGAAATCCTTTAATCTCTATATGGAACTACGACTGAGTTCTCCTAGATGTGAAAACAGAGCCAGAATTTCCAAGAGCAAAACTGCTGAGAAATAAGAATCATCCTTTTTTAAAGATAGAGATTTTTTACGGAGTCTTGATATTGCTTGTTGATGATGATGACCTTCTGGCAATAATACAACAAAGCTACAGTTGGTAGGGGAAGTGCTACCTAACGGGGTAAAATAAAACTCTACAGTTGTGACTGAAGATCTAAGGTATTAGAAGCCAAGTTCTTTATTCCAAAGTGATGTGCCAAATCTATCACAGAGAGCGTGCAAAGCATTTGGGCAATAACTGAGTTCAAGCCTCCTGGTCTCTCATCCACCTCGAAGATTAAAAAAGAAAGAAAAAGTTGATATTGAAGAGAGCTGGCTGAGAGTATTGGGAACTTGGAGGAGTCCTTTAGAGAGAATTTACGTGCAGGGTTCCACCCCTCCTTTCCACATGGAATAAGCTACTTCCTGCTGCAGTATGGGGCCTCAAGGATATCGGGCAGCAGGGAATTTGAGTAACTGTTACCCTGAAGTTGAGGGTTGGTTGACTGAGGTCAGACTTATTCCTGAAGCAGCCTGTGCTATCACTTGAGGGAACTTGACTTGGGAAGTGTCTTCACTTCCTAAAGTATGGGTCAGAGGAGTCTGCTTTCTGGGGACCCTATAAGCAACATAAGAAAGAAATGCCGATGAGCAGTCAACTGAAATGAATCTTTCCAAGAGAGATTTTTCCAGGAGTAGGCCATCCTCAGCAGAAAGAGTCCAGGTACCCTCAAATGTGAAACTTGAGGGGAAGTTACAAATGACTTTCTCTTTCCCTGTACCAGTTAACAGTTACTATTCTACTACTGGGATTTTTCAAATGCCACACATATAGAAAGAGTTCATCTCATAAGATTAGAAGTTGGGACTTTAAGAAAAATTGGTACTTAGAAAAATGGGGAATAAGAATGTTGTTATAAAGTGAACTTCCTAAACACACGTTAGATATTTTTTATATTACCATTGGACTCAAACTAGCTCTTATTATGCAAATTTAATGGAAATTTTAGCGATTATCCTGCAAGTTTGTGCTGTGTTAATTTAGCAGTCTCACATACCGAATTGCCAATCTCTAGTTTGTGCCACACACACACACACACACACACACACACACACGTATATATACGTGTACATTTATATATAAAGACCTAAAGTCTCTTAAACATAGGGTAGTGCTTTTATAAATTATCCGCCCTTATGTCAGGTTATGAACATTTCTAGACCAAAGTGATTTTCACATTAAAATGGTGTAGGATTAGGTTTTCCCACATGAACAGAAACCACAAATCAACAGTGGCTGTTCACATAAGATTTTATTCTTTCATGTGAAAAGTCTGGATGATAGCAGGTCAGGACTGGTATGGAAGTTTGTCAGAAACCTACTCCTTCCAGCTTTCTACCCTGCCGTCCCTGTGCAGAGCCCAGGGTGGCTGCCAGAAACCTGTCATTATGTCCACATTTCATGCAAGAGGAAAAGAAAAACAGCAGGTACTTTCCTGGAGTTGTATAAATTATTTCCATTTATGCCTCATTGTTCGGGACCAGTCACTGGTCCTATTTAAGTATAAAGGAGACTAGAAGTGCACTTGCTGGGATGAGCACAGGGTGCTGTACGGAAGTGTTGAATCACTATATTGTACACCTGAAACTAATATTACACTGTAGGTTAACTAACTGGAATTTAAATAAAAACTTTAAACTTTCTTTTTAAAAGACAAAAGGAGACTAGAAAATGTGGTCTGGAACACCAGGTCCCAGCTAAAATTTGGGAGTTCTAATATTGATGAAGATGAGAGGTCTAAAATTGAGGGATACGGGAAATAGAGGTTAAGGGTGGGTCCTGGAGACGGTTTCTCTTTCATTCTTGGCCTCACCACTTACTAGGTTGTAACTTTGGTCAAGAGTTTGAAACTTTCTGTGTCTTTATTTCCTCGGGTGTGAAGTGGGAATAGTAGAGTTTTCGTGAACATTTAATGTGAAGACATTTAGAATAGTGTTTAGCCATGTGCTGTTATCATTACTGTTATCCCCATGATTTACTAACTATAGCTTACACGGTCATTTGAGCCTCTGGAGTTTATTACACTAGCCTGGCACTTCATAGATATGGACTGATGAATGAATGAGTCAGACTGCATGTTTTGAATTGTGGAACTTCTACTTTCTTGCTGGTTTACCTGGGCCTCGCGCATTCTGTTTCAGCCTCAGTTTTTCCTTCCTTAAAATGAAGATCAACTATGCCAAGTCTTTTTCCTTTCTCCCTTCAGGCCTACTTTCCCCCCTTCTCAACCCTGGTCTGTGCCATGGGGGCTGACCTGTATGCACAGCTTCAGTGATCTTCCTTGCCCTCTGGCTTTCTGTTAGGATTAGCCTTTGGAAGACTCTGGCAGGTGCCTTTGGGTCAACCTTACACATGAAAACAAAATGGTAAAAAAAAAAAAAAAAAGCCCAGTAATTTTTTCCCCAAAAGAAATGTCTTAGTTTCTGTTACAGTGTGTAATATGAAGCTCAATACAGTGTCTCTTACCATTGACTTGTGAACCTGGGAATCTATGAGGACAAGTAGTTGAGCAAAGGGTATAGGAGTCAAAGCTGAAAAGTGGGCTAGGTGGCTGGTGATTCAGGAGGTTGAAGTCTTAGAGAGCAGTAGTCAGAGAAGCCAAAGATCTCTAGAGCCACAGAATAGACCAGGGAACCAGGGCCAAAGACTATAGTTAAAATTGCTTAGAGTAAGCTAGTTTCCTAGTTGTAGCAGAGTTTTATTATACCAACTCAGAGTTGACTATAGCTATGATACTCTTGCAGTTGGAGTCCCCAAATATCTAAACAGAGGTTTCTTTTTTCCTTCCTTCCTTCCTTCCTTCCTTCCTTCCTTCCTTCCTTCCTCTCTCTTTCTTTCTTTTTTAACAAAATCTGGTGGGATTAATGTGATCTAGGGCTTCATTGGATGTCTTCAGGTTTGGAGAAAGTAATGGGTTCTCTTGCTAGTGGTGAGTTCTGCTTCTCTGCTGTGAACCTCCACATTCATGATCTTCTAGAGTCTGGAATGGGAAAAAATGTTGAATCCTCAGCATCCATTTTTGTTTGTAAGATTCCCTAAATGTTACTCATGATGCTTCTTCATATGGTTTGAGTATCTCTTACAACTTGCAAGTCTTTCTCGTAGTGATAACGGCTTGCTAATTTGTTGAGGAATCCTCTGGTGGAGAATGAGTGGATGGCGGTGCTGCAGCTGGTACCTGAGTCCGATGTGATTTACGAAGTGATTGCTACAAACATTTTCTGATTTAGGGAAATTAAAATATACTAACCTTGAGAAGAAAGCAGAAAGCACGTTGAGTTAGTATTTAGCTGAATGCATGTCATAGAAACAACCGACTTGATTTTTTATTTTCCAATAACACATAGTAAAGAATTGCCATTTTCACATACTTATGAATAGTTGAACTGCTATGAGATAGTACTTATTTTTCAATGTCAACAGCATCAATAATTTAAATCAGAATGTACTTCAATAAGACTATTTTAATAACTGACCGTTTTTGACAGTGTGTGTGTTTTTCTTATATGTGGCTTCCATTTTTCCAGATTTGGATATCAGAAACACATGAACAAATGGCACAAGTTTATTTAAACAGAGAATTGGCTAAAATAAAGAGGAAGGCTTTATTGAATGACAAGACACTGAGCTCTGGGATTATTGAAAGGTATTCTTACTACTTTCCTTGGCTTACAGAACATACGCATGCAGGAGAGGGTTTGTATGAGTTGTGAGGAGGTATAGCAGCCCCAGCTACAAGTTACAGGGACACATCAATCACAATGACCATAGCTCAAGCTTCCATGCGTTCTGTTCATGCCATTCCCTCTGTCTGGAATCCCTTTCCCTCAATTGTTTGCCAATCAGCATTGCTCATTCTGGGTCCAGCTAAAATGTGACTTCCTCTTTATGCATTTTTTTTCTGGTCAGTGGTCTGACTATTTGGATTGGAACACCAACTTCGCAATTTACTTGTGAAATAGTGAAATCTTCAGCTTGTCAACCTATAAAATGGGTATTATGAAAGTACCTATTTCGTAGGTTGCTCTGAAGTTTGGGTGAAAAGAAGTATAAATTGTACATAGAAATATTGTCTGACAAGCGATTAGGTAAGCTCTCATCGATCAGGATTGATTGCTCTTCTGTTCTTGCCCTCTGAGCATTTTGTTTATGTTTTGAATAACAGTTGGACTTACATTCTAGTTACTTATATGTATGTGTCTTTCCCCTGAAATAGTTCTTTGAGGGTGGGTAGGAACTCTTTCTTACTCCTATCTGTAGTCCTGCAGCTTGGCACAGAGTCTTTCCATGGAAAAGTCTTTCCATTCATCTTGTCTTATGTTGTAATTGTTGGTAAATGCAGTCAAAACAATGACAAAATGCTGAATTTTTCATTTACTTGTTGGGACATTTTATTTTGCAAAGTGCATGAAAGTTGCAAACAGGAATAACCTTTAAGAAACTATCATAAAAATTCAGCCTCTGCTGTAACCACCCATGCATTTGTAATAATTTTATTCATGGCTGTACAAGTTATATTTGGAGGGAGGATTCAGAGACTGACCGATCCTGTTAATAAGTGGTGCTCCCGATACAGCGTTTTCTCAAGTAAATCGGTTTCTGAGTGCTCCCACCATCACCGTCATGGTTAGCCTTGCTCACACAATCAACAGCTGAAGCAGGTGCTTGACCTGTTACTGCTTGAGCAAGGTGAGCTGTACCCACCTCCAGCTGGTGACCTAGTTCACGCCGGGCCTTCTGTTGACCGATGTTTCCCCATATTTAACAGGTATAGCCTCAACCATAGGTACTATCAATTTCATTACTGTAATTATTAATGTAAAACCGCAAGCCGTTTCTCAATACCAATCACCATTATTTGTTTGACCAGTCACACCTAAAGTCATACTTTTACGAGTGTCACTCCCTGTCTTAGCAGCCTGAATGGCTAGATTAATTAGTCACCTGCAATCTAAATAGTACTTTCTTTCTACGGGAACTGCTGAATCACTCTATTGTACACCTGAAACTGATATAACACTGTATGTTAACTGCACTGGTATTAAAATGAAAAATGAAAAAAAGGATAAAAAAAATTCAGCTCCCAAATTAGTTTTGTGTGGCTTTGAAAGTTCATAAATGTCAGTCCGACATGGTTTCTAAAAGTTGTTTTCTTGTTTCCAGGGACACTGGATTACCGGCTACAGGCTTCGGAGCTCTCTTTACTAGACACCCCCCGGATCGGCATAAAATGTTAGTAGACTCTAAACTGCTGCAGATAGTACAAAACATTTCTTAATTAATCAAGAGGTTTGTTTGTGGAGGCGGGAGGGTGAGGCGTATACCAAGGTCAACAAAATACTCTTTACATGGCATTTTACAGACTCCTTTCCTTTAACAAAAGGTTTTTTTCCCCCCATCAGTATGCAAACACTGATAATATTGTCAACCCTCATTATTCAAGATTCCATATTTGCAAATTCTCCTGCTTGCTAAAATTCATTTGTAATCCCCGAAGCAGTACTAAGGGTGGTTCTTTCATGGATATGCACAGAGTGGTGAAAAGTTCGAGCCTCCCCATGTGCACATTTCCAGCCGAGGTGGAACAAAGCACAGCTCTGCCTTCTCATTTCGGCTTTCATACTGTACACAAGTGTCCTTTTCATGGTCTATTTAGTGCCGTGAATTTTGCATCTTTTTTTTGATATTTTGATTTTTGGATTTTTTGGTGTGCTTTTTGTTGGTGATTTTGCTGTTTGAAATGATTTGCGAGTATAATGTTAAAGCACTGTCTAATGTCCCAAATACAGGAAGACTGTGATGGGACTTATGAAGAAAATACATGTTAGATAAGCTTACTTCTGACATGAGTTATAATGCTGTTGGCTATGTTCATTGCTAATGGATAATAATATATATTAAAGTGTCTTTAAACAGAAATATGCATAAGACCAGGTTATGCACTGATTGATGAAAATGTTGTGAGCAGAGGCTCTCAGGAACCTAATCCCGTGTCTCCCCTAAAAGCAACGGTTCAGTATTTGCTAATTCAATCTTTGTGATGACTTTATAGAACATTACTATGAATAACGAGAATTAACTGTAGAGCAGGAGATGGTTATTTTATACTGATAAAAGAAATATATTTATTTGGGGGCAGCATGGCTTGTTACTATACAAAAGAAACATCTTCCCACTCATCTTTCTGAAGAAGACAAACTTTCACGATTTCTGTAATGATATATAGCTAAATGATATGGAATAAAGGTACTTACAAGCATGATAAAATTGTGCTCTATGTAGATATGGATACATGTCATCATTACCAGAAATTTGGATGTTTTGCTTCCTTTGAGAAATGTCTGGCATTAGAACTAAGCTACTTCGTAGTCTGTCTGCGGTTAGGGCGGGAAGTTTCTTAAATGAAAATGCCTCACCCCATTTCACAGTCACTTGTAGTTCTGGCCAGGTGTTCTAACAGTGCAGGTCCAAACATTGATTCCTCCTGTGAGATTGGCCTGGCCTAAGTCTCCCACAGCCTGCTGTAGCATACCCAGGTGGGCCGGAAGGTCCAAAGGGAGAATCCCCAGAATGATCCCTGAGGAGGGTGGACTTCTGGCTTCCATGAAAAGCGATGAGCTAATAAAAACATTCCACTGGCTCCCTTCCCTGCACTGAAATCTGGAAATTCCAGCAAAGACATGGAAAGGCAGAATGAATTCAGAGGCAGACTTGAAAACTGTATCAAAACTTTGAGAAACCCTAAAGAAAATGATGGGCTAGTGGAGGAGAAAGCTGGAAGATGGGAAGTGGGGAGAAGAGAGAAGACAAAAATTGAAGTCTCCAGATGGAGTCTTGGGCCAGTCCACGGTAGGAGCTGTGATCCCGGTTGGCCAGGCTCGGACAGGAGCTGAATGAGTCTTGTGTGTTGTGTTTGCACACATGGAGGATATATGCTCAAAGTTGAATTTTTCAGAATTGACTTTGCCTGCTGTTTTCAGTCCAGGACAGAAAATGAGACACCAGGGCCCTACCTGTTAGATGATTTGATACCAACAGTCTCCCTCCCTGAAACTCTGATCTCAGCATTGAAATCCGTAATGCAGCCACAGATAGCCAGTGGGGCCTGGAGGTGTCTCCCCCAACTCCAGTTCAGGAAAGCAATCTCAGTTACAGAGGAAGTAGGCAGTGCATCTAAAGGAGAAAGAAATGCCAAGGAAAAAAGCGCAGTTAAGCCGGGAGACCTGCAGTAGAGGCGCTTAACTGTGTCTCCCTACCTCACAGTGAAGACACCAGCTGACCCTCTCTTTTCGCTGGGCCACCTTTGTAGTCATCCAAGCAGAGGCAACCAATAGTCTCAGGAATAATACTGATGAAGTCCCAGTTAAAAAATATGGCACATCTAAAGAATAAGAGTATTATGAATGATAGGGCATATACAACCTACCTACACCAGAGGAGGCACACTTGATGCAACAAATGGAACAGGAATTTAAAGCTATATTATTTGGGGATATAAAGGAAATAAAAATAGAGAAAACAATAAAAATCAAGTTGATGTTCACTTTCCAACAGCAACACTGGATTGCAAGAATATAACATTGAAATGTTGAAGGAAAAGAATTTCAAGCCTAGAACTACTAAAATGGGAGGGTCAAGCAAAGCTATCTTCAGGCACACCAGGACTGGCTTCAGACTTACTGTCCTGCCATGCATAGTTATAGAACCGGGCAAAATGTAGTAGGCAACTGTTGTCAGGCATTGGGTAGCAACTGCGTGGCTCTGTGCTCCTTGAGATGAAGGGGAGCATCTCATTCTCCCCTGACTTGGTCTCTGAGGATACTCCTTTCAGCTGTGGTACAGGGAGGTGAGCCCAAGTGTAGAGCAGTATTCTTATTGCGCTGGGAAGCAGGACTAGGAATTTAGAGCTTCTGATGTGACTGAAATTTGTAGGACAGGGTATTGGAGGGAAGAAAGTTGTGTGTGGAGGTGAAAACAGGAATCTCCATGGAGTTCCCCTTGGGTTCTGGGTCGAGGATGAGGCCCTGTATGCACTATGGGAAGAATAGCTACCCCCAGTTTTAAAAGATCACCTACAGGGCGCCTGGGTGGCTCAGTTGGTTGGGCGGCTGCCTTCAGCTCAGGTCATGATCCTTGAGTTCTGAGATCAAGTCCCACATCGCGCTCCCAGCTCCACGGGGGTCTGCTTCTTCCTCTGGCCTTCTCTCCTCTCATGCTCTCTCTCACTTTCTCTGTCTCTCAAATAAATAAATAAATAAATAAATAAATAAATAAAATCTTTAAAAAAAAAAGATCACATACAACTGTCTGCAGTGTATTCTGAAATTTTATGGTGGCGCTCCCTCCCGCATGGTAGGGTTGTGTAGCGGGTTCCAGGGCTGTGTTACCTGCCTTCAAATCCTGGCATTGCCACTTACCAGCTGTGTGGTCTTGGGCAAGTTGCCTAGCCATTTTGTACCTCAGTTTCATCATCTGTAAAATGATCATTATAAAGGCTTCCGTGTTCTGGGGTTGCTGTGATGATTAAACAAGTTAATATACATAAAATAATTAAAACAGTAATCGACGTGTGCATGGTAAGTGCTGTGTGAGTCGGCTGGGCCACTCGGCAGTCCAGAAACTCCTACCTATCAATTCAGGAAAGTGTTCTTAATTTACTTCATTGTTGATTTATACCTTCCATTTCCCGTGTTCTTTCCTTTTAGAAATCCTTTATTTGGATGTTGAATTGCTTGGTCTGGTCCTCTAATTTTCTTGTCTTTCTCTTTTATTTTTGCCTTTAGTATCTAGTCTGTTTCTTCAACCCTACTGTTGAATTCTTTTGTTTTGTTTTGTTTTTTTAATTTCTTGAACGTAGTATCTATCTAGGGATGTTAATGGTTGTTTTTCTTAAATTTTTTTCTCTATGCGTACTCTCTATTTCCTCCAAAACGCTTTTTTGTTTCTGTTTGTTTTTTGAGTGTATGGTATCTATCTTCCTTGCTAGAGGTTTTCTTGAGATATCTGAAATCCTTGCTTTTCTGCTCATGATTAAGAGCCTGAGAGAAGCCTACTCACTTGGAGCTTTACTGGAGCTATCTAGGTGGGTCCCTTTGGGATTTGTTGTTGTTTTCCCCTGGTGTCAGTAGTCTTTCCTCTTGGGCTTGTCACATTCCCCAGAGGAAGCGCCCTTATCTGACCATCTGAGAGGTGAAGGACTGGTGCCTATGTTCTTGGAGCGAACAGGGTATTTTGCTGGGACATCAGTATTAATGGTATGGTCACTGAACCATGTTGTTGATCAATGACTTTCTCTTCTACCCTTTCTAGTGAATACATTTCTAGCTTCCTCCTGGAAGAGAGGAGGGGCAGTTACCCAGCATTAGGGAATGGTAGAGGGGCCTGGATCTCTGACTGCTTCTCCAGCAGCTCTGACCCAATCCTCCCTTGCTGCTTTAGAATTTATTCAGCTTTCTGCTAAGTCAGAGACCACCTGTTCATCTTCTCTCAAGCTTCCAAAATTTGTTTCTCTTGTTCCTTTTTCTGTTCTCCTTATTCTCACAGGTTTATTTTTTTAAAGCCTCTTTACTATGCTTCTAGTGGAGCTTTTTGAGGAAGCAAAATGCAGTGTGTCCCTTTAATCTTAACTGTGAAGTTATCAAGTCTCATCTGAAATGTCACCTCCTCCAGAGGACCTTCCCTTCCTACTGTCACTCCCAGCCTCCACGACTTGGTAGGTCCCTTGTGGGTGTCCATGACACTGTATGCTTCTGTCATCCTAACACTATTCATCTCGGTTGTGATTACTTGCATTCCTGTTTGTCTTTCTTGCTAAACTCAAGGCTCTAAAGGGAAAAACTGTCACACTTCTCTCCCCAGTGCCTATAGCCACTGCACAGTAATCATTTCTTGGATGAATGGATTCTTTCTTTCTTTTTTTTTTTTTTAAGATTTTATTTATTTATTTGAGAGACAGAGAAAGTGAGAGAGAGCATGAGAGGAGAGAAGGTTAGAGGAAGAAGCAGACTCCCCGTGGAGCTGGGAGCCTGATGTGGGACTTGATCCCGGAACTCAAGGATCATGACCTGAGCCGAAGGCAGTTGCTCAACCAACTGAGCCACCAGGGCGCCCCGATTATTTCTGATTATTTCTGATGTGGTACAGATAATTCTTTTTTTTTTTAAGTATTTTATTTTTGAGAGAGAGAGAGTGAGAAGGAGCAGAGGGGGAGAGGTAGAGAGAGAAGCACGTTCCCCGATGATCAGGGAGCCTGATGTGGGACTGGATCCCAGGATTCTGGGATCAGAACCTGAGCCGAAGGCAGATGCTTAACCAACTGAGCCACCAGGTGCCCTGGAACAGAAAATTCTAATGAAAGGGAGGTATTGCTGTTTCCTAGCTTATTTGATTTAGGGCTTCAAGGCCTGTAGAACCAAAAGTTGTTCTGAGTTCTATTCTGGTGAATGCATTAGAAGACACAATCTTTTAGAAATTCAGTCTTTATTAGTTGGAATTGCTGAATTACTTGTTTGTCTTATTTGATTGAGTATTAACAAGGAAATAAATACGAGCACCTTTTCCTTCCCTAATCCCATATGTAATTTCTTCTTTCAGTTAATGTACACTAATTACACTGTGTTCCATACCATAGAATGCTGTGATGTTTTAGAATCTTCTCTCTCTCTCCGTCTTTAAAGATTTTATTTATTTATTTGACAGAGAGAGAGAGAGATCACAAGCAGGCAGAGAGGCAGGCAGAGAGACAAGGGGAAGCAGGCTCCCCGCTGAGCAGAGAGCCCAATGCGGGCCTTGATCCCAGAACCCTGAGATCATGACCTAAGCCGAAGGCAGAGGCTTTAACCCACTAAGCCACCCAGGTGCCCCAGAATCTTTTCTCTTTAATATTAAATATTCTTTTGCTTCTTGCCAACTGTACAGCTGTGGAAGTTAAATGTCAACTTTAAAAGGCAATGAATAAGAATGAGTTTGCTCAATGAACCAAAATAATGTGCTTCAACTTATAAAAGAAAGGCTGTAATCATAATGTAAATTTAAACTTCTAGTTACCTCTTAACAAAAAAAAATCAGAATATAGGAATAGCTTTGTTATTAAGGAGATATTAGTCAGATGCGTTTATCTTTTAATTTTTAGATAACATCCATTTTATTGTGATGGCATTTGACAGTCTGTTTCTTTTCTCACAACTCAACTGATGACCAGCCCACTTTATTTGGAGTCATGTGAAGAAGACATATACCGGGGCACCTGGGTGGCTCAGTGGGTTAAAGCCTCTCCTTTGGCTCAGGTCATGATCTCAGGATCCTGGGATCAAGCCCTGCGTCGTCGGGCTCTCCGCTCAGCGGGGAGCCTGCTTCCCCCTCTCTCTCTGCCTGCCTCTCTGCCTACTTGTGATCTTTCTCTCTGTCAAATAAATAAATAAAAATCTTAAAAAAAAAAAAAAAGAAGACATATACCTTTCCTTCTTAAACTGGCAGCAAATGTCTCTGGAATATACTGAAAATCAGAACTAGAGTGTTTGGATACCACTTATCACTCCTGACCTTAACTAGAGAAAAGGGCTTTGTGGATAATTCCTTCCCCTTATGTCACAGACGGAGATAATTTTTTTTTTTCTTTTAGAGAGCGAAGGAGAAAGAGTGCAAATGGGGGCGGGGGCAAGGAAGAGAGAGAATCCAGAACAAGCTCCACGCCTAGCATAACGCTGAGGTCATGACCTGAGCCAAAATTAAGAGTCAGGCATTTAACAGACTGAGGCACCCAGGCACTCCGACTGAGAAAACTTTTTAAAAATTGTAATATAGGGAGTGGTAAGGTTAAGACTAAAAGTGATATCAATGACTTAACTTTGAAAATGAGACTTATATACACCGAGGCTAGATTGAGCTTCTCTAGAACTAGAGTTATTGTTTCTCCTGAGAGTTGGTTATATTTCTTTCAGTACGTTTCCAAGGAATTAACAATAACCAGTGATGGAAGGGGTGAGAGGGAGGCCCAAAGACCTCAGCCATCAACAGTGTTCTTCTGGTCTCAGATTGGGACAGTTGCATGTGTAGGGCATCTCTGACATATATGCCTTTTACTACATGGATAGAGTCATTAAAGGCACAGAAATGGAATGAGAGACACGTTTAAGACACATAGGAAATGTGGATAAGAACATGAATCTAATCAGTAAGTTAAGAGATTTTCTTTGCCCTCCTATCTTGTTCTCAAGAATTTCAAAGCAACTTTCACTTAATTTGGAAACTCTTTATGGAAAGCAAATTCACCGATTATCAGAAGGCCCTTGGATACCTGATTATCTCATGCAAAATCATTTTATGATTGCCCATAGGAGCAGTTAGAGCTGATTCATTCTAGGAAGTAAGGTTTTCCGTGTATACTATTCGGACTGCATCTGTGACCATTAACCAACCAAGCAACCAGAAACCAAAACAATAGAACAAACGAAACAAACAATGTCAAAGGCTATATCCGGCAGATCCAATTTTGTCAATGAGATTTAGTATAAACATAATTTTAAGACCTTATTTCTCAGAAGCCCTTATTTAAATATGCATATGTAACCATGCACGGTCCTGGGATAATGGCTCACAGGAAAAGCCAGCTTTTCCTTACAGGGAAAAACCAACTGTGGCGTAGACTATGAGCTGGGTGAGAAGCATGCCCATGGGGGCCTGTGTCAGTTGGAGGGCAGCCAAGAAGCCCTGACCATCAACCAGAGGAGGCAGTAGGACAAGTGGACCTCTTACCAGGACAGCTGTAACTACTGTCTTATCACTTTGACCAAATTCCCTTGTCTCCTGGTGGTAATGATCAGTGTACACTGTCAGAATTTTATAATAAATGTTTCTTGTTCCCAGAAGTCATCCAAACGCTTACGTGCCTCACATGACTGGAGAAGAAAGAAATTAGTAGTGTTTTGGACCACGGGGTAGCTATTTGGATTTAGTGGGGTTTTTCAGAAGAGGCATGGTATGAGAAGATAGGAGACGTGGGTTCTACTTCTGGACCTGCACTGAACTGCCATATGACCTTGTGCTGGCTCACAAGCCTCTCTGGGTTCCAGTTGTTTCCATCTGCAAAATGAGGGGATTGAAGCAAACGATCTGTAAAGTCCTTTCCTGCTCTAAAATGTTATGGTTTTAAGGAGAAAGGCATCTGTAGTCACATAAATGGACAAGTTAAATGAGGCCAAAAAGTGTTCAGGCAGTTTGAGTTTTCATTGTTGGCATAGAGCACTTATCCATATGTGTGTGGAGTGATTACTTCACAGTAGCCATAGCTGAGCTCAGGCCGCAGCTTAAACTCTTTCAATTTATTTCTCTCACTGGGGCATTTAGCATCTGTAAAACCTTTGGCACTCTACAGAGGAAAGGGACTGAATATGAATAGTAAGAGGGGTTTTTTGGTTCCTTTTCTCTAAGTGCAGTGCAAGGCATTCGCTTCCTTTTCTACTCAGGCATTTATGTGGTGGCTTGTCTCTTGGTAAGTTACCACCCAGATGTTGAACATTTTTCCAGGGAGACAAAAAGTAAAACAAAACAAAACAAAACAAAACCCTATGATGATGGTGATGAGGATAACAACAAAGTGTGAAGTGGAGAGTGATATGATGAAAAGACCATGGAATAAGAGTGAGACGGACCCGAATCCCATTCTTGATTCCCTGTCTTACTCATTATAGGACCTTTTGCTTCCCATTCAGTGTAGTGTGGCTAGGCCATATGCTAATGGGCTAATTTTCCTCCTCACTCCCACCTCCCACAAGCCCACATGTGGGCCATAGGACCCAGGCCAAGCCACTCAGAAAGCATTCTAGGATAGTAATTGAAGTTTGGAACAAGATACCCTAACATTTTCCAGGTGGGAAGTTACAGGGGGCATCTTTCGCTGGGGGAGCATCTATCTATAAATGAAGCTAAGCAGAGGTGTGGAAAAAGTTCTGCTGGTATTCCTTTTATATGTGCTGGTATTTTCCTTTTTAATTGAGTTTGAGTTGGGTTTCTGTAATTTATACCTTTAATAATAGCAAACACTTATATGGTATGTGTATATTATGTGCCAAGCACCATTCTAAGGATGCTAACTCATTTACTTCCTATAAACTCTGTGCCTTTGTTCCGTCTACATTATCTACATTCCATGGTAGAAAAAACAAAAGCACAGAGAAGTCAAGTAACATGTTTAAACTCTCAGGGCAGGTAAGTAATGACCCAGGATTTGGACCGAGATTGTCTAAAGCCAAGGTTCTTGGTCTTAACCACTCTTCTATGCTGCCTCTCTGAATGATAGGCTAACTAAGAGAACTCTGAACATGGGATGTTAATTGCTGGATTTAGGCAAGCAGGACCTTGAGCATCAAACCATTAAGGGAAGCTCTGGCTCTTTTCTTGAAATTTCTGAATTCAAATTTCCCATTTTTCAAATAACGTGACTACTGGTTCCTAAGCTGTGCCTTGGTCTTGGCTTGGTACTTTCTCCCTGTGAGGTAGGAATCCTGTCTGAGCTCATATCACCCACCTGAACTCCCTGGAAGGGGCGGCTTGGTTGGTGCTGAGTGATGATGGCTTTTCTAGTTGGCCACATTTGCTGAAATGATTTTAGAGTCAACTTAAATGCTATTGCTTTTTGTGTAGTTCTTGCATTTAGGGTATCCTCCCTTAGCTGATGTACATTGAAACCAAATGGCTAAGTAGGTGGGACACTTTTCCATTTGTTTGGAACAAAGCAGGCAGGGCCTAAAAGCTATGTTAAGGAGTTTGGACTTTATCATGAAGGCGAGAATGAATGGTTTTCAAGTATGGGATGGAAACCAGATTTGTGTTTAGAAAGCAGAAGGGAGGTTGCTAGGTGACTGGAATTGCAGTCGGAAGGCTGTTGACCTAATCAAGGCGTGACGTAAGAAGGTCCTGACCTGTAGTGATGGTGCTGTGGAGGAAAAGAAGGTTTCATATTTTAGATAAATATATATATATTTTTTAAGATTTTATTTATTTATTTGAGAGACAGAGAAAGTGAGAGAGAGCACGAGAGGAGGGAAGGTTAGAGGAAGAAGCAGACTCCCTGTGGAGCCGGGAGCCTGATGTGGGACTCGATCTCGGAACTCAAGGATCATGACCTGAACTGAAGGCAGTGGCTCAACCAACTGAGCCACCCAGGCGCCCCCATATTTTAGATATATTAAGAGAGAAGAATAGACATCTACTTGGTAACTGATTAGTTACAAGGATAGAGAAGACTCAAGGTTGATTCCCAGGCTTCTGGTTTAGGCATCTGGGGCTTAATGGGGCCATTCATTGAGGCAGTGAAGGTAAGAGGAAGAGCAAATGCCAGATAGCAGGTGGATAGTTGAGCCTGGAGCATGAGCAAGGTCACTGACCCAGATCCAATTGCTAATATAAGTGTCCTAACCAGTTCCTCTGCCTCCAGTCTTGTCCCTTTCAATCCATGCACCATCCTGCAGCTTGAATATTTCAATGAAAAGGCAAAGAGAACCATGTTCTTCCACTCTTTAATTAGTATCATTGCAGTATTGTTTTTTCTTCTTGTGTTAATGAGCATATATTATGTGTCTGGCACTGAGCCAAGGGCTTTACATGCCTTATTTCATTTAATTCTCCTTCTTTGAGATAGACACTGCAGCTATCTCCATTAAAAGGGGCTCAGAGAGGTAAAGTAACTTCCCCAAATTTCCTGACATAGTTTTAAACTCAGGTCTGGTCTGTCTGGCTACAGAGCTTGGGTCCTTTATCACTATAATACATTATCTTTCATGCTTAGATGTATAGAATTCTCCATTTCCTTCAAAGCACTTTCTCATGCGTTATCTACTATCTACTATCCGCTCCCTCCTAGTGGTAGTCAAGGTCCTATGAGTACGTATCTTCCTAATTGTATAGGCAAGGAAATCAAAGCACAGAGATAATCATAGAATCCTATTTCTCATTAATTAATCTATCCATCTAGTCTGAAGTATTTATGGAAGAGATACTGAAGGGGTAATTAAGATGTAAAGTATTTAAATGACTTGCTCAAGGCCCTATGACCACTTGGTGGTAAAAGCGGGGACTAGAATCTCTGGGTTTCCAGGTGTGTTCTTGATGGAAGGGGAGAACTGCATCCAAACTGCTGGGGAGCTTAGCAAGGGCTTGGCTTGGATCAGGGGTAAAAGCAGACTCAAATTGTCCTCTATTCCATCTGTTCTCTCCAATTCTTACCCACTAGCTTCCTCGAGGTTGATTTCTAGGGTGGACCTAGAGAATATAATGCTAAGTGAAATAAGTCAGTTCGAGTAGGACAAATACGGTATGATTTCATTTGTATGTGGAATTTAAGAAAAAAACACAAATGAACAATGCAGAAAACAAGGCACAAACAAAAAACTGGACTCTTAAATATAGAGAACAAACTAGTGGGGCCACCAGGGACGTATGGGGGATGAGTGAACTTGATAAAGGGGATGAAGAGTACACTTATCATGATGAGCCCTGAGTCATGAATGGAATTGTTCAATCATTGCACATCTGAAACTAATCTAACACTATACGTTAATATCTTTTTAAATGAGGGAGTAGACAAAGGTAGAGAAAGATGAGAGACTCCCCCAATAGAAAATCCTTCACAGGGGAGCCGTGGCACTTATCCCCAGGACCAAGGCTCCCCAGCATTCCAGCTGTGTAGCAGTTTGGGAGAACAATGCACGGAGACTAGAGCAGAACAGAAGTCTCCAAGAGAAATGTTCTCAAGAAGTAAAATTAACTGAACATATTGCGATGAGAATTACTCAGTTTGAGTTTGAGGGTAGTTTGAGGGAAGTTTGAGGGTAAATTAGTGGTACAATAAATAAAAGGTCCTGGCATGTAGCAGATGTGGAAGAATGATCAGATTTTCTCTGTGTGCCTTTGTTCCATAGCTAGAAGGAAGAAGAATCTTCACTCAATACGGGGTTTAAAAAGAATGATGATTTCTCTTAAGAATGAGACAATTTCCGGGGCGCCTGGGTGGCTCAGTGGGTTAAGCCTCTGTTTTCGGCTCAGGTCATGATCTCAGGGTCGTGGGATCGAGCCCCGCATCGGGCTCTCTGCTCAACGGGGAGCCTGCTTCCCCCTCCCTCTCTGCCTGCCTCTCTGCCTACTTGTGATCTCTCTCTCTCTCTGTCAAATAAATAAATAAAAATCTTAAAAAAAAAAAAAAGAAAAGAATGAGACAATTTCCCAGGGAGGTTGTAAGCTCCCCTTCTCTCTTACACATGGAGTCAAGTAGGATCCATAGCCATAGGGGCTCTACCCATCCTAAATGGTGGGTGCTGCCTCTCCTGCTACCAGCAAGGGGATTTATTCCAAATTAATCCTCTGCTTCTTTGAGTCTTTGAGTCACTTACACAGATTCAGACTCTTAGGCGGGACCATCTGATTTGCCGAGTAGATGTCACGTACCCTTGTTGTTGCTGCCGGGAAACTGGGTACGAAAATATCTGCCCCTCCTTCAGACAAAACAGAAAAGAAGCAGTTGACCCTTAAAGTTCTTCTAAGTTTAAGTAACTGTGATTCTGGGTTCTGGTATATCATCTTGTCCCAGATTCACACAAGTTACCACAGGGCTTAGTGCAGTTGTAGGCATTTTAACTAATATTATGGCTTTAATAATAACTTCAACGTCAGACTTCTTTTCCTTTTTCATCTTCCAGAACACCTTTAGTTGTTCTCTAACTTACAACCGCTAAAGGTTGGAGAGGGCAAGTGTGGCAAACTGTAGGTGGTGCTGGGCAAAAGCCAGCTGTCCACCTTCCAAGAGTTCTTACACCATGGCCTTACACTGGCAAATTTACCAGCATCTGGTCCTCAGTTTTACATTTCCAGAAAGACCATTTTATCTGTGCTTCAGAAATTATCTGACTCATGGAGATTGACTTATGCTATTAGACTCACAAGAAAAGCCAGTATTTTAATTAGTTAATTTATAATGAGAAATAAAATGTTCTAGCACACCAGTCATGTCAGCCTAACAAAAAAAAAAAAGGAAAGGAAAAAAAGGAAAAAAAAGAAAGAGGAAGGCAAAGTATAATCAGAATGTTGTACAGAGTGTTTGCAATCAGAACAAGATGAGCTAGTTGTAAGATTACAATGATCGATGGCCTCAGACTCTGATTACCTGATTATAATAGGACCCTTTCACTTGTTTAAATAAAAAACACACAATTAAAATTACCTTGAGCCAAAAGGAGAGTTTATTAAAAGAGTTTAAATTACCACATGGAACTCTGGGAAAGTCCTCGGAAGAACTGAGCTTCGGAGACTACTGGAATGGGGACCCGCAGTCTCCCTCTTGGCTTCCTTTTCTCCTTCTGAGGGGACTTTATATCGCATGGCTCTTATCACAGGAGAGAGACTGACCCTTTCTCCTTCATCTGTAGTAAGAAATCCCACAGCAGAGCCCTGGTGGAATCTGAACTGGTGGCTGATATTTGGACCTTTCGGCTCTGGGTTGTGACAGAGTGCTGGAGCGGGGGACCGTGGGGCACAGACTTGCTTGAGGTGATTCCAGACAATGAGCTAAAGTTGTCGTCGGCTGTCAAAAGTCAGATGAAAATAAAAAAATTATGAAGAACACTCACTTTGGTGTCCTGCAGCTCTGCTCCCAGAACCTTCAGAGGTCTGTTTATGAGCCGGGACATCTCTCCTTGTGCCTAGAACCCGGGCCTCCCTTTGTTTTCTCATCTTGCTTTCTTGAGTTTCTCTGATGGCCGTTTCCCTTCTAATGGACTTATTCTTTCATTATATTCTTCATTTGGCTATAGCCTTCAGCTGATATCTAAGAGGAAGATCTATGTTGATTTTCCATGGTTTTATCTTCAAAAGACCATCTTGTTTCGAAGTGGATGAAATATATCACTTAAAAATTTTTGCCCAGCTCTTCAGATTAAAAAAGTGGGGGTGGGGGGGAGTGATAGCGAATGGTTTGTAACCAACTGACTGACAGTCATCAGTATCGTAGAAGTTTCCATATTGATGAGCCACAGTGCATTTTCTTTTTCTTTTTTTTTTAAAGATTTAATTTATTTATTTGACAGAGAGGTAAGTAGAGAGGCAGGCAGAGAGAGGGAGAAGCAGGCTCCCTGCTGAGCAGAGAGCCCAATGCGGGGCTCGATTCCAGGACCCTGAGATCATGACCTGAGCCGAAGGCAGAGGCTTTAACCCACTAAGCCACCCAGGCGCCCCTGAGCCATAGTGCATTTTCAAAAAGATCGCTGAATATATTAACCTTCCACCTTTATTTACTTTGATTTCTTATAGTAAATCTCTATTTTTATATTCTAATTTTTGAAATTGTTTTATGCGTTAGATTAATTTCTCAGTGCCTCTATTGTATCAGACTCTATACTGGGAGGTGATAATAAAAAGAGTGGGAGAAGGGCCGGAGCTTGCATGGAATGGGTTTCTGTCTGCTTTAAGTGCATCGAGAGTTGCTCACTTCCACCTTGCAAATTGGTCTGGCCAAAGTAACACTCTATATGACTGATAATTATACCATTTGAGTCATAACTTTGGATGAGAATAGGGTAGGGAAACAAGTTCACTGTCGTCTATTAACACTGAAACATTTTAAGATTATGGAATATTTTCATAGAAAGTACTCTTCAGACATCCATCTACTTATTACCCAGTTATACTGTGAGTTAATAGTTTTGCCATATTTTTAAACTTTTTTAGAGAGACAATTTATCATGAATTATAGAGTCATCCAGTATATCCATCATATTAATGGACATTAGCTTCCAGTTTTTCACTGTTACAAATAAAGCGAGATTGAATATCCTTATATCTGTTTCCTTGAGTAAATATGCAAGGATTTCTTAATACTCAAAAATATAATTGCTGGTTATTAAGATATATGCACCTTCAATTTTGTAAGATATTGCCACTAGTAATGTATGAATATGCTCTTACTTTCATGTCCTTATATACATTGTAGAGATTTTTAATTTTTACCAAATGGATATAAAATGGTACCTGTGGCTGTTTTACTTTGCATTTCACTACTGAATTTAAGACAATTTTAAGACTGAATTTGTTTTCAAGTGTTTATTATTTTATTTTCTTTATTTTTATTATTTATTATTTTTCTTTCCTTATTTTCTTCTACTGTGGACTATTTATAGTCTTAGGCCATTTTTCTATAGACTATTATCTTTTATTGATTTCTAAGAATTTTTTATTCTGAATACTAATGTTATTTGACTTAATTTTAAAATAAATTATCTTCTTATATGTGATTTCTCTTGGAGTTCTGTTTATGGTGTCTTTTGAGCAATAGAAATTTTAAATTACAATTTAATCAATAGTTATATATAAAATGTCAGATTATGAACCTTTGAGAAATTATACATACACACATGTATGTATATGAAACATATATTGAGTCTATAAATAAATGAGTTACTTTATGTCCTTAAGCAAATTTTGTAATTTTTGTCATAAATGTCTTTTTAAGTCTTCTGTTAGATGTATTAATATAGGAACATTAGAGATTTTATTATAGTTATAAATGGGACATTTTCACTTTAATTATGCTTTCTAATTTCTTGTTGCTGGTATATGGGTATGCTATTTTTGTATATTGATCTTGTATCCAACAACCTTCATGAAACTTGACTGTTGTTATGATTTATAGGTTCTCTTGGGTTGTTTTAATGTAGACATTTTCATCTGTGGAAGATGAAAATTTTTTTTCTTTCAACCCAGTTATTACACTTATGCTTCGTTTTCTTGTTTTGCTGCATTTTCTCAAATCTCCAGTACATATAATAGAATCCAGTTCACTGAATAGAAACACTGCAGACGGACTCCTGTGACTGTTTGGGAATGTTTCTAGAGAGGGTTTCATCCGCTTACTTTTGATTCTCATGCACTGTTTTCTTCTTGTAGTAATGTTGTACTTCTCTGTTCATCTTAAGTATGTTGAATTTTCCTGGACTGGCAGCAATCAGGTAATTCTAAGGAGGGGGCAATGAGACATTTGGGCCATTTTCTCGATCTCTTAGTTCAAGAGTGCCCTCTACTGTTGGAACACTGAAGTGAACATTATTTCATTAAAAGCATCGGTTTTTTTGTTTGTTTTTGTTTTGTTTGTTTGTTGTTTTTAAAGAGTGGTGGTTCTAGGACCCTTAATTTCTGAACTCGAGTTCTTATTTTTCTTTACCTTGCTAATTTCTTCCCACTTTCCCAGAGGCAGCACTTTCCCAAGACTGCCACTGTGGTCTTGAATACTTTCCAGGCCTCTTTCTTGGAAAACTAATGTTCAGATCCTCTAGTCTCAGACTTGTTCTCAGTATTTCCCCAAGGGGAAGGATGCTTTATTTCTTGGGGGTGATGCCTTCTGTGTTCCATCCCTATGATGGACTTGCCACTCTCTCCTCTCTTCCATGCAATCTCCACCTGATATTACTCCAGAGTAGGCTCTGGATCTGGTGCTACCGACTTTGGATTGGTCTCCCACCTACATGTAAACCAAAATTTGTAGTCTTATACTCTTGGTATGGGCGATTTTGTGATTTCACTTGCTTTTCCTGTTGATCTATTATGGTTTTGGAGGATATATGTAAATATTTGGGTTTAAGGAACCAAAAGATCTAGGATTGTGTAAAAATCTTGTCCTGACTGTAGACTTGTCATTTTATCTTCGTGATTCTGTCATTTTTTGACTTAATATATTCTGTGAGTTGTTAGGTTTATTGACTTAGAATGTCCCTGGTACTTTGATCAGTAGGTAACGATCTTTATAATGAACAACTTTTGACAAAAAGTCAATTACATATGTTATTAATATAAAAACACTAACTTCATGTTAACATTTTCTGGATGTGTCTTTTTATATGCTTTTACTTTCAGACTTTCTTCAAAAATAATTTTATTCTAGATATAGAAGCATCAAGTTGTACTATGTAATATACATTGACATTCAGTTTTAAGTTTGATGCTTTCACTGATGAGTTTAACCCTTACTTTCATTGTGATTGCAAAGATATTTATTTTTATTTTTATTATTTTAATTTTTCTTATGAGCAGAAGTGATTTTCTTTTCTTCCTTTTATTTTCCTTTCCTGATTTTTTTTAACGATTTTATTTATTTATTTGAGAGAGAAAGAGTGACTGAGAGAGAGAGAGCGCAAGTGGGGTCGGGGGCAGAGGGAGAAGCAGACTCCTCACTGAGCAGGGATCCCAATATGGGGCTCCATCCTGGGACCTCGGGATCTTGACTTGAGTAGAAGGCAGATGCTTAATTGACTGAGCCACTCAGGCACTCCCTTTCCTGCTTTTTTATTAGAAATAAAAAAAATTTATTTGCTAGTTTGAAAATTACATTTCTAATTTTCGTTCTTTTAGTTGCCAGTACTCAAACTTGAGTGTGCACCAGCATCACCTAGAGGACTTGTTAAAACACAGACTATGGGACCCCACCCCCAGGTTTCTAACTCAGCAGATTGGGGCTGGGTCCCAGTTGTTTCTATTCCTAACAAGTTTCCAGGTTATGCTAATACTATTACTCTGGAAACCACACCTCAAAAGCCTAACAGGAACTGGTGGTTACCACCAGGTAAAATATTAGCACCTATACACAATAACCATTCTGAGTTCGACTTCCTTGTTATTTTGGAATTCTTTTACTTGTTGAATTCTCTTTCCCACCAGCATAGCCATGTATTAAAATGTTTAAATTTCCTTGTGCTCAATAATTTTTTAAAGGTTTTATTTATTTATTTGACAGAGAGAGAGATCACAGGTAGGCAGAGAGGCAGGCAGAGAAAGAGGAAGAAGCAGGCTCCCTGCTAAGCAGAGAGCCCAATGTGGGGCTCGATCTAGGACCCTGAGATCATGACCTGAGCCAAAGGCAGAGGCTTTAACCCACTGAGCCACCCAGGCACCGCTGTGCTCAATATTTTTAGGTGTGCAATTCTCAGAGGAGTTTCTTTGGTTGTCTAGTCCCATAATATTGCCAGAAACAGAAGTAGGGCTTTTAAAAATTTATTTATTTATTATAGGAGAAAAAAAATTCCCCCTGAGTTCCAAACAGAGAAGCTTTCTTGCAAATTTCTCTGGACTGGTGGCTGGAGTTTCTTTGGTTTCTTTTATATGAGGGTAGAGACTCTACAGGCTCCTGGCTGTAAGTAGGAGTTTAGCTCTTTGCCTGCTGTGAACCCAAGGCCATATCTCCAGTTCTAACTCTAGCTTCATATGAGGTTCTAACTCTAGCTTCTAGCCTTGGCATATCATCTTATGGCTTCCTATTCTAGTGAGTATCCTCTTCATTTCTAGCACCTTAGAGTTTCCCTTTGGAGCTTAGCAGTGCTTGTAGACTTGGGGAGGGAGGATGTATTTATTCAGCGTTGCTATGTGTTTAATGGGGTGGAGGTTGAGTGTCCTCTGTTTTTCAGTTGTCCTCTAGCAGAGAACATGGGGCATAGGGTCAAAAGTTTTGAGGGGCAGAAAATAGATGGTAAAGAGAATCCCAAAAGTTTGGAATGTACCTAAGCTCAAGGACTTGGGATTGGTAGCATATCATTAGTACAGAGAGCAGTTAGTGGTATTGAGTTGGAAGTGACTGAAGGAAGGGCATCCTGTAGTGGTAGGTGATGCTATAAACAAGGTCTGGGACAGTTGTAGGTTTTAAAAATTTTATTAGGGCCAACCTTCCTTAAAATGTTTTTATTTCGTGTAAAGTATATAACACTAAGCATTTTTAAATATCATTCTTTTTGGGGTCATTCTCTTCTCAAATATTGACTTATCCCTCTTAGGTATTCACTGACAACATACACTGAAGACTATGCTCCACCATACGATTATCAGCCACTTGTGAGTATGAAATGGCTGGAAAGCCTTATTCTAATACTTATTTATTTATGTACTTACCGTGATTCTTCACATCTAGTGTAAATAGTCAAGCTTGGGAAGAAAGGACAAATTTCTGAGATTTATGATATTGTATATTTATTTAGAGATATTAGCTACTTGTGGGAGCCAATGGAATATTTTATGGTTATGATTTATTTTTGAAAGTTTATAGATTTCAGGAAGAAAATATTGCAGTGTCCAAAATGTGTTAGTTATCTTCTTCTTCATCTTGTTTTATTATCCTTTTCCCTGAATTCAATTTATCTAGAATAAAAACCTACCTTTCAATTCATTTGTGTTGCATTGACACATAAAAGTAAGTGATGTAATTTAGCTCTGGGAAATGTGTATGTTGATAAAATATGTCCAGTTTATAACTTCATTTTACTTGCACTTAAAAAATTAAACAACAGAAACAAAATAAGGCTGCTTCCTCTTAGTCTTGTTATGGAAGTCTTGACTGATACAATAGGTCAGAGATTAAACTATTGAAAAAGAGGAGGAAATAAAGTCATCTTTATTTTCAGAGAATATTATTATCTTAGGAGAACTAAGATATTAAACTGAGAAGTAATAAGTAGAAATAAGACCATTTAGTAAGGTGATTGAATACAAAATAAGTATATCAAAAATAATATCTTTGCTTCATATCAGCACTGCTTAGGAAACTATAAAAGAAAAAAAAAACACCCAAATTACTATTGCAACATAAATTTTAAGTACTTTTGTGAAGAAAATTCTAAACCAAATAAAGATCAATAAAGCAGAAGTGGTAGTTTGTCTCCAAAGATGGTGGACTTTCCACAAGCCACTTCCCTAGGACAAGGTGAGTGATGCCCCACCTTTTGAATCTGAGCTGTCAGGGAACTAATTTGGCAACAGTGACACTATGCCAGATCTAGGCTAGACTGGAGAAGACTGCTTCCAAGTCTTGGAGCCCTGAGCTCCCATTTAAGAAATCGAGGCTAGTCTCCTGGAAGGAGAGGCCATGAAGAGGAGCTCCGATGAGCTTGATTCATGAGTGAGGGAGCCATCTTGGATGTCCAACCTCGTTGAGCCTGAGCTGCAGCTCCAGCTGCTCGCTGACTGCAACCCATGGAAGATTCCAAGAAGAAGATAATAATAAATTCTTGTTTCAAGCCATTAAGTTTATTTTAACAAATGTACACCCAAAGATAACTGAGACAGAAGTCTTGACTACAAGGGAATAACAACCATTTTAGGAAACTGGAAAACTAAATTAATTATGAATTAAACTCATAAATTTAATTATATTAAAAACGGATTCTGTTTTCTATTAGAACTTCAAGATTATAAGAGTTATTTGAAAGAATAAATAGATGAGAATAATTAAAAGTTTTAGAAACCATGGTAAAACCAATTTAGGAAAGTATAGGATTCATAACACTATATGTTGTATTCTTATTTATTTTTTCTCATCAAAAAAGAGCATTCAAACCATAAAGAAAGCAAATACGATAGCTTATGGATTAATGCCTAATAGGTAAAGAACATATATATATTGGCAGGAAAAATAGTAAGATGCTACAGGAAGAGCAAAGGACAATATATAGACAATTTACAAAGCTGGAAATGTAAAACTAGCTAATAAATATAAGGGAAAATCCCAATTTACAAATAATAAAAGATGTGAATTAAAACAAAAAATTTTCTGCTAATAAAATTGGCAATATTTTAAAAAATAATAATATTTAATGGGTGAGGATGGGATGTAATGAGTACTTTCATCTGTTGCTAGGAAGACTATGAATTGTTTTAATCTTTCTGGAAAGGAATTTGGCATCTGTGTCAAGATACTATTTTATCTAATAATTTTCCTTCTAAGAAACTTCCTTGGAGAAAAATAACTAGGGATGAAATTTATATCCAAGGATACTCATCACGTAATTATTTGTAATGGCAAAACTTGGAAAGTACCTAATGTTTTAATATTAGGAGTAGTACTATTAAATATATTATAATCTCATGATGAGTTACTTTGTAGCCTTTATAATGTCCATAGATGGTTCTTAGTGTCCCGATAAATCTTAATTTAAGGTTAAGAAAAACATTAAGATACAAAATTATATGCATATAAAAATTTTTATATTAATATAATGTGTAAATATTATATATGTATAAACTATGCAACAATATGGAGAAAAACAAAGAAACTTTCAAAATGCTAGTAAAGTTGGCCATTGGATGGTGAGATTCTAGGTGAGTTCTTTATCTATACACATTTTAGAATTTTCCATTGCAACAAGCATGATGGCTTATAATCAGAAAAACCACAAGGAATCAAATATATTATTTAAAAATGCAATTCAGGCCCATTTCCTTACATATGTGGGATCTGGCTACATTTCTAAACAAAAGGCAGTTGCAAGACACATAATTAAAAACCCACAAAATTTTAAAGGACTAATTTTTCCACAGGCATAAAGATAAAGAATGTGAGATGTATTCCCAGGGTGCATAAATCGTTGGCCATTGTGTTGTATATTCGTGCTTTTAATTTTTTTAGCATTTTTCCTAGTATTTCTCATGTTTCCTGTTTCCACACTGATAGCACAGCACACCGTGGCAGTTATTTGGCTTATTTAGAGTTTTGTTCATTCACTTCCAAGTTTCTTGCCCAAGTAATTGTTGTTGAGACATGTGTTTTAGCACTGCTCCTAGAGCCTCCATTCAGCGAATACTTACCTTGTTGCATTGTTACAGGATACAAAACAGAGTTTAAATTATAATGATAGCGAATGGTTAAATAATAGTAGAATAGTGACTGAACTCTGACATAGAAGTTACTGTGTACATAAACAGGTGTATGGTTCATAAAATACTGACAAAAGAAAGAGTGTCGTTTTTCTTGCTGGAGACTTCGCCATGTGGGCATAGCATAAACACAGTATACCATTCTCAGGCTACGCCTTTTCAATGATGCAGTTCCTGAAGAAATCCTAAAATATTCAGACTCATATTTCATACACAAATGAAACTATTAATTTTTATGTTATATTAAATGATAATATAAATTGATATTTGCATAAGTGGGATAGCATTATAGGAATTCTAAAGTGAGTGCGAGTTATGATCCCATAGCTCTAGAAATGAGTAAATAAATAACAGAGTATTAGGAAGCTGTTAAATCATTTTTAAGGAGCGAAATGGAAGAGAATTGCAAGTTACTTCCTCAGAACTCCATCTCTTAAGTTGGATAATTATAATGGCTCATCCCAATTTCAACAAAAGATACCTTCTCTTAAAAGCTTCCCCATCGTTCTCCCAAAGAACCAAAATAGAGGAAAAGTTAGAAAGAGGATATATTAGATGATTGGTCCAAGGCTGGCTAATTAAAGAGTACATAAGCTTTTAGGATAAAGGACAAGTGAGCTGAGTTTAATGAAGAGTTGACTGAGTACACTCAGGATCAGTAAGGAAAAGAGTTAGTTCAGGCAGAGAGCAGCAAACTCCGGAAGTTGAAGGGTCAAAGGAATGAGGATGTCAAAAAACAAAAACAAAAAACAAACCAAAAAAACCCCAAGCATGGCAGTAGTGAGGGGGTGAGAGAGGGAAAAATTGGAGGTAATGAGCAAAGGGGATGTACTGGAATTTATTGGAATTTCAGATGTAGAACAATTCTGGGAAATGATAGAGCCCAGGATGTGGACATGGGACTGAATTTTGATAATGGAATCAAAGCCATTGACTTGAGAGGGTGAAAAAATTTGGCTAGGTTTCAAATATGGCTGTTGGAAATCAACCTACAGGATGGCAGAAAAGAAAGGTGATGCCAAGGACTGAGTCAAATGACCAAGCCCTCAGTGGGAGTATTTTGGAGGTTAATAGCTCCTCCCAGTCATACAGCTGCCATTTGGGTACATCTGGTTGGTCATTATCATTGTGAATTCGCATTTGTTTTCCTGAATAGAGCTGCCTATTGAGTTGTCTTTCCAGATGTATGGGTAGCCTGAACCCCCCAAATGTTCCATTTTTGTCAACATCTTACTTAACTCAGAGGCAGAAAGCTGTGGAAGTATTTAATAGAGAATTATGTTTTAAAGTTGGCATGTAGGGCACCTGGGTGGCTCAGTCAGTTAATCATCTGCCTTCTGCTCAGGTCATGATCCTAGGTTCCTGGAATTAAGCCCCACATCAGGATCCGTGCCAAGCAGGGAGTTTGTTTCTCTCTCTCCCTATGCACCCCACCCCCCCGCATGTTCTCTCTGGTCTTATCTCTCTGTCAAATAAATAAATACAATCTAAAATAAAAAAATGAAGTTGGCATGCATTTCAGGCTAACCCGGAGGAATCCTGGCCATGCGGCACAGTAGGTATGAAAAGAAGCTGCTTCTGTTTTACATTATTCTCTGCAACAGCAGGATCAACCTGTCCTACTACAGGGGCTCAATGCACTGGTACAGATATAGTATTAGTAAAATACTGATATTAATGCGCTGATTGGAAATTTGCTGTCACGGTGTGTTCCCCAGACCTGTGCCCCCTGAGTAACACCAGCCCCTTCACTGGATTCTCAGGATCCAGGACCGCATTATAATTTTCATGGACCCTGAGGACTTTTGCCGTCATGGGCTCCTTCTTCCATGAAAAAATAAAACAGGATATATTGTATAACTGCAGTGGTATAAAGACAAATACAACCCAAGTTGGATCATACTCACTTGGTGGCAGGGGGTGGATTTAAAAGCTTATTAAAGAAATACATTTCTTAGGCTGTTTGTCTTCTTGCCCATTTTTGACTATATTATTGTATTTTATGACCATTTATAGGACTCTGTTATTGTTAAACTTCTTGAAATTATTACCAGTGTACCAAAGGATGTTATTACACAAAACTAAAGCATGCAGTACTCTTTTTTTTTTTTCTGGGAAGTACTTTTGGACTCTTGTACCCTATTTTAAGCAAAATTTTCTGTATAATAGCTACCATCAGTTACTGCCTTAAGATTTTTATCAATATTAAATGGCCAGCAACATTTCCTGGCTTAGCTATGAATTTCTACCATTTAATAGAGTTAGTTTTTCAAAATGGCATCTGCATTTTTTATTATGGTAAAATATATGTAGTATAAAATTTACTGTTCGACCCTTGTTTAGTGTAGAATTTAGTGGCATTAAGGGCCTTCACCTTGTTACTAGATTCATCTTGAAAATTCTGATTTTAAAAGAAATGAAAACACTTTTGTGAGCCCCCAAAAGTACTGTGGGCTGTAGGCACTAGGCCTCCTGTGCTTCATGGCTGAGTGGGCCCAGCCTGGACCTTCTGGAAATTTAATACTTACCTGACCTCAGGCCTCTAGGACTTGCCCGGTCTGACTGTACTGTAATACTTAACACAAAGTACGTAATAAGTACTTTGAGTATTATCCCAGACCAAAATGCATCTTGGCTAGGACAAGCAATCTTTAAGAGCCCTTTATTGTTCAGTTAAGCTCATTCACATGCAAGAAAACCCCTAAAGGTTGGAATTGCCTTTAGGTTTCTGCTTCCTGGGAAGGGATGTCTACCAGGGCCCTTAAAAAGAGGAGAAGGAAAAGAACGACTTGCTGAAAACATTCAAAAGCTAAGACAGATAATGAATCTAGGTTGGGGTTCTGTAGGAAGCATCACTTCTCTGAACTAAATTAGCTTTGGTTTCCTCTTCTTTTTAGAATACTCTCTTTATATCTTTGCTCCATTCTGTGCCCCCATGATTTTCCATAATTTCATTCCAGTTTACAGTCCTTTTCTTTTTCTGCTTTTCCTTTAGAAACATCATAGTGTGCAAAGTTGTGTCATCTAACTTGGCCACATGGAATAATCATATATTTTTAGTCCAGGATGAAGCATACTTTTTAAACTAGGTAATGTCCCAGGTTCTGTGATGTGTTTTTGTGACTTTTATTTTACTATTTGTCCTGAATCTTAATATATCTACTGTTTAACTGTCTCTTTTTTGTCCTGTTAATGTTCTAACTCAGTATCTACTGACAAAAGAATAATGGCCATTTGCTGAATATCCTTGTTTTTCTTACTACATTTACTACTGGCTAAAATGAGAAAGAGTTTTAGATTATTCTACAAATGAGGTAGAGGTGGGAGGTGCATTTGGAGAAGAGGGAAGGGGTCATGTGGTTCTACCATATATTTTTTGATTGATGTCAGTGTGTTCCAAAATACGGCTGTTAGCTAACCACAGGAACAGCCCCCTATTACTTGGGTTTAGAAGGAAATTGGTGGCATTCCTCAATCTAGAATAATGCCTGAAAGATCTCATTGTGTGTTATACATGTGTGCTGACCTTATACATATACACATAGGTTTGACTTTGTACGTTATAGGTAAAACAGTTCCAGTTCTGAGTCTTAAGGCATTCTGCCAGCCTTAAGGGATCACATTTCCTAGGTCCCAATTTCAATTTTAGGACTTGCTGGCATTTGTTCATATAGCTCCACAGGGCTTCACAGCTTTTCCAGGTTGGGATACAAGAGGATTTGCCTTATTTGAGCAAAACTATGTAGTTGCTAATAGGTGAGAGGAAGGAAGGAAGGGAGGGAGGGAGCAAGGAGGGAGGGAGGGAGGAAGGAAGGAAAGAAAGAAGGGAGGGAGGAAGGGAGGATCCCTCTCTGTGTCAGTATATATATATACACACACAGTTGACCCTTGAATAATGTGGGAGTTAGGGACACTGACCTCCCCCAGAGTAAAAAATCCACATATAATTTTTGACTCACCGAAAACTTAAGTACTAATAGCCTACGGTTGACCAGAAGCCTTAATGATGACATAAACAGTTGATTAACAAACATTCTGTATGTGTATTACATACCGTATTATTAGAATAAAGTAAGCTAAAGAAAAAATGTTATTAAGAAAACCATTGGGGGACGCCTGGGTGGCGCAGTTGGTTGGGCAACTGCCTTTGGCTCAGGTCATGATCCCGGCGTCTGGGGATCGAGTCCCGCATCGGGCTCCTTGCTCCGCAGGGAGCCTGCTCCTCTCTCTGCTTCTGCCTGCCTCTCTGCCTGCTTGTGTTCTCTCTCTGTTAAATGAATAAATAAAAATCTTTAAAATAAAAAAAAAAGAAAACCATTGGAAGAGAACATACATTTGCAGTACTGTACTGTATTTATTTTAAAAAGCCTATATATAAATGGACCTGCACGGTTCAAACCCATGTGTTCAAGGGTCTACTAGTGTACCAAACATATAGAAATAGAGCAAATAGGAGATAGATACGGTGGATAGGTAAGTAGACATCCTTTGTGTCTATCTATCTACCTATCTATCCATCCATCTGTCCATCTATCCATTTATCTACCTCTTGTTCTGTTTCTCTGGAGGACTCTCGGTAATATAGACAAGATGATCTTTATGAGCTCTCTGGCTCTCACATTTCACTATTTACATATCTGAGGTGATTTGATGGGATCCTCTCCCATCCTAATAGTATTTATTTGTGACCAAGTAATGTTTTTGATGAAGGACCTTGGGAAATACTTAATTTGAGTCTACTTGAAAATTAGGAAATGAATATTTTAACTCCTGCTTATCCATGTATCACTAACAGTTGAGAAATTGTTATCTTAATTCTCAGGAAACGCAGATTTTCAAGTATTTTTTGTTGTTGCTGTTGTATCCTTTTGGTAGAAAGAACCGTTTTCTCTAAAACTATACCTTCCTTTTATATTGTCTTCTGAAGCTAAGTAGCTATGATCTTCTTTTGTTTCTGCATCAAATCGTAAAAGCTTAGTTCTAATTTCTTTCTTTTAAATATGTTTAACTTCTACAATGAACATATTTAACTTTTATAAAGAAGAAAAAGCTTTAAAAAAAGAGAACCCTGGGCCTCAAATTTATAACTAACCATACCATTATAAGTATAAAATAACGACAATAAAATAAAGTCTCACATAACATAGACTAAGGAATAAAAAATGATATTTATAAATAGTTTTCTACGATTAAAATGATATGACCAATCAAAATTTGTGCATAAAAAAGAAAAAAACGTGTCTGTAGCTAAGGTTTAATACTATATTGCTTTTTTTTTATGTTGGCCATTACTAAAGTTTGTATGATATTATTTAAAGTCAGCTTATTTTGTGCAGTGATTGTTCATATAAATCTCCGTAATTTTCTTTGTGATGACCCGACTCATTAATGATACAGATATTTATATCCAAAGCCTAACCTTCCTTGTATTTCTTTTCTTTTTTTTTTAAAGATTTTATTTATTTATTTAAGAGAGAGAGAGAGAGATCACAAGTAGGCAGTGAGGCAGGCAGAGGGGGAAGCAGGCTCCCTGCCAAGCAGAGAGCCCGATGCGGGGCTCAATCCCAGGACCCTGAGACCATGACCTGAGCTGAAAGCAGGGGCTTTAACCCACTGAGCCACCCAGGTGCCCCACCTTCCTTGTATTTCTCATGACTATTTTCCTTCAGTTGAATACTCCTACTGGTTGCAGATGTTTTTCCTTTGTAAGATTTTATGGAATTAAAAGGCATAGTAAATGTTTCTTAGATGCATAAAATATATCCAACTAGTAACATGTTTGTTGTTGCTACATTTGCCAGTTACTCTTTGGTCTATAATGTAATCCCTGGGAGAAAAAAAATACCCAATAGAAATGAAATCATTTTTAAAGTAGTGAGGAATTGAATGTCTGAGATGCCTATCCTCCGTGATCCCTAGGGTTGGTTAAGTAGATTTGGCTGTATGGAAATTGTCCTTTTTCTCCCACATCCCTCTGCATGTGTGTATGAAAGACAACCTCATTAGGGCAAAACTGGTCTTCATTCAAGTACATATAACAGCAAAAGAATTTTATACATTATGTATACCGAAAATAATGAAACAAAGTCTCACAGTAATCTGCCTGTATATTTATTTACTTTTACTCCATCCAATGTGACATTCACATAATAAGCTTGCTGCCTCAAATACCTTTTTAAGACTAAATGAAGTACCCCAAATGAGCATACTTACAGGCATGCTAGAGAAGAATGGTCTTTGCTGTATGAACACCAGGTGGCTAATAGCTATCTGTAATGGTGGACACAAGGTTAGTTCACAGTGACTGATTTGGCCAGGAAACAGAACACATTATGCATTTTTATGGATGATCTGGATGAAGGAATTGAGACTATGCTTTCAAATTATCATATAATATTAAATTAGGCAGAGTTACTGATGTTCCAGAAAGTAGGCTAAAAACTGAAAATGACCTTGAAAAATAAAACTATAAAAAATAAAAGATCCCAAAGAAATGAGATGAAATCAAGTAAGACTTAAGTATAACCAAAGCTGAGTGAGGACTGAGTACACGGTTGACTAAGAAACAGTCATGTCATTTTATTGCAAAGAAAGTTCAGGAGATAACGGTGCTCAGAGTAAGAATATAGCACTCAGGGGGCAGTGGGGATGGGAGTGGGGAGGGGATGGCGAACTAAGAACAGGATGCCTGCCTCTTAAAGATACACTGATACATTTTATTGATACAGGTGATAAACCATATGCTGTTTGTCCTTCGTAATGACAGAAGGTCAGATGCGGGGCCCGCTCACCAAGGGGACCCTCCTGTAACATCCTGACCATGCCTGTTCATGGTTTGTTTAAAAGAAGAAGGAAGAGAAAGAGAAGAGAAGGAAAAAAGCTTTCTTAACCTTAAGGCACATTTTCCCCGTAGTGATTCTCTTGCTCCATCTTTAGTGCTTCCTGTTTCTACAGAGACTATTTGCCCTCGGTGTACCTTCTCTGAAACACTTTTTCCATCTTTTATCAGGATGTTCCATTCAACTTCCTCTGTTTCTCTGAAACAGCACTGTTTGTGTTTTGTCAGGTCTTGCCCTCTATGAAGTTTCTCTGGAAGTGGGCGCTTGTTGGCTACCATTGCGTTCCTCCACCTCCCTTGACCTTCAGAATCTATGACATTGCCCACTTCATACCTCTCCTCTATCCTTCATGGCTTCTTTATGGACCCAGCCATGAGTGTCCACAAGACATGAGATTCAGAACTCTGTGCTTTTCATTTTATGCAATCTCAGAGAATTCATCCACTCCTGTGGCTCCTCAACCATCACTTTTTGGGGATAATGTAGTTTATATAATTTCAACCTACAGGAAAGTTGCAAGAATGGCACAGGGAGCTCCCATATGATCTTTACCCAGAGTCACCAGTTGTTTACCTTTTGAGAGTAGGCTGGAGACATTGAGTCCCTTTGCCTACAAATAGTTAAGTGTGTATTTCCTAAGAACAAGGACACATAGCTATAATATTTTTAACCTCAGGAATAATTGATGCAGTATAGTTATGTAATTCACAGTTTGTATTCAAGCATCTCCTGTGGTCCCAGTACTGTTCCCTAGAGTTATATTTCCCCAGCCAATGACTATTACTGTATGTAGGGCACTGACCTCTTTCCAGGCCATCTATCCCATAGTACCACCTTTCAAAGATTTTGTACTGATGTCATCTCACATTAAAAATGTCTAAAATGTGACTCATCATTTCTCTCCTATAACAAATTCTCCCCCATCTCCATGTCTCTCTCATTCCTTTTAGTGGTTTTAGAACTCTCCCAGTCATCCAGATTTGAAGTTATGGATCATCTTTGCTGCTTTAGTTGGCCTGCTAGGTCCTCTAAGTTCTTCCTGTGAAATATGTCTTCCAATCTAGCTCTGCGTAAGCCATTGTGCACTGATACCCACCCACTCCACACCCCAGACAGATTTTCCCCGTGATCCTCCTCTACCTGAAGGGCTCAGAAAGACTCATAGTGATTATCCTGTCTTAAATAACTGTTGTCAACACTCCGGGTCTGTGTAGCCCCAGACCAGTGAGCCAGCCAACAACAATGTGTGGTGATTCCCATAACTGCTCCTAGAGACAATTTCTAAACATTTCTTCCCACCCCCACTAAATAAATATTATGTTAGGATGTGGGAATGCAGCAACCGTCTGCAACTCACAGATGCAGAGGCAACATATGTAACTGGTAACTGGCCGCCAGTTAGGAAAACACTAACCCTTCCATTCATTTATAGCTTAGTCTGATTCCATAATTTAAATAGTTCCTGTAGGAGATGTTCAATCTCCCTTTAAAAAACTCTCACTTTTTCAGAGGTCTTCCATCCTTTGCGGAAAAGAACTAACATAGTAGAACTGAGCCTTTTATCTGTTAAAAAGCCTGCTTGCGGGGCACCTGCATGACTCAAGCGGTTGAACATCTGCCTTCGGCTCAGGTCATGGTCCCGGGGTTCTGGGATCGAGCCCCGCATCGGGCTCCCTGCTTGGCGGGGGACCTCCTTCTCCCTCTCCCACTCCCCCTGCTTGTGTTCCCTCTCTCTCCGATGAATAAATAAGTAAATATTAAAAAAAAAAAAGCCTGCTTGCAAGGTTGGCCCTTGGCTGGCATCTAGAAACTTGACTTTTGGGATTAGAATTCCCTAATGAGAGAGGCTCGTTGCACCTAAATCGTTTGTGCAAACAATATATTTCATGTTGAACTTGTGGGAATCTGGAATTCTGGTATTGCAAAGCAACGAGGGTCTCTGTGACCAACCCCCAAGAAAAACCTTGGCCACTGAGGCTCTAACGAGCTTCCCCAGGAAACAACATTTCACAATTCTTTGCTGGGGAAATTAAGTGCATCCTGTGTGACTCACCAGGAGAGGACTCTTGGAAGTTTGCACCTGGTTTCCTCTGGACTTCGGCCCGTGTGCCTCTCCCCTTTGCTGATTTTGCTTTGTATCCATTTGCTACAGTAAATGATAGCCCCAAATACCACTACATTTTGAATCCTATGAGTCCTCCTAGCAAAATCATTGAATCTAGCAGGAATCTCGAGAAGCCCCAACATACCCTACTTTTCCCCATGTGGCAGTTTGTTATTTTGCCCAAATAGGTGCAGCACGTGTGGTCATCTCACGTGCTCTTGCAGTGTGGTTTTGACACTCTTCCCACTGAGAGGCCGAGTCCTTATCACCTCGACCAGAGCTGGGTGAACTGTGACTGCAGGAGAAGTGATGCTGTGTGACTTCGGAGGCCCAGTGACAAAAAGCGGCGTGCTTCCTCCTGGTTCTTTCTGCGCCATCGTCATTCTCAGGCCCCAGTCGTGATGTGAGAAAGGCCAGGCAGGACCATGGAGAGGACCTGTGTAGTTGTTCCAGTCAAAACCCCAGCTGAGGTCCCAGCAAACAGCCAATATCAACCACCAACTGGAATGAAGGCTATTTCTGACCCGAGCCTTCAAGTCACTCCCGGCTTTCAAGTCTTCTTCGCTGTAGCCTCGGACAGTGTGGAGCAGTGGGCTGCTGTCTTATACCTCTTCCCAATTCCTGACCCAAAGAGTCTAGAAATGAGTATTGTTTTGTACTGCTTTCTGTGGGTTGACCTGTTACATAGCAATAGTAACTATGACTGTAAGATGGGGTCTAAGTATATGGAAGTGACTTAGCATCCTGATGCCAGAGGGCAAGAGTAGCATTTTTGTGTGTGCTGTTGTTTGCCTCTTCTGGTCTCTGGGATGATGTCCCTGGTTCACCTGGCTGCTCTTGTCCTTGCTGGCATTAGTGGCTATGGTCTGTGGATGTTGAACTGTTGGTCTTTTTCTATTTCCCCCTTTCTCTCTGGGCTAGGTTAGAGCCCTGATGGCTTGCTTGGGATAACTCAGCCTCATTTCCATTCCCATTGGTACTGTAGACCCCACAGAAGATTTCTGTGACTCCCATCAGCCCCAGCTCCAGTGTTTGACTTTGCAGCTTCTGTTAGTAATTACCTTGCAGACTTGCCACAGGATGCCAGAAGTGACTCAGAGTCTCCCTCTGCCTGGGCATGCTTTTCCACCAGCCTGGGTATGGTTGTACTCCAGGCAAATGAAAGGGCAGCTTGTGATGCTCAGTTTTGAGTTCTCTAGAGGGATGGAAACCTTCTTATGCCTTTCTGAAATTACTCTCATTTATCTCATGCATTTCTCTGTCCAGGTTAGAGGGACTCTGCCTGATTTAAAGTCTTGGTAAGGGAAAATTGGGAAATATGTTGGCTCTTTCTGCCGTCCTGCTTTTCCCTTTCCCCTTATTTTCTCATTCCTGTAATTCCCCAGACTCTTCCCTGTTTTCCTACTATCCATTCCAACTTTTGATTAAGCCTTAATGCAAAGGATATTTTTCCCACATATTGAGAGAACTCTGTGGTCTGAGGGCTTCCAGGTTTGCACATTGATATTCTGACGTCCTCAAGACTGTGAGTTGGATGACAGAGGCTATTATCTTCCTGAAAAATCCTATTTTGCATGTTAGAAGCTGATATTACTTTGCTTTTTGGTTGCCATTTTTTTCTGAAACAAATTGTGATCTCACCTTGGGTAAATGGATGGTTACACGCAGAAAGAGCAAAACTATTTATCATTTGGAGATGATTACCTCCTGTATACTTGGTTTGAGTGGCACACCAAATTACTTGTTTGTTCAAGACTCCCACCATCTCAGGGTGCCTAGGTGGCTCAGTGGGTTGGGGCCTCTGCCTTCGGCTCAGGTCATGATCTCAGGGTCCTGGGATCGAGCCCCGCATCAGGCTCTCTCTCAGCAGGGAGCCTGTTTCCTCCTCTCTCTCTGCCTGCCTCTCTGCCTACTTGTGCGCTCTTTCTCTTTCTCTCTCTCTCTCTCTCTGTCAAATAAATAAATAAAATATTAAAAAAAAAGACTCCCACCATCTCAATTTGGCCTTGGATCTCAGCTGCAGTCAATATTAAGGTCCTTCAAGACGAATCTTGGTGCAGCTGCTTTCTTCTATCTTGTGCCTTTTGTATTAAACTTTGAAAAACATACTTGCTCTGCTTCCTTAAAATAATTGTACCTTCTAGATTCCTAATAGTTTGTTATCCCATTTTGTTTGTTCATCTATTCCATATTTGTGTCCTTCAAATTCCTGATTATATGTTTAGTCACAAATGTATTGTTTGCCTTTTCTCCTACTATATATATCTGTCCACTTTTTTTACGCTGATTCTCAGTTCCTCAGTATTCCAACACTACAGATTATTTAGGTACATATTAGTTAGGATACTTTTAGCAGGTTGTACGAAACCCAGCTCAAGTCAGGCCAGACAATAAAAGCAGTTTATTGGTTTACATTTTTTTTGAAAAGTCAGGTTTCAGGAAAGGAGTGACACAGCAATGTCATCATGCTTCTTACTGACTCTCAAATCTGCCTTTTATGTTGTTGATTTCATGCTAAACTGATTGGAGGAGAGCTGCCAGTCGCAGTCTGGGCTAGATGCTTCCTCTGTTATGTCCAGTAATAGAGAAAAAGTTTCTTTCCTCCCAATCACTGAGCCAAAGTCTTGGGCTTTACTTTGTTTGGGCACACTCAAAACATATGCCCGACGCTGGATCAATGACTATCATTGAAGAAGGAGTGAGATGATTGTGGTCGTCATAGGTTAGATTCTGCCCCTACCTTTTGGAGGGGGATCAATCTACCCAAATCGCATGGCTGTCACACAATGCCAAATGGGGGAAGTAGATTCAGGGTGAGCTGGAGTCCTATCTTAAAGTTCACATGAGCTGATTATGCTCATGTCTTCCCAACTCAATGTTCACTGACCTCACTTTGGTAGTTCAAAGTCATCCACAGCGGAAGTATTTACACCATACAAATTGTGAAATATCGCAAGTAAGTTATATGGGATTTTTTTTGGTAGAGAGCTGGCTTACCAATGCACCTCTGATAATGGGAGGGACTTAATTTCATATGTGTTAATAGGAAACAGTCTCTTAACTAGTTTTCCTAACTTCAGGATTGCTTATCCTTACTGTCCACTTTTAAAAAAATGATAGCTTTGCTAAGATAATTCACAGGCCACAAAATTCACCCTTTTAAAGTGTACAATTCAGTGATTTTTGTATATCCAAAGAGTCATACAATCATCAGCATAATCAATTTGACATTTTCATTACCCCTAAAAGGAAACCCCATGTGTATTAAGTTTCTCTACAGAGAGAAACCATATATGTGTCTAGAGAGAGAACGAGACAGATTTATTATAAGGAATTGGCTAATACAGTATGGAGGCTGAGAGTCTGCTGTCTGCAAACTGGAAACCCAGGAGAGCTGGTGGTATAATCAGTCCCAGTCTGAAGGCCTGAGAACCATGAGCACCAAGAGCAGGATAAGATTAATGTCTGAGCTCAAGCAATCAGGCAGGACGGGACTGAATTCTTATTTCCTCGGCCTTTTTCTTCCATTAAGGCCTCAGTGGACTGGAAGTTACCCACTTACCTACATTGGGGACAGCAAACTGCTTTACTGAGTCCATAGATCCAAATGCTAATTTCATCTGGACCTTCACAGGCACAACTCAGAAATAATGTTTAGCCAAATATTTGGACTCCCCGTGATCTAGTGAAGTTGACACATAAAATTGGCCACTGCACCCATTAACAGTCTTTCCTCATTCTCCCCCTCCCCCTAGTCCCTTGCAAAGTTAACTTTCTATCTCTGTGGACTTGTCTATTTTGGACATTCTGTAGAAGGAATCATGCAATGTCTAGTCTTTTGGTTTAGTTTCTTTCACTTAGCCTGTTTTCGTGGTTCATTGATGCTACAGCATCTGTCAGTATTTTATTATTTTACTCCTTGTATTGCCAAATAATATTTCACTGCGGGGATAGACCACATTTTGTTTATCCATATGAGTTGATGACGTGTGAGTTCTTATTCTAATTATAGTTCCAGAACCTGGTCCTTTCTACCTTTAGTCTTAATACCTTCTTGCTGCCAGAATCCTTTTCTTAAAAAACATTGCATTTAATCTTGTCAGTCACCTGATCAAAATAAATCATCCTGGGAGATGCTAGAGGAACACATCAGCCCTGCATCTGGCGCTTCCTTCCATGTGACGGAAGCCAGCCTAGGAGCCAGCAGATCCTGCTCTCTGTGAGCCAGCGGGTTTGGCCGGTAGCACTCCAGTCTCTGGAAGGTCTCTGGAAGGTCTCTGGAGGTCTCTGGAGGTCTCTGGAAAGGCCTCCACTGGACCAAAAACCAACATAGAAGCCCCAAAGAAATTAGACCTTGACTATGAAAAACAAAAGCCCAAAATTTAGAATGAAACATGGGTATAATGTAGCTTTAGGATTTTGTTGTTTGTATTTCTTTTCATCTCTTTTAATTACTGAGAATTTTCATTACTGGAGGGATAATGGATCTTAAAATTGGTTAGTTTGAAGTCCTGGCTGAGTTGCTTAATGTTGACTTTCTTTAAATCCTATTTTTCTGAGATTTTAAGCAAATCGTCTTTTCTTGTATGTAAAGTGGGAGCAATAATTCCTATGTCAGAGTTCTGCTATGGATTAAAAGATATAAACACTCAACTCTGGTGCCCAGCCCATAACAGACACTCAGGAAATCCATTGACCCTATAATTATTGTTATGGTTGAATATATGGTTAAAATTTTCAATTACTTTCAATAAGGCCAATCAAAGATTAGAATCTATTTTAGTGTTCTTTCATTGTTTTATAGTTCTAGTGATTTAATTTTAATATTGTGTTAGTGCTTTAAAATTAGTACCAATTTGAAGCAGAAATTAGATAATCAGTTCAAGGGCTTTATGTTCCTTGTCTACCATTACCCTTGATGTAATTTGAAAGAATCAATATTTCCTTTGGGAAATTGTCAATGAGAGTGGCTTGTTTTATCAAAACAGAAGCTTCTATGAAGTGCTTTAAGGATAAATACCTTAAACATGATGCTGGGTTATCCTGAGGTAAATTTCTCGGAAAAATGAATCTTTAAGTTTGGCATTTACGACTTGCTAGCAACTGTTAAAGATACAACCCAAGATATTATTCTTTGGAAAGGTTATAATTTATATTAACTTTAGAAAGATATTGAATGATAGTTAAATTATAATTGTTTTGGTCTTATGTAGGTGATCATAAAATTTAAGTTGTTCTTTGGGCCATGTATTTATGGTTTACGAAAGTTTTACATGTTTAACAACTTATCTTCTTAGTTTTATAAATAAAACAACCATGAACTAGAGGCTTCTTTCAGAATTAAAGTGTTTATAAATGCAGTAGCCATTTTTTCATTGAGGCATTTGTAATTTGAGATGTTAAGTTAATTGTGTGAAAATTAAACTTGGATCATAATAAGACTAACATATTGAAGATCAGCTTTTAGAAATCACTCATTTTTACATATTTTGGTCATTCAATGTCATTTCTCTTTCTCCTCCCACCCAATAGGATTATCCTTGTCAAGATGATTATTCAATAGTCCACAGAAAATGCCGTTCTCAGTTCACTGATCTTGATGGTTCCAAAAGATTTGGCATCAACACTTGGCATGACGAGAGTGGGATTTATGCTAATTCATGTGTAAAACGAAAACTCTACCCATTAACTGGTGGTCCTATTATCCCTTTTTTAAAATAATTTATGGAATCAGGGTCTCTAACTAATGAAAGGATAATGGAAATAACAGTTGATTTTTCTATCCTAATAAATGCAATGGAAATGTTACTGTAGTAGGTTCCTTTAAAAACAAAATTTTATAGGGGCACCTGAGAGAGAGAGATAACAAGTAGGCAGAGAGGCAGGCAGAGAGAGAAGGGGAAGCAGGCTCCCCGCCGAGCAGAGAGCCCCATGTGGGGCTCAATCCCAGGACCCTGAGATCATGACCTGAGCCAAAGGCAGAGGCTTTAACCCACTGAGCCACCCAGGCGCCCCTAAACCTGCAGAGGTTTAAGTAAGTTTTCCTCTTACATAAATAGCAGACTCTAGATGATCTTTGAAGTATATTTGACCTTTTATTTCCCTTTTTTAAAATATTTATTTATTTGTTTGTTTGTTTGTTTATTTGAGGGGGGGGTGGGATAGGTGCAGAGGGAGAGGGGGAGAAAATCCCAAGCAGACTCCATGTTCTTGCAGGGCTCGATCCCATGACTCTTGAGATCACAACCTCAGTCAAAACCAAGAGTCAGATGGTCAACCAGCTGTGCCACCCAGGTGCCCCAGACCGTTCATTTCTTCTGAGGGTAATTATTTGGTCAGCCTAGGCTTAAATTTACTCTCATTATTTTTCTTTAAAAAAGAAATTCATGAAATAGCATTTTATGATAAATGCTAATTTAGCATTGCCTCCAACTCCAGCAAAATATGATAAAGACCATAAGCCTTATGAGTAGAAAAATGATGATTAATAAAGATAATGTGGATATGCCAGGTAAGCATTCACCAGCAGAGTTTGACTATAATTTCTTGCTGCTTCAAATTTTGCATCTGCGCACACGTACACACATACACTATATATATGCGTAAGTATGTATATTATATATGTTAATTCTTTTTCTTATTTTTAATTGAGGTATAGTTGACATACAATGTTATATTAATTTCAGGTGTGTGGGGCACCTGGATGGCTCAGGTGGTTAAGTGTCTGCCTTTGGCTGAGGTCATGATCTCAGGGTCCTGGGATCGAGCCCCACATCGGGCTCCCTGCTCGGCAGGGAGCCTTTTTCCCCTCCTCTCTCTGCCTGCCTCTCTGCCTACTTGTGCTCTCTCTCTGTCAAATAAATAAATAAAATCTTAAAAAAAATTAATTTGGGGTGCACAAATAGTTATCTGACAATTACATACATTATGATATGCTCACCATGATAAGTGTAGTTACCATCTGTCACAATAGAGAGTTACTACAGTAATTTTGGCTATCTTCCCTATGTTGTACTTGTTATTCCCATAACTTATTTATTTTATAGCTAGAAGTTTGTACTTCTTAATCTCCTTCACCTCCTTCACCTACTCACCATGATTTCCCTCCCCTCTAGCAACTACCAGTTTGTTCTCGGTATTTATGAGTCCTTTTCTGTTTGTTTGTTCATTTGTTTTGTTTTTTTTTTAGTTTCCACATATAAGTAAAATCATATAGTATTTGCCTTTGTCTGACTTACTTCACTTAGCATAATGCCTACTAGGTCCATCCATGTTGTTACTAATGGCAAGATTTCATTCTTTTTTTATGGCTGAGTAATATCCAGTGTGTGTGTGTGTGTGTGTGTGTGTGTGTGTGTGTGTACACCACATCTTCTTTATCTATTCATTTATCATTGGATGCTTAGGTTGCTTCCATATCTTGGCTATTATCAATAATACTGCAATGAACATAGGGGAGCATATATCTTATTGAATTGGAGTTTTCATTTTCTTTAGGTAGATACCCAGAATTAGGACTACTGGATTACATACTATTTTGAGTATTTTAATTTTTCCTAGTATTTTAATTTTTAATTTTTTGAAGATACTCCATATTCTTTTCCTTAGTAGCTGCACCGATTTCCATTACCAACAGTACACAGGGTTCCCCTTTCTCTACATCCTTACCAACACTTGCTATTTCTTATCTTTTTGTTACTAGCCATTCTCACCAGTGTGAGGTAATATCTCATTGTGGTTTTGCTTTGCATTTCCTTGATGATTAATAATGTTGAGCATCTTTCCATGTTTTTGTTGGCCATTTGTATGTCTTCTCTGGAAAAATGTCTGTTCAGCTCCTCTGCCCATTTTTCAACCAGATTTGTTTTGTTTTTTATGTTGAGTTGTATAAGGTCTTTATATATTTTGGATACTAACCCTTTATTGGATATATAATTTGCAAATATCTTCTCTTATTCACTAGGTTGCCTTTTTGTTTTGTTGATGATTTCACTGTGCAAAAGCTTTTTTAGTTTGATGTAGTCCCAAATGTTTGTTTTTGCTTTTGTTTCCCTGACCTGAGGAGACAGATCCAAAAAATATTACTAGGACTGATATCCAAGAGTTTATATATGCCTGTATATTCTTTTAGCAGTTTTATGATTTGGGGTCTTACATATAGGTCCTTAATCCATTTTGAGTTTATTTTTGTGTATGGTATAAGAAAGTGGCCCAGTTTCATTCTTTTGTATTATAATGTTAATTCTTTATATATTGCCTATTCTAGTGGATATCTACCTAGGATTACCTGTGCTTTCACAAACTATTAATTCAAATTGAATTACCCCTAACACTCATTAACATATCTAGGATATACAGCTGTTTGAAGTATGCAAATCTAAAGGGCAAGTTACTCATCATTTGAATTTTTTCATTTTTGTAAGGAAAAAGTCTTAATGGCCATAACATTACCTTTGAACAATACCTGGTACCTAGAAAATAAAACTAAATTAATCTGCTTTAGCAGAAATTCTTTATTGTCACAATGACTAACATTACATTTTGCCTAAGTGAGCTGGATGTGCCGTGAGGGATCAACTTAGAAATCCACTTTGGTCTTGTTTAGAAGGAGAATGAAATAAGAGATTATACTTAAACTAATCAAGTAAAATGGTGCATGGAAATAAAGATTACAGCAGAGATTTGGCCCACTCCAAGTATTCAGTTGCCATCTTTTAGTGAATGAGTGAATGTTGGATTGAATGAACTCCGTAATAGTACTCTGAAACCCAGACTTTTAGGTGTAAGTATTTTGTATTGTTTTGGATTTCTTCAGATAACTTTTCCATCTTGTCATTATCAAAGACCATCTCAAACAAGAAAGACTAGAACTTTGATTTGATTATTGAAGAGTATCTTCTTTAGGAAGTGACCATGTGGCTTTCTTATTAGGTCCACATATGTACTTTATGGGACTTCACCTGAAATCTCTATCTCTGGTGTGTTTGTAAAGTTAACATTCTGCATATTTATATCTATCTGTATCAATCTATAAATTTGTTCCATGTTTTTCTTTTGGCCCTTGTGAACTGTTTTGTCAGAACTGTTGGCGTGAGCCCACTATGGCAGAGTGCATACTGCTGCTGGGAGAAAGGGACATTGGTTGGGCAGATCCAAAGTAGATCTATCACAGTGGTGGTTCTTGAGTTACATTTGGCCTACAGATAAGTTTTATTTGGTCTTCACAAATGTTTTTTTCATTAATTAACCATAGAGAACAAACTGGTGGTTGCTGGAGGGGAAGTAGAGCAGATGGGCTAAATGGGTGATGGGCATTAAGGAGGGTACTTGTTGGGAGGAGCACCAAGGGTTGTATGTATGTATGTAAGATTCATTTAGGATGAATCACTGAATTCTACCCCTGAAACCAATACTACACTGTATGTTTACTAACTTGAATTTAAATAAAATTACTTAAAATAAAAACAAAAAATAAAAGAAACTGAGCCAAATTTTATAAATTAGGACATTTTATTTAAATATCTGGATTTCCATATCCTTGACAGATTGGCAGATCTGGCAGCATTAGCTTTCATTTTGATACAGAAACAATCAACAGGGGTAAAACCTTCTTCAGATGGGGGCTAATACCATCATTTTGCTGCAGTTCTAACCTGGTATACTTCACTCATTTTTGGAGGCCTTAGGACCCTTTGCCTAAGGATAGGTGGGACAAACATGAAGTAATCAATTGTATGGTGGAGGAGAATGGGTGGCAGAAAAGTGGCTGCTTCTTGGTGACTAAGATTAGGATAGTAAAGGTGGAGGCTGAACCCTAGCAGTAGGGCCATAGCGAACAACTCTGGTTGAGTTCGAGTAGGAGTCACGATCCCAGGTATGTGATGAAGAGGATAGAGATGGGGAGTGGGCCAGGGGCTTCACTTTTGATGTTAAGAGAAACCTCAGACCCACTGGATTATATTAGAAGTTCATCTGGCGATAGGGGAGGAAGTAAGCATATGTGACCCAACCCCAGGATAATGGAGCTGGCAGATGAAGGTAAGCAGGGCCTACCTAGACAGCTCACTCGTTTATTTACAAAGGGAAGCATAGAGAGACTCCAGATTCACTAAGACCCTAGACAAGAATGGTAAAATTCTTCTTATGGGAAAAGAGCATTGGTGGTAGGCTGGGAGAGTCCACGCAAGCACCTAGCACTGCCTCCATCAAGAATAGAGCAGTAGAAAAATTCTCTTAAAGTCGTGCTGACTGGTAGCTGATTTTATTTCAGTGACAGTGGCAGGGCAATCTGCCCATAGCTGGAAGTCCACTTCCAGCTAGCAGAGATGGGCAAGCATGGGGCAACTGTTGTATATCGAAGTGAAAAACTCAAAATCTAACCCAGTAAATTAGTGTTCCTAATTAAGATCATAAACGTAAATACAATTTTAATAGCTTTATTGAGATATGATTCTAACACTATATAATTTTACCCTTTTAAAGCGCACAATTCAGTGCTTTTTAGTGTTTTCAAAGAGTTGTGCTACCATTGTCACAATCAATTTTAGGACATTTTTATCATACCTGAAAGAAATTCCATATCCATTAGCTGTCATTCCACATTCCCTTCCAATCTCTCAGTCTAAGTAACCACTGATCTACTTTCTTTCTCTAAAGATTAGTCTACTCTGGATGGTTTATATAAGTGGAATCATACACTGTGTGGTCTTTTGAGACTGGTTTCTTTCACTTACCATGATGTTTTCAAGCTTCATCCATATTGAATGAGATGATAGTACTTCATTCTTTTTTTGGCTGAGTAATATCCCTTTATAGTATAGATATAAACCACAGTTTTTCCATTCACCAGTTGATAGACATTGGGTTATTCCTACCTTTTAGCTATTATGAATAACAATGCTATGAATATTCATGCATGAGTTTTAGGGTGAATGTATGTTTTTATTTCTCATGGATATATACCTAGGAGTGGAACTGCTGGGTCATATGGTAACTCTGTGTTTAGCCTTTTGAGGAACTGCCAAATTGTTTTCTAAAGTAGCTTCACCATTTTACATTTTCATTAGCAATGCATTAGAGCTCCAATTTCTCCGTATTCTTGCCAGCCTCTGTTATGGTCCATTGTTTTGATTATAGCCATCCTAGTGGGCACGAAGTGGTGTCTCATTGTGGTTTTCATTTGTATTTCCCTAATGACCAATGCTGTTGAACATCTTTCCATGTGCTTATTGGCTATTTGTATATCTTCTTTAGAGAAATTTTTATGCAGATCCTTTTTCCATTTTTAATTGTGTTATTTATCTTTCAAGATCATAACCTTTTGTAACTTAATTTCTAAAAAAATTGGGATACATAATCCACGAAAAAAAAGAGATTTTTGTTCTGGACTTGAAAAGAAGCCTGGAAATTTTCATTTAGAGGCAAATATTGGAATTTCTGTTACAAAGTGACAATATCTGAAAATGAAGAAAATCCTAGAAAATTTTGGAGGCAGTCACTGTCATGTGAGAATTTAGAATGCACACGTGTGTGTTCCATCAATGTTTTCAATAATGTTGAGATAGTAAGTCAAAGTAATAATGAGTTTATTTTGAAATGCTGGGAAAATTGATTCTTTAATTTTCCTCGCATAGTTCTACTTTTCATCTATCAGTATAGTAACTTAGGCTTGCTCTCTAGAAATCAAGCTTATCTCATCTTCCAACATTCTTCCCTCATGCTAGAACCACCCCTTTAAGTAGGAGATCTTAACCTTTTGTGTTCATGAGCACTTTTGACAGTCTAGTGAAATCTAGACCTTTTACTCTGGAAAAGTTACAAATATTTCTGTGAAGAGAAGAACACTGGAAACCCTCTGACATCATTGAGTAATGATGTTTTCTTTTCCTTGGATGACAATGAAATAAACTGTAAATATTTAGCAAGTTAATATTAAGGTCTTTGTGCTCATTTCTAGAAGACAAAGTATACATACACACACACACAATGTATTTATTGTGTAGATGTATAGAGCAACCAAAAAAGAGAATATAATTTTATCAGTTAGCGTCATACGGACTTCAAACAACAAATGTTATTTCTCATTGTTCTGTGGTGTGCTGGGCGGTTTCTCTAGTCTGGGCTGGATCTCCTGGGCTGGGCGGTGTGGGTTGGGCTCACTTACCTGGTTGGCACTTGGCACAAAGTCAGCTGGAGGCCAGGGTGCCCTTGCTACAAGTTCTTCATCATGCGGCCGAACAGACTGAGTTTGCTCACAGGTTGTGGCATGGTCCCTAAGAGCAGCAAGTGGAGGAGCCGCTGTGCACAAGGGCTTTGCAAATATCTTCCTGTGTCACATTTACTCAAGGCCAGCTGGAGCGAGTTCTAGGGCCAGCCGAGTTGTGGGGGGCTCAACCAAAGAGTGTGGATAGAAGGATGGGATAGTTTGTGTCCGTGTTTACACTCTATCACAGGACTGTTGCACACTTGTGAGAAGCCCTCTTTTTTTTGTACAGAAATTATGCCTCTTCTTGTGTAGTATTTCTGTTAGAGAAAAGAGAGAGACCTTTTCCATTTGTCTTACATTGGTAACATAATCGGTCCTTTATTTTTATTTATTTATTTGTTGTTGTTATTGTCACTTCAGGCCCTTGCTCCTGTCATTGGCCATCCTCATAGAGCCTAGTTATGGGTTGGGATAATTCCTCCGGACCCACTCCTAAGATACAGTGAGACCTCCCCTCAGGGATCCTGGGTAGCTGAGAATTTTGAAATCCATTCTTTGCTCCAGAGCTGGAAGAAGTACAAGTAAAGAATAAAGGAATGAGAAAAATAACCTGTTGTCTTCCATCACCTGCTGTCCTAGAACTATACCGTTACGCTCATAGGATCAAAGCAGCTGGCACATTGTAGGATAATACCATCCACTCAAAAGGCTGCATAATGCCTTTTCAGTTTTACAGATATTCCGAAGCCAAGTGATCCAGGGTTGGAAATTGGAGAAGGCAACAGTTACATGGGTGAGGAGGCTGACCTGAGTTTTCTGGAGATTAAGGTCGAGAGCCAGCATATAGAATTTCCAGGTCTAGAGTCAGCTAACAGAGCTAAGAACCAACATGTGCCAGTGCTTTTAATATATTGCGAAATTCCATCATCACAACAACTTCTTGGATATTGTGTGTGTGTTTGTGCTGGTGCACACATTCATGCATGTGTGTATGTCTGTGTGATTATTACTACATCTTTTTGGCATTTAAGCCTCCAATCGGCGAAGTGACTGTTGGAATTAGAATCAAAAGATCTAAAAATGAGCCCAGAAATTTCTATATATCCTCAATGTTTTGTTTGTTTTGTTTTTGAAGATTTTATTTATTTGCGAGAGAGAGAGAGAGAGAGAGAGAGAGAGAGCTGGGGAGGATGTGAGCAGGGGAGAGTGGCAGAGGGAGAGGGAAAAGCCGATTCCCGCTGAGCAGGAAGCCAGATGCAGGACTCGATTCCAAGACCCTGAGAGTGACCTGAGCCGAAGGCAGACACTTGACCAACTGAGCCACCCAGGTGTCCCTACATATCCGCACTGCTAAGACAATATGATTCACCTCTTAGTGATGAGGGAGATACCGTTCATTTAGCCTGTGACTTTTCAGTGTCCCACATGGTAGGCAGTTTGCCACGTGGTCACACAATCCATACCCCCCGATTCTCCCAGTAGAAAGTAAGCTCTGTACTTCTCCTGCAGCCTGACCACTTTCTGCCTGGTGTTATAGGTATGTGAAAGCCTTGTTTTCCCATGTTATTTATTGGCTATTGTTTTTATGAACCAGAGTTGAAGTATGAAAGACGTAAGCACGCTGTCGATTCTAAATGGCTCAAAACATAAAATGTGACCTTTTTTACTGTTTTAAGAGATGCCCTCCCTCCCCAGTAAAATAGTCCCTAATTCTCTCCCCAAGTCTGAAATTAATTGCTTCCAATATGTGTCTCTGATGCCATTCACATTCTGATCGTCTTATGGCCATTTCACAGGAGTTCTTGGAGAGCAGCAATCATTTCTCCTCATCTGGGGGCCACCTAAAACACAATGTCTAAAACACAGTGGGTATTCAAGAAATGCTGAAGGAATTAGCGTTAACATCTCTGTCACAGTCATATGTTGTCAGGAGTGAGTGCATTGGTAATTGATAATTGCAGTCCATAGACTCAGAAAGACTTTGGCTAAAAAGATGTGAGAGTTAACATGCTTGTATTACAAAGAGCGTCAGTGATAGTCTTGGGAAATGGGAAGAGTTGGCAAATTCAGCCTATGAACATTTTATGTACAGTATGGCAAGACAGTTTGCCCGAGCTGCCATAATCTGACCGAAATCATCCTTACGGTAAAATAATGTTTGCTTGCAAGCCAGAGCGCCAATCAGAGCAACCATGCTCCTGTCCCAGGTCAAAGTTGAATGCAACAGCATAACCGGCGGGATTATTGGCAGCTGGTGAGCTTGAGGGCTGAAAAGATGGTGCAGAAGAAGGGCCGAGAGGAAAATTCTTTTGAGGAAATGCTGTGGCAGTGCTAAAACAATGCACACTGCCTTTCTCGAGTCCACGGCCGTTGTGCATATTTGGTTACCTAAAGCCTAGCTGCCCACGGAAGCTCTAAACTTGGAGAATGATGGTACTGCATTGGATGTTTGAGGCTAAATATTTAAAGTGGTATAATTTGGGCGCCTGAGTGGCTCAGTTGTTAAGCGTCTGCCTTTGGCTCCGGTCCTGATCCCAGGGTCCGAGGATCGAGCCTGTTCTCCCTCTACCACTCCCCCTGCTTGTGTTCTCTCTCACTGTATCCCTCTCTGTCAAAAAAAAAAAAACTCTTAAAAAAAAGAAAAGGGGTATAATTTGCCTCTTTGTGTTTGTCTCAAGCTCTCCCCACTTAAATTTCTTATTATGGAAAATGAACTTGTTGTAGAAGTTCTCTGAAGGTCACAGGTGATAACTCATTATATCCCTACTCGTGGTGCCTTCGATTTATTTTATGGACTTGAAAAATATTTATCAATAAGTGACAGAATTTTGTCATTTCTGTAGTCCTCTGAATACAAATTCCACACGATTCTTGTAAGTCACTGTCATATCACAGACAGGGAATGGACAGCCTCTATCTCAGTGAAGTAAAACAAGTTCCTGCTCCCCAAAAAGCTGCAATGAATCGTGAAAATGAGGTGTGGACATTCACATTTGACTTCTTCATGGTGAACCTATTTACAGCACATGGATGACCAAGGATCAACTGTGGTAGCAGGTACTCTACGGGGCTGCAATCAGTGATAGGTATCAATTCCCATCTTCCAGGCAAAACAGTTTCGGAATTCATACTCTTTACGAAAGCTTCATTTATATTACTAATACCTAGATCTTAGAAAATATAGAAGCTGGCCAAATAGTGAAATTTGTAACAGCAAAAATATATAGTCTGCAGTCTCAATGTATAGCAAATGCAAGGAAAAGATGTGTTTATAGAAAAAATAATAATTCAACTCTGAAGATTCTTGGAAAAGGTGGGTCATTCTGTTCTCCTGAGTTCGTTAATACTAATGAGCAATCTGATTAAAACTAACATATGAGGGGCGCCTGGGTGGCTCAGTTGGTTAAGCGACTGCCTTCGGCTCGGGTCATGATCCTGGAGTCCCGGGATCGAGTCCCACATCGGGCTCCCAGCTCCGCGGGGAGTCTGCTTCTCCCTCTGACTTTCTCCCCTCTCATGCTCTCTCTCGGTCTCTCTCTCTCTCAAATAAATAAATAAAATCTTTAAAAAAAAAAAAAACTAACATATGAAATCTCAAAAGTACTGCCTGTCTACAAATTTCTTTTCCTAGATCTTTATTCCTCTTGAGTGCTTTCTGGAGAATATCCAGGGCACTGTCTAGAGAAAAATAGATGACTTCTATTGGAAGAGAAGCACTAAAGCAGCCCACAAGTTGGGAGGAAGAGGGTCTGGTCTCTCCAAATGTGCTCTAAAGTGCTTCCCTCCGGACTGGGCCATGTCGGTTATCCACCTCAACCCCTAATCCCGCTATTCTTTTAAACCACCATTGCCTTCTGAAACAGCAGACCTGCTTATTTGTTTGCACCGTCTGCCCATCCACTCCTTCCTGTCTGGCTTCTACATTCCTCTGTGTTTGACGTAATGCCTCAGATATACCCGGAGTGTGATGAAGTCCCCAGAAATTGGTGAGGAACTTATAACAGTAGTTGTGATGGTTAATGTTATGTGTCAACTCGGCTGGGCCACATTACCAGATATTTTATCAAACATCATTCTGCATGTGTTCTGTGGGCATGTTATTGAATGAGATTTGTATTTAAATTGGTGGACTTTGAGTAAAGCAGATTGCCCTTCATAATTTGGGTGAGCCTCGTCCAGTCAGTTGAAGGCTTACATAGAGAAAAATTGCTGATCTCCCCCCGGGAAGAAGGGATATTTCAGTAGACTTCCTTCACACTTCAGTTGCAGCATTAGCTCTTCCCTGGGTCTCCACCCTGCAGATTTTGGATTAAAACTCATCATTCATGTATCTATCTAGACACACACACACACACCACACACACACACACACACACACACACACACACACACACATTCTGTTGGTTCTGTTTTTCTGAAGACCCCTGACTGATACAATAGTGCATAGATTGCATTTGGAGGGGATCAGCAATTACAAAAGCATTTTTTAAAAAAGTATAATGACCTAGATTAGATTGGCTGCATATTATGAAATATTTAGGTCAGGCAGGGTTTAACTGCACTCCTTTCTCTCCTACCTGGGAAAGCTTTTGAAGAATGCAATTAGACTGATGTTATTTTAGGCATACATTAGTTCATATACTTTTGCCTGCCGGAAACAAAATTCTCAAACTGCTTTAGACACTAAGCACATTTATGATCTCACATAAACAGGAGTAGGGCAAGCCCCTGGTTGGCCAGCATCCAGGCTCTGCAGATACCTTGCCTCTGCCTTCCTTAGACTGGCTGCATTATGGCTGAAGCTTTTCTAGCTCTCACGTCCAGACATGAAAATGTGCAGAGGGAAAGGGATGATTGTCTCTTCTTGAGTACATTTCTTAGGAGTTGGGAAAAGTTCCCCAAAAGTCTCCATCATGCAGTCTCAGTGGCTAGAAGTGGGTAATATGTACATTCCTCAAACCCAGCAAGGGGAATGCCGTGCTTGGATTAGACAATCCAGAATCTCCTCCTGAGCTGCATGCAGATGGGGTTAGCTTCTTCTGCATTCTGTTGCTTGGTTACATGAAGCCAACAGGTTCCTGTCAGGAAAACAGAAGGAGGGAAACAGATGTTGGGCAGGTAGCCAACAAAGTCTATTAAAGGGGTCACCTGGACCTTGGCTGTCCCATTTCTTTTCATACAAATAGATGCTGTCTTGGTACTCTGCCAAAGAAAAAATTAGTTTCTTAAAAAAAAAATCAAACCACATTGAGCAAATTGTTTTTAACTTTTTTCAGTTCCTGGGGCATGAAGATGAATTCTCTTATACAGCATTTGACAGTATACTTGAAAATCTTGTGTCTCTGCTGTCACATCTCTTCCTCTTCCTCCTTTTCCTGTCTCCTTCCTTTCACCCAAACCCTCACAAGCCTTCTCTCCCCTTTTCTATTTCAGGAATTAAACTCAGGCACATGTGGGGATGGTCTGCCTACTACTATTGATTTGAGAAACTGGAAGCCCAGTTTCCACCCTCAGATTTATTAAAGTATTCATTGACTCACCAATTGCTGAGAAAATAAACTGTCTTCAAATCATTGCATACAGAAAAGTCCTTTTTTTTTCAGAGAAGTTTTTAAACTCTTTATTTTCTTTGAAAATGTAAATCTTTTGCAAACTTGGTATTTTAATTAATATTAGTAAAAGGCTACTTATAATCCATTTCATGAGGGATTATAATGGATCGAAGTTTTAATCAATAATAATCAATAACCCCGGCCCTGACCTCTCTCCTGACTCTCATATATATTGCTCATTTCTGCCTAGATAATAAAGGAACCTCACTCTGTTCAGAATGAAATAGTCTTCCATTATACACTCGTCTCTCCTGTTTCCTGGTGCAATTACCAGCACCGTCATCCTGCCAACACTCATTTTAAATTTCTTTCTCTCTCGCTCTTCCGATTAATCAACTCTTCCTAAAACTGGTATGGGAGTATTGGTGTTCCTTGAAGCAAGTGTTAACAAAGACAGCAGCAACGCATTGAGAAACAGACTTATAAATAGAAAAAACAAATTGGTGATTGCCAGAGGGGAGGGGGTGGGGGAGTAGGTGAAATGGGGGAAGGGGACTAAGAAGTACAAAATCCCATTATAAAATAAATAAGTCACAAGGGGCGTGTGGGTGGCCCTGTCGGTTAAGCATCCAGTTTTTGGTTTCAACTCAAGTCATGATCTCAGAGTGATGAGATTGAGTCCCGCATGGGGGCCCTGCACTCAAAGCGAAGTCTGTTTGAGATTCTCCCTGTCCCTCTGCCCTTCCCTCACTTATGTTTTCTCTCTCTCTCTTTCTAAATAAATGAATAAATAAAATCTTTAATAAATAAGTCATGAAGATAAAAAGTACAGCATAGGGTTATAGTCAATGACATTGTAATATTGTATGGTGACAGATGGTGACTACACTTATCTTGATGAGCATTCAGTAATGTATAGAATTGTCAGATCATTATGGTATACACCTGAAACTAATATAACATTGTGTGTCAATTATAAGGAAAAATAAAATAAAAAAGAAAGTATTCTGTACTCAGATATCTTTGGGGACTACCATATCCCTATCTTAGATCATTACAATGCACATTCAAATATTAAAGACCCGACAAAATTCTGTAGAACAGAAGGTAGTTAAGCCCTATTTAATCCGACATTTTCCAGACTTATTTCATCAAAGAATCATTTTTGCAAGGAGTATTAGTATTTCACAGAAAACAGAAAGGAAAACATTGATCTAAGCTATTTTTAAATAAAGATGAGGAACAAAATTAGTATTTAGTAAGTACCATATACTTCATATAGGTGAAATAGATCTTCTATTAAATCCCAATGCTAATAATAAGGGAAAAAAGCCCAAGTACTTCTTTTAGTGAACAGACTTAGACAGAAATCCAAATTCATGATGAAATAAAGTATAAATGTACCTTAAGTGTTATGGTAATTGGCAATTATATGTTCTACATTTTCTCCCTCATTTTTTAAAAAGACATGTATTTATTTGAGAGAGCACAAGCATGGGGAGGGGGAGAAGCAGACTCCCTACTGAGCAGAGAGCCTGACCTGGGGCTTCATCCCAGGACCCTAAGATCAGGACCTGAGCAGAAGACAGATGCTTAACCAACAGAGCTACCCAGAGCTACCCAGGCCCCTCCCTCATTTTTCTAAACAAAGGGTGATGGCTAATAATTCCTTTGTTGGCTTATAACCCTCCCAGGAGCTTCCCTGGTATAATCTGAAACAAGCCCAAAAAGCCAGAGGGCAGAGAGGGCAGGGTGAGACCAAAGAAAGCCAGGCCACTCCAGTTTGGTAGGTGACAGTTTTATTAACAGCTAAGGGAACTTACATACAAGCTTATCTTGGGTGGCAGCAAGACTAATGGATCCCCAGGCCGACCCCCAAATCTTACAAATGTATAAAGAGACCCTAACTGGGCTCAGTCCCATATACCAGGCAGGTGTTCTCAACACCATTTTCACCATCTCAAGTCTCTGTCCTTGGAGCGGCCTCTGGGACCAGGAAAGGCAAGCTGAACCCACACACTCCAAGTGCTTGAGTCCAGTTAGTGGGTCAATGAGCAGTCACATTTTTTTGATGACATTCTCCAACATCCTGCTTTCTAGTCTCAAAACTACTTATGCCACATTTCACCCATTTTCATTACATACTAATAGAATGCATGGTTTGTGGTTTCAACAATCATTTTAATAAAGGTGGAATTGAGGTTATAATTCTTTTATTCTGTATTGTACCACCAGATTACTGACTTAATGAGTCTTTTTACCTTTAACACTTAACACACTGAATTCATGTAGGTGCCTAATAAGTGTTCATTTATGAGAACGTAATATTCTATAGATGCTTAGCCTACCCTTAAGAACTATCAGAAAAAGGGGCGCCTGGGTGGCTCAGTGGGTTAAAGCCTTTGCCTTCAGCTCAGGTCATGATCTCGGGGTCCTGGGATTGAGCCCCACATCGGGCTCTCTGCTTGGCGGGGAGCCTGCTTCCCCTTCTCTCTCTCTGCCTGCCTCTCTGCCTACTTGTGATTTCTCTCTCTCTGTCAAATAAGTAAAATCTTAAAAAAAAAAAAAGAACTATCAGAAAAAAATTTGCATTTAATGAAACATAAGTCTATATAAATGAGTAAAATCCCCAAGTAGGAAAACAGATTGAAAGTGATAATCTGAAGCAAATTTGCAATGTTTGGGAGAGGAGAAACTCAAGTTATAAATGTGGAGAGATAAAGAATGGATTAATGGTAGAGTATTTTTAAATATTATATGTTTTAATGCATTTCATTCACATTTTTATTAAAAATTTATATAAATTCCCAGTAGATTGAATTCAGGTATTATGCTGATAAGATAGTTGATATGATATCGGCAAAGAATTGATTGGGGTTTTTTTATGTTTTTGTTTTTGTTTTTTTTAATGAGACCTAAGAGTTGGCCATAGAAAAGCCCTAGTCATGACTTAAACAAACTGCACAGGGTACATAGCAGCTTTTTTAAAATTGAAGTACATCAAGCAAAGAAGTATTTCTAAAATGCTCGAGTAAATACAGGAATCAGAAAATGCTTTTCTTCTGTTTAAGCCAGCTGAAGAAAAGAACATAGGAAAATCATAAAGTAAAGAGCATTTCTTTTCAGGATGTCTTTTCTCATAAGTAGTTTAAAGTCCAGTGGAGTGTGCTAAAAGCTCTTTCATAATACAGGAAAATAGAAAAAGAAGCTCTTGGCATTTCTGATTTTATTGAATAACTGCAAAACAGTGGCTTTGAAAGAGAAGAAAAAACTCAAGGAAATGGGTAGTTGAATGGCATGATAAGACGATAAAAAAAAAGCAGATGAAATGGGTATGGAGGCAAATGTAATGCCTCTCCAGAGAAATCAGGCAGAGAAAATTATCTCAAGAGATTGCCAAACAGATGGCATGCTAAAGAATCTTGGATCTCTCTGAAGATAGGTTTGCCTCTATTGAAGTCCTGGAGTAGGGAAACGAGGTTTTTTGAGGAGAGGATAAGTAAATTGTCTTAGCTCTCAAAAGCAGCTAATGCGAAGGGGAGGTGGTGATTATTCATGGAAAAATATTATCAATGATGAAAATTATAAACATTTCTAGATTTTTAGGACTAAGCAGTAGAAAATGTGCATCTGCAAAAAAAAAAAAAAGAAGAAGAAGAAGAAGAAAGAAAATGTACATTTGCTACTTACCTTGAAGTGATGTTTGACTTAAAAGTATGGTACTAAGGACTCCCTGGAGTAATGGTTGATTCTTTGATGTAGCAGGGAATATACAATATAAGTCTGGAGCATTTTGAAGGTCCAGAAAGTAAGAAAGTGTTGAACACACACACACAAATACACACAGTGATAAAGATATATCAAAGGGACACAGGAGTCAACTGAAAGAGCTCCAAATGGTCATAGCTGGAAAATAATTTAAGCAACAAAATAAATGAAATTGTATTGGATTATGACCCAAAGTATCAAATAAATACATAAATAAATAAATAAGAATACAGAAATCTCCCTCACAGAAGAATACCAAATAACTTTATGTAGATATTCTACCCTTTGAGGTTATGAGCATAATTTCCAATTTGTTAACTGTGGGCTGCACATAGTGACTTTCTTCCAAATATATGGAAATGGGGAATAGGAGTAATTGTAGTGGAGAATCATGATAAACACAACCTCAGCCAGACCAGTGTCAACATCCATCGTGATGTTGATAGAATGTATGTTCAATTGATGTGAAGAAAATGGCACTTGACCTGTGTGGTCTTCCTCTAAAACCCCTTAACTCTACTCTAACTATGAGAAAAGCACCAGATAAATCCCAAATGAATAATATTCTACAAAATATCTGACCAGTATTCATTAAAACTTTCAAAGTCATCACAAGTAAGAAAAGCCCGAGACATTGAGAACTGAGGACAGATGATTACTAAATGTCACGTGACATCCTGCATGGGATCCTGGAACAGAAGAAAAGGACATTGGGTTAAAAACTAAAGAGATCTGAATAAAGCATGGACTTTAGTTATCAAGAATATCCACATTGCTTAATTGCGACAAATGTACCACACTAATGGTAATAATAGTGGAAACTGAGTGAGGTGTATATGAGAACTCTTTGTACTATCTTGACAACTTTTCTGTGAATCTAAAACTATTCTAAAATGAAATTTTTATTTAAACATTTAAGAAATTATTTGTGATGAATGCCGGCACCTGTAGATGTTGGCTGAGAACTTATTATAGGGATGCGGTATTTGATATTTGATAGCCAAGCCTTATGATATTAAGTTTGTTTTTCCCCTATGTTTATTTTCTTGGATGAAATATCTTATTTTTTAAATGATTAAAACATTTCTATACCAATTCAGCAAAACTAGTTCCAGGGGTACCTGGGTGGCTCAGTCAGTTGAGTGCCTGACTCTTAATTTCAGCTCAGGTCCTGATGTCATGGGTTGTGGGATTGAGCCCTGCATTGGGCTCCGTGCTCAGCGAGTTATCTGCTTGAGATTCTCTCCCTCCCTCTGCCTCTCCCCCCACTGGTACTCTCTCCCCCCCCCCCCGCAAACTTCTCTAAAATAAATAAATGTAAGTTTATTACATTTGTAAGTTTAAATGTAAGTTGAAATGAATGTAAGTTTAAAAACTAGTTCCAAAAAATCTGGTAGGGAGAGTAAGAAAGAAGAGAGAGAGAGAGAGAGAGAAGGAAGGAAGGGAGGGAGGGAGGAAGGAAGGAAGGAAAGAAAAGGTAGTTGGGTCCACCAATACAAAAAAAATACTATATAATTTTATTTATAAAAAATTCAAAATACATGAGGCGCCTGGGTGGCTCAGTCCGTTAAGCATCTAACTCTTGGTTTTGGCTCAGGTCATGATCTCATGGTGGTGAGATCGAGCCCCCACTGGGTTCCACATTCAGTGTGAAGTCTGCTTAAGATTCTCTCCCTCTCCTTCTGCCCCTTCCCCCCTCACATCTCTTGCAAATGAATAAATAAAGCCTTTAAAACAAACAAAGGAAAGTTCAAAATATATAATTAGGGGGAAATTCATCTAGAATGTCAGAAGTTGAAATAGTGATTACCTTGGGGGTATGACTAAAAGGGACATGAGGGCTACTGCAGGGAGCAGTTGATCCTTTTCTTAAAGTAGGTAGTAGTTATGATACAGTATTTATTTTGTGAAAATTCATTGGGTTATAAGTTTTGTATATTTATTTTCAATATGTGTATTTCAATAAAAATATTTATTAAAGAAAACAGTTGAACTTAAGAAGTTTGCCAACTTGTTTTTGGCATCTATTTAAATGGAACTGTAAATGGTTCCTGAATTTAAACGCTTTTCAAATGGAAGACCTAATAGTGCTGTGCTGTTGTTAGAAATGTATGTTGTCGACTTACTTACTCACTTATTCCACATATATTTATTAAACACCTAGGACTATCTTATCTCTAAAACAGTAATTATATGAGAAGTAGACCTATAACTGACAGTAATGTGTTATGGTAATTGCTATAATGGATATGTGTACAAATGTAATGGGATTCTAGAGATGTTCTTTCATCTATCAGAGGAAGTGGGAGATGGCTTCACAACAGGGAGGGACACGTGAGTTGGTAAATGATAAAAGACTACACATTTGCCTACAAGGAAGTGGGTGTCATTTCATGGAACAAGGTGAGATAAAGAGAGAATTCTAGGTCAACATAATGCTAAGGAAAAGTCACAGCAGTAGGATGAAATTTTGGAAAATTTCTATAGTTAGGGAGAATGGCGGCAAATGGCAGCCACCGAGTGTTATTAACTAAATGTTTGCATCCTCCTAAAATTTGTAAGTTGAAGTCCTAATCCCCAAAATATGGTATTAGGAGGTGTAGGCTTTGGGAGGTGATTAGGTTTAAGTGAGGTCATGATGATGGGGTCCTTGTGATGCAATTAGTACCCTATGAAGAAGAGACCAAAGAGCTTACTCTCCCTCTCCACCCTCACCCTGTGAAGACCGTAATAAAATGGCTTCCTGTAAGCCGGGAAGAGTGCTCTCACCGACACTGAATCTTCCTGCACCTTGATTCTGGATTTCCAGCCTCCAGAACTGTGAGAAATAAATGTTTGTTGTTTAAGCCACCCAGTCTCTGTGGTATTTTGTTAGACTATCCAGAACTAAGACACTGAAGCAATAGAAGAAGATGGGAGTCAGATCATTAAAGGTCATGTATGTCATGCAGAAGAAAGATTGTATCCATGAGGTGATGAGCTTTAAGTGGTGAATAATATAAGAATTAAATTAAAAAGATAACTCAAAGGCAGTATTAAGGAATGCTTGGAGGGCAATAGCTGGAAGCAGCAAGACCAGTAAAGAAGTTACCACAGGAGAGATGACGTCAGTGTGGACAGAGAGCAGTGGACAGAGAAGGTGAAAATTTAGAGTTGGCAGGTCTTAGTGATTAATTAGATGGGGAGGGGCACAGGTGGGAGTCCAAGATGTTATCAGTGGTGCCACTAAGGAGGATAGAGAACATTAAAGGGAAAGTGAGAATGTAGAGAAAAATGAGTTCTGTCTGAGATATGCTGAACTTGGGACATCCAGGTACAGATATCTGGTGGGCGGTTGGATACAACGGGAATGGGGCCCAGAAGAACAGTTTGAAGTTATATGTATGTAACTACATATAGTTAGTAATTGAAACTAAGGGAGGCCCAAGTTCACTTACAAAGAGTAAGTAAGTAAGCAAATCATCCCAGATGAGGGTGTGTAGATAGGTGTTGAGTTGTTGGAACGGCTCTGAAGTGCTCCACCAGGCATGGGTCCAGACTCCTTAAGAGGGAAAGTGTGGACAGGTGTAGATGTATGGAGTGGCCAGGAGACTGGAGATCTTATGAAATGAAATTGCGGAATTTGGAGTAGTGAGGGGATGAGAACATGGGGAGGATGTGAGCTTGTGGTAGGAGAGCGCATTACTGGAGTTTAAAATTTTCAGTCTGGGTAGTTCTGAGGTATGAGTAGAATGTAAGTTCCACAAGGGCAGGAGAATTTCACCTCTGTATCCCCAGTCGATAGGGCGGACTATGTCTTGTGATACATGCTAAATAAATGTTTGTTGAACAAATAAAAGAACAGGGCGTTATTAAAGTAGAATTGGATGAGATCAAGGAAGTCTGTTGAAATTCTTAGAAAACTTGAATAGATGTCTTGGATTTGTGTTTAAGAGTTCATGTCTCATACCTTCTCTTGTAGCAAGCAAATTCATAGATATAATTGGGAGGTTTCTATTTCCTGGGATATGATCATACTCAAAAAAGATCTTTATTACTTCCTGCTTTAGAGAAAATGAAATGCTGTGATGTATAAATGTCTATATCATATTCAAGTCAACACATTCATTCTGTTTTGAGGATTTCATCAGACCACCATTTGAGAATGTTTGATATGGAATAAATATCACCTATGTGGTCAAGTTAAATGTTTAACTGGAATACATTAAGCTTTTAGTTCTCTTTTAGTTTATAGGAAGTACAAAAGCTAGAAGAGCAAGCTAAATGTCATAATGAGGAAATAACCAGACAAATCTAGAAGATAGGACACTGTAGGACTATTGGCCCAGTTTATTTAACAAGTGAGTGAGATTTAAAATAAAAAAAAAATAGGGAAATCTATCAGATTGAAGAGGGAGCCTGGATTGGATTATTGTTTAGACTGAGCAGTTGTAAAAGCATTTTATGATAATTGAGCATATTAGACTATGGACTGGACATGAGAAAAATGGAGATTTATCAATATGGAAATGTGTGATATAAAGAAAGCATCTTGTGCAATATCATTTAGTTAGGTAAAAAATTTCATCAATGTTTATAAATGTAAAGAAGATCTGGAAGGATATATAATATGCTCTTAGCAAGAGTAATGTCTGATTTGTGGAAATGTGATATCATTTTCTCGTTCTGTTTTTATTTCTGGACTGAATTGATTTATTTCTTTACATTATTAAAAAGTTAGTTTTTGTTTTAAAAGCTAAAATGAAAAGAAAGCAAAGATGAAGTTTAGAAAGGATACTTTTATCCCAAACACTGAGAGAATGGAATAACTTCCTGTGTTCATTTACTGAGGGTGCTGTAACAAAGTACCAAAAACTGAGTGGTTTAAACAACAAAGACTTACTGTTTCACAGTTCTAGAAGTCTGAGATCAAGGTGCCTGCAGGATTGGTTCCTTCTGAGGGCTGTGAGGAAGAATCTGTTCTCTTCCTCTCTCCTAGCTTCTGGTGGCTTGTGGCTGTCACCCCACTCTCTGCCTTCATGTTCACATGGCATTCTGCTTGTGTGTGTGTCTGTGTCCAAACTTCCCTTGTTATAAGGATACTAGTCATTGGATCAGGGGCCCAGCCTACTTTAGTATGACCTCCTAATTATACTTGAAGTGACCCTATTTCTAAAAAAGCCATAGTCTGCGGTATCAGGGGCTAAAACTTCAACATACGAATTTTGGAGGGACACAATTCCACCCATAAAACTTCTCAGGAGAGAAGTCCTCATTATTTCAAAGTGCATAATCTTTCCTACACAAGGGAATAAAGGCTGCAGTGTACAAGCTGTTTTCTCTCTCATGATCATACCAAAATACTATTCTTTTTTTTAAAGATTTTTATTTATTTATTTGACAGAGAGAAAGATCACAAGTAGGCAGAGAGGCAGGCAGAGGGAGTGGGGGCGGGGGGAAGCAGGCCCCCTGCTGAGCAAAGAGCCTGATGCGGGGCTCGATCCTAGGACCTGGATATCATGACCTGAGCTGAACGCTCTGAGCCAAACGCAGAGGCTTTAACCCACTGAGCCACCCAGGTGTCCCCAAAATACTATTCTTAATGGAGACTTTTCAGCCAAGAATATATCATACAGAAAGGACAGGCTCTTCAATAAATGGTGTTGAGAAAACCAGACAGCCACATGCAAAAGAATGAAACTGGACCACTTTATGCCATGTACAAAAATCAACTCAAAATGGATTAAAGACCTGAACATAAAACTTGAAAGGTTTTCTTAGAATAAAACATAGGGAGTAAGCTCTTTGACATTAGTCTTGGCCATGATTGTTTGGATTTGACACCAAGAGCAGAGGAAATAAGCAAAAATAAACAAATGGGATTATATCAAACTCTGTACAGCAAAAGACACCATCAACAAAATGAAAAGGCAGCTTACTAAGAGGGAGAAAATATTTGCAAATCATGTATCGGATAAGGGGTTAACATCTAAAATATATGAAAAACTTATATAACTCCATAGCAAAATAAATAAATAAAAACAATCTGATTTAAAAATGGGCAGAGCACCTGAATAGACATTTTCCCAAAGAAGACATACAGATGGCCTATAGAAAAATGAAAAGATGCTCAGCATCACTAATATTCAGGGACATGCAAGTCAAAACCACAATGAGATGTCACCTTACACCAATTAGAATGGCTATTATCAAAAAGGCAAGAAATAGGGATGTCTGGGTAGTACAGTTGGTTGAGCATCCCGTTCTTGATTTGGGTCATGATATTGGGGTTGTGAGATCGAGCCTTGGGTCTGGCTCCCCACTCAGCTCAGAGTCTGCTTGGGACTCTTTCTCCCTCTCCCTCTGCCTCCATCCCCCCAACCCTGTTGCATGTTCTCTCTCTCAAACAAATAAATCAATTTTTTTTTCTTTTAAGGCAAGAAATAAGTGTTGGTGAGGATGTGGAGTAGAGAACCCTCATGTACTATAGGTGGGAATGTAAACTGATGCAGCCACTATGAAAAACACTGTGGAAGTCTCCCCCCAAATAAAAAAGAGCTGCCACATTATCCAGCAATCCCACTTCTGGGTTTTTATCCAAAGGAAATGAAATCACTCTCTCAGAGATATCTTCACTCCCATGTTAATTCCAAAATTATTCTTAATAGCCAAGATGTGGAAGCAACCTAGGAGTCTGTTGATGTGTGTGTGCGTGTGTGTGCATGTGTGTGTATATGTGTGTGTGTCTGAATATTATTCAGCCGTACAAAGGAAAGACAAATACTATATGATCTCACTTATATGTGAGATCATTAAAAAAGCTGAACTCATAGAAGCAGAGTAGAACGATGATTGCTAGGAGCTGAGGGGTACGGGATATAGGGAGCTGTTGTTAAAGGATACAAATTTCTAGTTTTAAGATGAATAATTTCCAGAGATCTAGTGTACAGCATGGTAACTATAGGTAACAGTAGTATTGTATATGTGAAAGTTGCAGAGAAAGTAAATCTTAAAACATTTCTCATCATAAGAAAAAATGTGACTATAAGATGATGGACATTAACTAAACTTATTGAAGTAACCATTTTGCAGTATATACATATATCAAATCCTTATGTTGGATGCTTAAAATTAATACAGTGTTATGTGTCAATTTTATCTTGATAAAGAAAGAAACGACTTTTCTCTTTACCCGTAACTAAAAACATCTCCACTTAAAGGAAATGACCGAGCTGTAGTGACTCCTTCATAGATCTGTAAGTTTTATTTGAACTTGAGCTCAGATATCCACAAGCTAAATAAATGTTTGTAAAAGTCCTATCACTTCTGATGAACTTGATAGAGGAGTTATTCTTTTTTTTTTTTTTTAAGAAGAAGAAACATTTATTACTAGGAAAAATCTTATCTTTTGGAAAATTAGTGTTGATCTCTGTGATACAGTTTTTAATGTTATATATAAGGCTAAGAAAGGAGGAGTTAGTATCAAAAATCTTTTCTCTTTCTAGATCAGGCAAACGGTGCCATGGAATAAATTGAGGTCTGGTTAATGCTTAAAATCTGGCTCCCTCTACTGGAGGTTATGATACCTTTCCTCCGTTCCTTTTAATCTGCATCCAAGCATGTACAGGATAGAGTTCACAGCTCGGGGTTTTCTGGTCTTCATGCATTTACGGAAATTGTCTCATTGACCAACTTGAGGTTTGTAATAGAGAAAAACTTGTAAATTTTACTATTTATGAATCAGCCACCAACTGCACTCCCCCCTCCCCCTTAAAACAGAGCTAATGTTTAATTTAGGCCCAAAAAACAGAGGAGAAGATGCACCTGACATTCAATCTTCCCTTATTAGGTCACAGACTGCTGGTCCACATTTAGGTTTTCAGAATTGGAAGGAACCCCACAGATCTCCAATCCAAGTAGTCATTTTCCTGATAGGAAAGTATAGGTGCAGAGAGATGGGGTGATTTCCCGAAGTTATAGAGCTAGGACAACTTCAATGTGCATACGTAACAATTTACATATGATGCACTTCTCTAAATTTTTACAATGATTAGTACATCAAATCAAGTTAATAAATACTTCTCAATTGCCTACTGTGTGTCAGACACCAAGAGATGTACAAAGATGTATGAGACATGATTTTTGGTCCTGGAAGAACTTATAGGTAATTAAATTGTATAAGTGATGATTCCATGTTAGACACACTTGCCAGGTTTGCAAATCCAAAGAGCCAAATAAATAAACTTTTTCACTTTAAGAAGCACCAGTTCCTACAGATGATTGATAATTTCTTTGCATAGCCAGTTAATTCCTTGATTAAGTGTTGACTCCTATACAACTACCTTTGGAGTTTGGCTGGCTTTCTAAACTGGAAATTAGTAACTTTAATGGGGGAGGGCTATTTATGTTGCAGTGGAGTTAAAAATTTGGGGGGTTATTGTTAATATAGAAAATGACATTGGATTATCCTAGTGAATGATCTAAAGTTGCTTTTGAGTGGAAATGTCAGAATTTCCATAAGTTCATTGATTCCTTGGAAAGCACATTTGCATGCGTGGTTCTATTTGGCTGTGTCACCTTGGAAAAACTACTTGACCTCTTTGTGCCTTACATTCTTCATGAGGTTGTTGTGATGATTCATGAATTAATACACTTGATGCCATTAGAGCAGATACTGGTACATAGTGAGCACATATATGTGTCTGCTTACATTATTAATACTTGAGTTATGTGCATGGAAAACTAACATGGTGTTTATACATTCTAAGGACCCAAGAGGTGATTTACAAAATATGACCCAACTTAAATAAATACCATTTCATGATGGCTCTGGACACACAGATGTAGAGGAAGCTATTCTCTGGGGAGAGCGAATCTCTTCAGTAACCACAGGCAGCAGGATGAGAAATCTCAGTTCCAACCTAATGAACTAAATGTCAATCCCTGCTATTCCCATATTTTCTGCTTAGAAGATATAAAAGCATTGTGGAAATCATTTTTTAAGTCCACTGAGGGAGGAAAATACCCCTAAGGCAAAAGTCAAACAATACGTATTTGAGCACACCATATCTCTTTTCCTGCTGAAATGTCTTCAGAAAACATGGGCTCTTCTATTTCAAACTCCTTGGTAGTTCTTGGATGCTAGGTCTTACCATCAAAGGAAAGGTGTAACTGCAGCAGAAGGACTCTGTGTTCTATCTAGTCACAATGTAAAGGCAGCTGCTTCTTGCTCAGTGCTTCTTTGAGTACTTTAGCCAATATGAAATACTTGCCAGAGCTGGGAATCATTCTGAGGTTCAGCGGTACCTCATTTTCATCAAGGTAGCTGTAAATGTGATTATTGCAAATGACTGGAGCTTCTTCCAAGCATTCAGCCTCTAAAGCTCAGATAAGACCTAATCAATTGTTCCCTGTTTCATGGCACTGACATCTCTTATTCTCTATAGCCTAGAAATTAAGCTGAGCTTGAATTAAGATCCTGTTTTCCAGGCTGTTCCTGAAAGATAAAAAGACTAATTGGTTTGCAGCTTCTTCAAAGCCCATACAACAGGTTGAGCTTTAGATGTTCAATCATTTGTGTTACCGTATAGCATTTATCCAATCACTGACAAACCTGCGTCTTCCATGAGCTGTTTTCTCCTGGTGCCTGGCTTCTCACCAGAGCAAAGCATCATTCCCCATAAGCATTTTGTCACTATGAATTAGGGATCTCAAACCGTGTCACCAGTTGCTACAAATATATCAATAAGTGGCCAGCATATATTCCATAGCCATTCTGCTGTAAGTTAGCAATGAATAAATGCATTACAATGAAGGGTTGCTGTACTTCCCGTGGTAGTGTAAACAGTTCTGCTGACTTGCTTCACAGAGAAACTGGTGAAAGTATTTTTCAAAAAATTTAAAGCCCCTTGAAATGGTTCTAACGGCAAACAGCAGATGAAAAAACATCTATTCCAGAAAATTTATAAAAATTTGGTAAGAAGGATGAGAGTCTGTGGTATCTGAACAAACACCACTCTCTCCTTCTCTTCTTCCAAATCCCAGTGGAAGGGCTTTCTTCCCAGGAGGAGTAAGACTTCCACATTTCTCCTCTTATCCCCAGCTCTCTGCTGCTGAGGCTAAGTTCTGGGTGAATGCAATCAATAAATAAGGGTGCCCTTCCCCTCAGGCCTACTCAAGGAATGGGGACTGTACCTTGGGCACGACATGCTGATTGTACTGGAGTACCCCAGCTCAGGAGGTCATGGCTCTATGCCGGGAGAGGCAAGCCTACCTAAGCCCTCAGCTCCTAGAGCACAGGAGTCATTCAGAGAGAAATTTACCTTTGTCCTGGTCTCCAGCTCCAAAACCCTGTTCAGAGACTGCCTGGGGGGAGAGGCAGGCACAAACAGCTCTCAGTCTCTTCCCAAGGGAACTGACTTCATTTACAACAGAACTTGGAAAAGTACATGCCAAAGGACACTCTTGAGATTAGTGGGGCTAGGGATGATATGAAATTAGGAGGCAAATTGGTGAATTTAATGAAGATAGAGCCTACACTTTAGGTTGACTACTTTGCAGGAGAGAACCAGAATAATGCAGTTGGGAGGAGCCCTCCTGGGGTAAGAACAAATATCCAACACTGACATCAGAAACCACTCTTTCAAAGAAACCACAGTCTGTTTGGAGTAATTTGTAGAGATATTTATGACCCAGGGAATTGTCAAAAACAGTAGAGTAATCAGCTGGCAATTAGTAAAGTTTAACACTGAGTGTGGTTGAGGGAAAGAAAGAGAGCCCTACCTACAGAACTGTCATCCCAGAGTTACTGAGGGCATACCCAAAGGCATACTTTGCTGAGTAACATCAGAGGTTTAACACTATGGGAAGAGAAAAATAGACTTTAATAAAATAATCCAGCTAGGCAATAAATTAACATAATAATTTAAAACATAAACAAAAACATAACAAATAACAACAGCCCCAAAGAGGGGAGTCTACGTACCCAGAACTGCTACAATAGACTGCCTAATATCCAGTTTCACAGGAAATTTATGAGGCACGCAAAGAAATAGGAAAGTATGACCCTCCCTATATGGGGATAAAAGCAGACAACACATACTGCCTATGAGAGTGACACAATGTAGGTTTAACAGAAAAATGCTTTAAAACAGCCATTAAAAATATATTCACAGAGCTACACAAAAGCATGATTAAAGAAGTAAAGGAAGTGAGAGTGTTGAATCAGGTAGACAGTATTAGTAAAAATATAGAAATTATATATAAAAAAGGACCAAATGGAAATTCTGAAGTTGAGAAGTTCAATAGTTGAAATAAAAAACTCAGAGGTGCTCAACAGTAGATATGAATTGGTAAAGAAAGAATTAGCAAACTTGAAGACAGACAAATAGAAATTAGGCAAGCCAAAGAACAGAGAAAACCAGTTCATTTTATGAGACAAGTATTACCCTAATAACAAAACCAAAGCCATCACCAGAAAACTACGGATCGATTTCTCATGAACAGAGATGCAAAAAATTCTCAACGTTACAATCCCAGTAATACAAGGTTTGTTCAGCACCTGAAAATCATGTAACCTATCATATTAATAGAATTTTTAAAAACCCCAAATCACACAACCATCTCAATTGATGCAGAAAAAGCATTTGACAAAAGCCAACACCTTTTCATGATAAAAAAAATTCAATAAATGAGAACTAGAAGGGAAATTCCTCATTCTGAAAAAGGTATCTACAAAAACCTCATAGCTAGCATCATACTATGGTGAAAGAGTGGATACTTTTTCCTTAAGATCAGCAGCAAGATACGGATATCTGTTTTCACCACTTCTGTTCAACTTGTACGAGAGAGTCCAGACTAGGAAATTAGACAGAAAAAGAAATAAAAGGCATTCATATTGGAAAGGAAGAAGTAAAACTATCTCTATTTGCAGATAACATGATCTTGTATACAGAAAATCCTAAAGAAACCACTAAAAACTACTAGAGCTAATAAACAAGCTTTCAGGTTGCAAATCAACTGTATCTTTACACATCTTACAATGAATAATCCAAAAACAAAACTATCAAAACAATAATATTACAGTAGCATCAAAAATAATAATATCTTAGGAAAAAATTCAATGAAAGGGCAGGATTATACTCTGAAAACTACAAAATATTGTTGAAAGAATTTAAGAAGATCTAACTAAAGATCTAAATAAATGAAAAACCATCCCATGTTTATGGATGAGAAAAAATAAGAAGGCTATACTTACCAGACTGATTTGTAGATTCAACAAAATTCCTATCAGAATCTGAACTGATTTCTTTGTAGAAGTTGGCAAGTTGATGTTAAAATTCGTATGGAATTAAAGGGACCAAAATTAGCCAAAATAATCTTGAAAATGAAGAGCAAAGTAAAGGGATGCACACTTCTGACTTCAAAAGTTTCAACTAAGCGGTGTTCCAACCATTGTTCTAGGGACAGTTTTTCTCAGAAAGCAAAACACAAAATTCATGTCCTTGTGGAATTTATATTCTATTAAGACAGGACAGATAATAATGAATAACCTTAATAAATAAGTAAAGCATAGGATGTGCTTGAAGGTGGCCAGTCCTATGGAGAAAATAGACCATGAGAACAATGATTTAATGTGTTTTCACATGTAAATCCTAGCACCCAGAATGCCTGGCTCAGGGAGACACAAAGAATATTTATTGAATGAATGAATGAATGAATGAATGAATGAATGAATGAATAGATATAGTTCAGTTTGTATGCTTGACTTCTAAAGGTTTGCAGTTTGTGCTTTTGCACTGGTTTGTTTTGTTTTTTCTTTCCTCTCCCTCCCTTCCTCCCTTCCTTCCTTTCCTTTTTTTTTGAAATCACCATAGTTGTAGAAAGAAATTCATATTTGTCCTCCTTTCCTGTTTTACTTTGCCCGAAATGGTGACATGGGATAGTGGTTTAGCACAAAAATCTTTGGAGCCAGACTGCATGAGTTTGAGTTCCAGCTTTACTGCTTTAATTATTTCTGAAACCCTTGATTATATCTATCTTTATTTATAATGATCTATAAATTGCACTTATTTCATCAACTAAAACTTGAGGCTTTGTGTTTTGAAGACCTCCTTGCTACATATAATTTTCATGTTGTTTCTTAGCTTCATCCTTATCATTCCCTTAAGTTGTCATATTTAGTCAACATTTCCCTTGTGTCAGTTGTTTGCAAGAATCTGTTCTGAGTCCTAAGGGAATTATCTAGCAATGTGCCCATCACAGGTGGAGGTTAATGATCCTTTTCTTTTTTTTTTTTTAAAGATTTCATTTATTTATTAGGAAAGAGAGAGAGTGAGAGAGAGCATGAGAAGGGAGAAGGTCAGAGTGAGAAGCGGACTCCCCATGGAGCTGGGAGCCCGATGTGGGACTCGATCCCGGGACTCCGGGATCATGACCTGAGCCGAAGGCAGTTGCTTAACCAACTGCGCCACCCAGGCGCCCAATGATCCTTTTCTAATATTCATAGGAAATTTGATGTATCTCGATTCTATACAAGATGTGAACTTCTGGATAGCTGGGACTATCTCGTTCACATCTAACATCTTCCGAGCCTTACCCAGTGACCGGCACATATAGATATGCAGCAAACGTTCGATGAATGAATAAAAAGTGACTACCCTGTAACAACAATCAGTTATATATGCAAAAGGCACACATTTGCCACTGGTTTATCATTCCGTTTAGAATATCTTGGGGCTTTTTGAGGGTGGTCTGCCTAGGTCTTTACTCCCTTTCAAACCAACGGAGTTTGCATGAACGGAGGACCCGGTGGCCTGCAGCTTGGCAGAAGCCCAGAACATGCTTCTCTACTTTGGACTTCAGCCAGGGTCCAAGTTCAGAGAGTAACTCCTTCCCTCCTTGGATGTGCTTTATAACTCTCCTTTGTAAGCTGATTTTTCATTCCTGTATTTTGGTTGCAAGTTCTTATTTTTTCTTTTTTTTTTGAGGGGGGTTCCTGTTTCAAAAGTAAAACAGCAGTAAGGTTTGTTAAGATGTCTCAAATAATAACTTATTATCTATGATATAATGATATTGGGAAATGGCAAGCTCTTTGGCTGTTTATTTCCCTCATTATGGATGGAAAGAGTAAGCACAGAGATGTCTCAGTTGCTATGGATACCAAGTCTCTGAGATAATAGAATTCTTTTAACATAATCCAGTTCAGTTAGATACGCTTTTCTCTAGAATACTATGTCTACCGAGCACATTCTTTTTTTCAATACAAAAAATTATATTCCTTTCTCCTAATATCAGGAAGTGTGATATTTTAATTTGTTTCCAATTTTACCCTGAAGTTTTTCTCTCTTCTTGTATCTCTTTTTTTCCTACACTAGAAAGATGATATGGAGAGAGAAATTGTATCTCTGGCTTTCCTCCTGTCTAAGCGAGAAAACTGATTTATGTGGTTCCACATAATCAAATACAAATATCACAAGATGATTGACCCAAGTGTGATATTTAGATTTTTTTTAACTCAATGTTCAGAAACCAGGTTGATTATAAAAAGGCATATAACTATTTCCTCAAAATTCCATTTGCTTTTGAGTCAGAATTCTTTAAAATAAAATCTCTTCAGGGGGATGCCTGGGTGGCTCAGTGGGTTAAGCCTCTGCCTTCAGCTCGGGTCATGATCTCAGGGTCCTGGGATCCAGCCCCGCATCGGACTCTCTGCTCAGTGGGGAGCCTGCTTCCCCCTCTCTCTCTGCCTGCCTCTCTGCCTGCTTGTGATCTCTCTCTCTCTCTCTCAAATAAATAAAAATCTTTTAAAAAAAATAAAATAAAATCTCTTTAGGATAGACAATTTTGAAAACAGTTAAGTACTTGATTGTCACAGAACCAGGTCTTCAAAATAAACTTGAAAATTGGCAACTCGTAGTTCAGGAATGTGAGAAAAGTCTATTCCCATGTGTAAAAGTGGTCAGACACCTTGCTAACAACATACATTTATGGAAGTTTAAAATGCCAGTTAAATTATTCATCTCTTTTTCAGAAGGAATTGTTTCCATGGATTTATAAAAACAAAACCAAACAGTAATGGTTTGAACTCTTACTTTGATCCCTCATTCCTCATTTCAACTGGTATTTTCTTTTAGAGAGGGGTTGTGTTCATTGTATATATTTAAAACCCCATGCAATAAGCATTTTTCTGGACTGTTTTGCTGGAGGCTGCCATGTTGGGGATGAAAAGGCCAGCATCTGAGTCATGAGGATTGGATTCTAGCCCCAACTCTGCCTGTAGTTGTGTGGCCTGAGATGACTCATTTACCCTCTCAGGTCTTCATTTCCTCATCCGAAAATTAGAGGTCAGACGACATAATTTCTCAAAGCCCTCTTTACATCCTAAAATATCTACATTGCTTTGAAATGTATCCACATCTCCAACTGATATCTAGCATCAAGGTTAGAAACTGTTTTAAATGGGCTTCCTGAATTCAAAACTAAGTAGAAAAGAGAAAGCTTTAGAAGTATGAGCCTGCTGGCAACTTTATTTCCATCCTGCACTGCATTTAAAACAGTTTTAAATTTGCAGTGGAAAATAGGAATTAGACCCTGTTCAGGTGGGTCATTTCAAGACCTTTATTGTTGGCGATACTTTCTCCAGATGGAAAGTAAGTGTGTAAGAGGAACACTGGCATTAGTGCTCCCTTCGTAAAGGCCGGACACTTTGCTAAGTGCTTTCTATGGCTCCTCTCATCGGTCCTCACGACAACCCTGCAAGGCAGGTATCGTGATGTCCATCCTACAGATAATTAGGAAGACAAAGATGAAATCTTTGGTCCTACGTGACTCAACCAGCAAGTGGCAGAGCCAGAATTCAAATCATACTGACTTTATATGTCATATAAACTCTATAATGCACAGACATTCAGGATTTGTGTGTATGTGTGTGTCTCATACATTCTTTATATGTCTCAAGACATATCATTATCTCCTTGCAGTGGTCCTTCTGCGCATGCCTGATCTCAGTGAAAGGCACCACACCCACCACTTACACCAGACGGAGACTTGGGGGTTACATCTGACCCTTTGCCTCATTTCCAGTCCTCACCCGAGCAACCCATCGCCAAGCCTCGTATGGTTTATTTATTAAATAGCTCTCAAAACGGCTGTATGATTCAGGGTCCCAGGGCAACCCTGGCATACTAGAAGGCTGAACCTAAGAGAATTTCATGAAGGGCCCATTTCCCTAAGTGTGGGAAAGCTCAAGATAACCTATAGGAGGTGGCGGGGCACCGACCTTCCACTAGCAGCAGTGGAAAGCTGTTGGCATCTGTTACGGGTTGGATTATATCTCCCTCAAAAAGTAAGATGTTGGTGGGGTGCCTGGGTGGCTCAGTGGGTTAAAGCCTCTGCCTTCAGCTCAGGTCATGATCTCAGGGTCCTGGGATCGAGCCCCGCATCGGGCTCTCTGCTCAGCAGGGAGCCTGCTTCCCCCTCTCTCTCGGCCTTCCTCTCTGCCTACTTGTGATCTCTCTCTCTGTCAAATAAATAAAATATTTAATAAAAAAAAAAAGTAAGACGTTGGAGTCCTAATCCCTGGTGCCTCAGCCTCACAGTTAAGACTCTAACTGGCTCCTTTTTGTTCTTAAGGTAAAACACAAACACAAATTTAAAACTGGGCTGCAAGGACATGTGGGACTGATCTCTGACCTGGGACTCTCTCTCTCTCTCTCTCTCTCACTGTGTGTGTGTGTGTGTGTGTGTGTGTGTGTGTGTGTGTGTGTGTCTGGCCTTGCTGGCTTTCTTTCTTTACCTCTAATGCATTGTCCTCCCCCCCACCAGGGAACCTTGGTGCGCAGATGCTTTTCCTTCTGACTGGTATACGGCTCCATCCTTGTCCCTATCATCTTAGCCTGCTTTTTTTTCCCCCAGCAAATGGAGCAGTCCAGTCAGCAGCTCTAATTCCCAAGTAATCTCAGGCTCCCACATGTGAGCGGATGAACCTTCAGATGGTTTCAATATCCGACATTAAGTCAGAGGGTCTTCCTGACTAACCAACTGAGCCCAAGATACTGTGAAGCTGGACAAGCCATTCTCATTAAGCCCTAGAACCGGAGAGTCCTGACCTTAAGGCACAAAGCACAAAGTTTGAGGATAATTTTTATTACTAACTGATGCCTATATGCACAGAAAATATTTTGAATATATATATTCAAAAATCTTAAGGATGGGTTTAGTTGGGGATGCGACTTGGGAGATGTGTATATGTCCAAGGGCGTATATTCTTTTCCAATAACATAAAGTAATAGAAGTTTGGCACACCCGGATGAACCAAGGGCTCTTTAGAGAAACTGACTTGGCAAAGGGAACAGTGTCGGACTTGGGATGGGAGGAATCTACGCAGCCTCAGGGCAAACCTTCCAGCAGAAATCTCACTCCTCCCTTGGCTTCCCACTACCACCTTTGATATTCTGGTTTGTGTCTACCAGCTGTCACCCCAGAGAGACAAAGGGGAGGAAATGAGCCAGGAGAGTCTTCCATTTGGGGTCTCTCCGCAAGATGACCCTCTTTATTACAGTCAGGGTCTACAATAGCTGCTGCAACCGCGAACCAGAAATCCTTATGTGTGGCTATTGAAAAGCTATGTATAGATTGAATGAGCGAGGTATCATCCCTGCCCAGGAAAAATTCACAGTGAAAGAATGAGACCTCACTGCTGCTCTACTAGCCTTTGTTTTCAGAGTTATAATACTGGTACTGAGAAACCAAAAAGAACCTGAGGTGAAAAGGAGCCTTGCGAGAGCAGGTGACAAGGAAGGCTAACCCCTCTTGAATAAGAGGAGGGGAGAGATTAAATCTGAGGGTGAAGCAGAGGACAGAATAGGCAGGACATTTTAGGCTAAGATAAAAAGTTTGGATTTTATTCTGAAAGCACAGACAGCCATTGGAGGGTTGTAATCAGTAGAGTGATCCTGACTTACACTGGGAGCCCCTCTCTCTGGGCACCATTTGCAGAATGTGAACAGAGGGACACCATTCAGGATGTGCTGCCGCTGTCACAGTGAAGGTTCTTGGTGTCCTAGACTCAGGTGGTGGCAGGGAACATGGAGAGGAGTGGTCGGACGAGAGATGTTCTTCGGGTGTCGGGATGTCAGGACTTCCTGACGGGTCACATGCGGGGGTAGAAAAAGGGGAGAAGTCAAATGCGACTTCCAGTTTCTGACTGGAGGAATTGATGGGTGGTGATACCATTTATTCAGATAGAGAAGACTGAGGGGGAAGCATGCTTGGTGGGAAAATGATAAGTTCTGTCTTAGTGATCTTAGGTGTAAGAGAGCTGAGGCCATCCAAGTAGAAATGTTGTAACAGGGTCCCCTGGATCCAGTCCTGACTTTAATACCCTCCCCTCCGCTAATTCCCTTCTCTTCTACAGCCACTGGGCTATTAATCATTCTGCAGCCTGGCTAGAATCATGCAAGGTTCATGCTTTCAAATATTCAGCATGCCCTTATTGCCCTCAGAATCAGGTATAGATATCTCAGCCTGATTTTCAACTCTTGAATTATCCTCCGAGGATCTCCTTCCGGCCTTATCTCTTGCTGAAACTGCCCTTTATCTCCGGTAGGCTCTAGTCAAACTGGACAGCTTTCTATTCCTCAAATGGACTTCGCACATTCTTGCTTCTAACTCCTTGCTTATATTTTCCCCTCTGCCTGGAATTTTCTCAAACTCAATAGTCATAATCAAGTAGGGCTCAAGTGAAATTATAAACTGCAAGAAAATGACACTAGACATTTATGGATACTGGTCTAAACTGACACCGAATGATTGCTTTAGTAATTCCTGTTAAGTGTGTCTATCAATCATCTTTCTGGCATTTAAAATTCAGTAATATAAAGTAATAGTTTCAAATGCTTATGAAACAGTGATGCCTTGAACTCTGAGCAAAATACTAAAGGCCAAAATGCTTATAAAGGAAAGGGTCCTGTGGCTCCAAATGAATAGAATGAGTGGTACACATCTTTGAAATTTCATTAGTCTCTACCAAGGAGCCTGCAGAGCAAAACTCACCACTCCAATGTTCAAAAAATTTTGTGAAAGGCTAAAAGCCTGCGGGATGATTTATGGAAAAATCCAGTGGAAACCTCTTTTCACCAAGTAAAAAAAAAAGGCATCAATTGATTAAAGGAAAGCAGGGCGAGAGTTGGATTTTAATAATAATAATAATAATAACAATCCCCTTGAATAGCAACTTAACATTTTCGCTGTTGTTGGTTTGTTACTACTCCTCCCTCTGCTGCCTTTTGAGAAAGATTGCAAAGCCCTGGCTCCTCAAACAGAGTGAGTTTTGTGCTCTGTGGGTTCATTTCATTATATCCACCAGAAAAGACACCTGATAATGAGCAAGAAGAATTAGCACTTGGACATTTTGTAATGGTCGTGGTGCACTTGCTCAGAATATAGAAAAAGTCACTTTGTGCTCGTTGGGATTTGCATATTTTTTATTCTGTTGCAGAAACAAAGACAAAAACAAACATGTCACAAGTATAATAACTCTAGGTTATAGTTTGTAAAATTTGCCGTCAATTATAAAATATCTTCAAATCCAGAGGCATGGAGGGCACTTACCTAGAGTTAAAATCAATGTTAGACCCCAGATGGAGCCACTCCCTCAGAAGGTGCCATGTCAGCAAACCAAATTTGGGTAATTTTCGTGTCCCTATAAATGCTCTGTTTGACCCGAAATGTAGTGTTTTCAGTCAGCCAATCCCCAAACGCCAAACCAATTTTGGGCCTTCTTCCCCCAAACGAGGTTGACCATGTGGCTGTAGCCAATCGGATGTTTTCTCTTTCTCTCTTCCTAGGTCTTTATTGTTTATCTTATGGAATCTTGTTGCCCTCTGCCCCATTTTGCAGTTCTCTGAAAGGACTGTCCTCTTCATGAAGTGTTAGATGAAGTTTGTTTGTATCACCTAAATTGTCTTCTTTTGTTATTTTTTAACACTAGGCTCTACAAATGTATCTTTAAATGAAGTGCTTTTATATCAGTTGCATTGTATATGACTAAAATAACGATTATTTTTGAGTCTGGCTAAAATGACATGTAGAATAACTTGTAGGTACTGATAATCAAGTTGAATTCCATTAAGATTCATTGCTCACTACAGACGGAGACAGGTAGTAGGCACTGGATCCTCTTTTAGCCTGCAGTTTAGAATTCCAGCCCCAGGCATTTAAAAATTCCCCCTTGAATAGCTCTCTTATCCACCAGTGCTATTTTTGAGTTCTTAAAATTTCATCCCCCCACCGAACATGTTAATTTAGTTCAGAACAGATGTGTGTGGCATCTGTGCACATATGTTCCCTGCAGAATTCTTGGGAGTAGAGGATCAGCCCTCCAACTTTGGAACAGATTCCTTATGATAAACATACTTGAAAACACTATTTCTGGATCTGAGAAACTACACTTCCTCCTTATCTCTAAAACTATCTGTGTTTTATGTGGCAGGCCATTTAATGAATTGCCTTTTTCTTTCTCCCAGATTTTTCCTCTAGCACATTCTACTATTCCAGCTGGGGTCAGGCTTGAGACTCACTCACTTTTGAGCCTGGAAGTTGGCCTGACAGGCTCAGTCCCAGAGCTATGGCCTCCTTACAAAGACAGCTTTGTAAGGGGGGTTCTTGACGATGAAGAAACCCACCAGAGCATGAAGTTTCTTTCATCAACTCTTGGGAGCTCTGACAAATGTACTGAGCATTTTCACCAGGTGCTCTGACTTCCCAATGAGGTTTCTATGGCTCCATAGTCAACATGTTCCAATACTGACTTTGGGGCACTTAGGAGAGAGCTCTGAGAAATAATGTGTTTTTCCCTGAAAAAACAAACAAACAAAAAAACCCCAACCTATTATTTCACAAATTATTAGGAATGTCAGTTGTATTTATAAATGGCACAGAAATGTCTTCTGTCCCTGGCAACTTCTAGAGTGGAAACCCACCCACAGTTAGAGGTTCATACGTACTAATGGAGATGGTCCAGGGGGAGTGAGACTCACTACATCAGAGTCCACGATCAGACCGCTCCTGCCATCTGTCAGATGATCATGGAAAAGTAGGTTTAGGAGACCAGAATATGCCACCTTAAATATGGTTCTTTGGCGTAGGGATTGCAGACACAGGAGAAACAGAGTAGTTACCCTTTTATAAGGCATATTTACACTTATAAAGGAAAATCCATTCGTAAGGGTGTCTCCTCTGTACCAGGAGGAGGAGATGATTCTAAATCCTAAGACACTCTTATTAATGTAGAAGGCACTTAAATCTGTATAACAAATCTTAAATCTGCATAACAAACCTTACCCTTGTTTCCTGTACTTTTCTTGGTCATTTGCCCATAACTGGCCTCCCCTTACACCCCTCTTCCTTTGTTTTAGCTGAAGATGGTATTGAAGTTCAAGTTTTAGCCACCTCTTTGAGTTTACTCATCCCCGAGTTTCTCCTTTGTGTATGAGCATATATGTGATGATAGATTTCTTTATGTTAATCTGTCTTTCATAAGATGGGCCCTAGTTAGAAACTGGAGCGGTTGAAGGGAGAGACTTTTCTCCTCCCTGACATAGGGATGTAACAAGCCTGAGCCCATTGTCATTTGCACACTGACTGTGTGTGATTTGTGTGTGTGGGTGTGGGTGTATCCAGATTTTACAACAATAGATATTTTTCTACTGCTCCCATGTGGAGAATCAAATCAGGTTAAAAAAAAAAGTTCCAAAAACGATTCTGTCAAAATCCCAGTCCATAATCCTCCAAATCTCACCTAAATCTCTCCTACTATGTTCACCACAGACCTTTGTGATTTGCTGCAGGACAGGAAATCTTGGAACAAAGTATAAATCATTGGGTTACAATTCAACAGCTGTTTTTTCTAAAGGTAGTTCAGTGAGGAGCACCTAGGTGGCTTAGTGTGTGTCACTGAAGAATTGCCGAGACAGGGAAATCTTGCTCTTTTATATATTATGTAATGAATACATTAGATAGCATGTTAAGCATCTGACTTTTGATTTCATCTTGGGTCATGATCTCGGGGTCATTAGATCCAGCTGTTGGGCTCTGCACTGTGCGTGGAGCCTGCTTGGGATTCTCTCCATCCCTCTCCCTTTGCTCTCCCCCCAACTTGACTTGGGTGCACATGCACGCATGCACTCTCTCTCATTCTCTATCTCAAATAAATAAATAAATAAAGGTAATACAGTGCTCATTTAAGTGTAATTTGGGTTTTTATAATAACACTTACAAGTTATTACAAATAGCTAAGATTATACATTAGGAATAGTTAAGGGGCGCCTGGGTGGCTTAGTCCTCAATTGTCTGCCTTCAGCTCAGGTCATGAACTCAGGGTCCTGGGATCAAGCCCCCGCATCAGGCTCTCTGCTCAGCGGGGAGCCTGCTTCTCCCTCTCCCACTCCCCCTGCTTGTGCTCCCTCTCTCACTGTCTCTCTCTCTCTGTCAAATAAATAAATAAAATCTTAAAAAAAAAAGGAATAGTTAAGAATGGGTGAATTCACCCATAGGGAAGGCATGGACCAAGTGTTCTGGTTAAATTTTCTTCCCCTCATGGGATCTCTCTATGGTAGGTGCTATTTATGTTGATTTTACAGGTGAAAGCAGAGATTCAGCGAACGTAGCTTGCCTAGCTAGTAAGTGATAAAACTAGATCCTGAACCTAAGGATATCAAAGACCAAAATATGTTAATTTAACAACCATGCTATTTTTTCCCCTCATTGCTATTATCTGGTTTGTTTTTACTTTCCAGTCAAAGTCTGAGCTAATGGTTCCCATTTCCTTGGCCTTTGGAAAAGCACTTGAACCCCAAGGTCACCTTGTTCTCTGAGTTTTAAGCAACTATTGGGAAACTATAATTAGAAACAACTCTCCCAACCCAGAAAACCTCTACACAAAGGTGGAAGAGAAAGACAACTATTTCAATATCAAACAAGCATTAGGCCAGAATGTGGTGTGTGTCACTGAAGAATTGCCGAGACAGGGAAATCTTGTTCTTTTATATATTATGTAATGAATACATTAGATAGGTTTTGCAGTTAGGTGACAAGTTTAATCCAACTGCTCCCAGGTCCCATGATATTTTCTAATTTCCTTTGAAATGGGGGATGGGCCTTATTTTTTCTTAATGATTACATTCCAGAGAGATGGCTGCCCAGTCCTTGAGGAAATTCTCCTGAGTTGCTAGACTGGTGAGAGGCTTATTTAACCATTAAAAAGATTTACATATGTTTGAAAGGATAAAGAAAGAAAATCTGAGAGAAAACAGTGGGGAGGAGGAATAAGTCTCTTCCCTGGTTTTCAGCAGGAAGATTTAAGCCTCTTATTTTTAATTTATATTTGCCTCTTACACCATCTAAGGTCTAACTTTTCAAGATTATGTTGAGCGTGGCGCACCCTTCTCTATACACCCAGCTTGTGGGCTCAGCACCTCCCGACTGCCCTGGCTCCACCAATTTCCTAAAAAGTTGTTACTACATCACTCCCCCTAGGATTTCTCTTCTCTCATCTCTCAGCTCCCCCCAAAGAGGCTGCTGCTAGGAGACACTAGTCTCTGAGTCTGCTTCCTTTCCTTAGGAACAACACTAGAGGAATCGTTAGCTTCTCTTCAACTGGATTTACATTTCTTTTACTCTGGAGGCTAGGCTGGGATACCTCCCAAATGCACATCCTTTGGAGGAGGACCCTGCCCCCACTCAGATAATACTTTCTGGAAGAGGTCAGTCTCTAGGAAGAATTAGGAGAAAGATAAAAGTGGCCTGTCAGACTTAGATCTATCTTCCAGTTAAATGACCAGAAAAAAACCCACTTAATTGATTGCCGGAGCTTGATATAAATCATGTCTCACTGGATTCGCAGGCTTATGTAGGGGAGGAAAAAGTTTTCCTCAACTCTCCTAAGGTTCATGCCTGGGTCTGAAAATTAAACTGACAAAGACAGATTAATAGGAGAAGAGCAAACAAATGTATTTAATGTAAGTTTTACATGACACGGGAGGCCTCATAAGGAAATGAAGACCCAATGAAACAGTTAAAACTGAGTATTTCTAAGCTGGGTTTGAAGGCCAGGGCCCAGTCATGGAGAGATGTGATGGTTTTGGAGTGTGAGGTAGTAAACGAGGGGGAGGTTAGATAGACCTGTTCATTCAGATTCCTCTCTGGGCCCCTCTGTCTCTGTCTTGGAGATAAGGGTGCTCCTTTCCTCTGGGTGTGGAGAGGGCACACCCTGCTTCGGGGTCTTATGACCTGCTTCAGGGAGAATGGAAGGGGAAGGTCACAGAGACCTACACATTCCCACTGTTTTCTCAGCCTCCTTCAGCTTACAGCATCCAAGATGCCAAGGTGCCATGTTTTTGGGTAGCATGTTCTGAACCCCATTGCTTACCCTGAATTGCATTTTCTGACATTGGAGTGCATCTCCTAAAGGTGCCTCCCCTCCAGTTCTCCTTTGGACAATTCTTGCCCTCCGAGTGTCTCTTTTACATACAGAGCTGCTTTCAAAAATGCTGGTTTCATCTATGGATGGATGATATGGGGAGGAGGACATGCCACCTGAAAATATGCCACTTTGGCGTGAGAATTATTTCCAGTTGAAGGCATCTGAGTTCCTGAAATCCCTTACCTCGCCTAAAAGCTGTGCCTCCCCAAAGAACTCAGTTGTCATAGATCCTCTCCCTGAGCAACTCTAACCTTCTCTTCTAGGAGAGGAGAAGTTGACTCCACGCCTAGATGGACATTGACACAAACTATCTTCCATCTATTCCTCAAAGACCCATTTATCTTTCCAAAATGTCATCATGTTTCCATAAATGCCCTCTCCCCCACGACTTCTAAGGAATCACTTGTTCTTTCAGAAGTGTCCCTCTGTCTCCCTTCCCGTTCCCCTGCTATTAAGACGGTATGTTAACTCTCCAAATCTCACCACTCCTTTGGGTATTCACCACCTGTGATGTCTCTGTGCACATAAAATTACAATAAATTGATATGCCTTCTCTCCTGTTAAGCTGTCTTTTGTCAACTTAATTCACAAGTCCCCTAGCCACTAAAACTAAGTGAAGAAAAGTTTTTCTCCTCGTATAATTTTAGTCTAGGATTTTTCTTTTCTTTAAAATAATGTGGAAGGGGAGAGTGGGTGGGAAAGAATTAGTCTTGGGTTGATGTTTGTTGAGACCGATGATGTCTACTTTTGTATATTGTTAACACTCTCCACTGAAAAGTTTGTTTTTTTTTTTTTAAATAGTTGATTCTTTTGATGGTAAGAATTTGCTGATTTGGTTTTCTGTCTTTGGGTATGATTTTGATTACTAGAATAACAGCAAGGAAGAACTTACAGCTGAAAATTTGCCCACCAGATTTTTGCTGGTGCTATGTGGTTTCTTTATGGGTAGAGGAAGTGATCCCCCACTTTTAAAGCAATAACGGTTGTATACTGAAGACCTACCATATACTAGACACCCTGTGTGGTACTTCATAAACACTCTTCATAAAACATCTTCATAAAAACCCTGCCAAGTAGGTGTTACTATTTCCATCTCAAAAGTGTGGAAACCAAGACTCTGATAATTAAGTTGGCCAAGGTCACCCAGCTGGTAAATGACAGAGCTGGGATTCAAACCCCCCCCTAAACCCTGTACTCCCTTATTCATATATTCCACAAATGGTTATTGAATGCCTGTCATGTGCCATGCATTATTCAGAACTGTGAACTTGGAAAATGTCATCTCTGCCCAAATAAGCAGAACATACAATCTCCTTCCTCTAGCCTGAACCACTTCCAAGGAAAGCAGGACCTGACACTGATTTCCCAACTACATGAAAAGCCAAGGTACAGCAAAGTTGTTGTCAGGAAAATTTGTCCAAGTCTTGGACATACGCAAGAGAGATTACTGAATGTCCTTTCAGTGGAGTACTGGGCACGGTCTCATGGGCACTTTGGGGATTGGCTAATTACATAGAATGACATGTTTGATAGTCTTTCTATTGATGGATATTGTACCCCTCTGTACTGATAGAAATTATGTTGTAGGAAACGGATAGCAATGCAAATGATTCTGGCCCATAGCGAGAAAGTAGAAACAAATGATTTTTGCCCTGCAGAGAAAATCATTCCAAACATTACACTTCATTCCTTGATATATTAACCAGATTTTCTCCTACCAGCCAATTTATGTCAGCACTCTTGATCGCCAATGCTTGACTGGTCTGGAGAAGCCAGGGGCCAGATCATGGTAAGTCCTGCAGATTATGAGCAGAAGTCTGGACTTTACTCAAAGTGTGAGGTGAAACCATTGGAAAGACTTTAGCAGAGGACCGACACAATGTGAATTATTCCCTGTAAGGACTACTCAGGCTTCGAGGTGAAACCATTGGGAAGTCTTTAGCAGAGGACCGACACAATGTGAATTATTCCCTGTAAGGACTACTCAGGCTTCGAGGTGTTCTGAAGTCAGACATGGGGCTTAGGGAAAGCTATTCCATCTCATTAGGGGACAGGTCCTTCATCTGTCAAGTGAGTAAAATGTTGACCACTGTGGAAGATCCTTGTGAAGATTACATAAGGCAGGAGACTCCTCCCTCCTGATGTAAATCACCGGTCACTTAAATGACTGTGTCTGCACGAAGCCAGGCTGGGCTGCTCTAGCCTCCGGAAGCATCCGCATGCCATGCTCTGAATGGTCATCTTGAGGGCTCAGAGAGGTCGAGTTGGGCTAGGGAACAGACAGAGGTGGAGGTGAGAGTGAGAATTTAAACACGGGTTTTGTGAGCCTGGGCGAGTCTGCAAGTCTAGATTGAACAAGGAACAGCTGAGCAGGCCTTTTGTTTTGTTTTGTCTCGGGAGACAAATGTGAAATGGTCCTTGTTCTTATTTTTGTGAAGGCCAGAAAAGAGAAAGAGAGAAAACGTTCTACATTGCAGATAAGTTTGGGTTGAAGAAATTCTCTCGTGCATAGATTTCTTAATCTTCCCTTTCGAAGATCCCTGAATAATGACTTTCTATTCCTCTTGGCTTGGGGCAGTCCTTTAGGCTTAAATATAGGAAAGAACAACTAGAACAACTTTGAGAAGAGAGAAGAAAAGAAGGACCCTTCCATTCCTACAATGCCTGAAGCTTCTCCTTGCCCCTCCCTGGGGCTGGCAGGTGTATCTTACTCTTGCTGGGGCACCTGTTAGAGCCCGTGGTGCCGCCACCTGGTGAGGTTGGTGTTCTCCCCACACCCCACACCAGCCCCCCGCCCCACCGCCATCCACGTGTTGAAAGTGCGACCCAGAGAGCCTAAGGAATTGTGCACGGCTGCTAAGTAGGGCAGCTCATGCGGGAAGGGACTCCTTCCCGGTCTCCAAATCCCCTACTCGTAAGCCCATGGAAGGAGTGTATCGGCGTTTTCACATGCTTTGACCTATACCATTTCGATTTTGAATATTTTCGCATACATGTCAAATCTGCTGTTACATTCCCTTGGCTCATACATCTTTTCCTGTTTGTGTAGTCAAGAACACGTAATTTTAGACTTGGGATCTATAATCTTCAGTTTCTCTAGAGAATCAATATTCCCAACACATTTTTCTACAATTACATTCCTTTAATTTTTTTTTTATTAAAAATGCAACACGGTCTTGAAATTGTGCAGGAGAATAGGTAGGATGGTCAAAGTAAACACTTTGAATTCATTTTTGTTGCTTAAGAGAGCTGGCCAAGGTTAGACAGGAGAGCTGCTGCATGTGTCCAGGAAGTGTTCTATCTGGGACAATGCCAGAAACCCACAGTTAGTAAGGCACGCTGTGGCTCTCTGCCCTGTCTTAGCTCAGGTCAGATCTGGTGTTCTGTTGGGTCTGACAGCCACTTCTCTGCCTCGTGATCATTCTGTGATCTCAGGAGAGTCTGTCTTCCCCTCCCCCTTGCATTGACAGAGTGGGACCTAGGACATTAAGAGTGAATGAGGAGTGTGTGTGTGTGTGTGTGTGTGTGTGTGTGTGTGTGTGCATGTGCGTGCGTGTGACAGAGAGAGAGGGAGAGAGAGAGAGATTCCATGTATTGGGGGGCAGGGAGAACATGCATATTTTAATTTTCAAAGACACGACGCACTACTTCATAGTCATGTGGATTCTGGTCTGTGGCAGCCCTTTCTGGCATTCAGCCGCTAGTCAGTTTCTGCTTTCACCTACTCTGCTTGTAGCCCTTTTTGTAAGTGACTAAGCAAGCCTTTCCTTGGTTTATTTCTCCTCCTGAGATGTATGTGGGAGAAAGAAGAGTGAAACAGCTATTTTGGAGACTAGCAAGGGGATCTCTGACCCTCCTTACATTTTAAAAGAGGCATTTAAAAGAAACCTTCTTTTCTGGTTACTTCTTGCATATTTGCTGACAGAAATGAGGCGCTGACAGTGGCGGGTGAGAGAGTGGGCTGCCGAGGCCATGCCCCCCGCGAAAGTCATGTTCTCACATTGCATACTCGCTCCTCAGCCCCGGGGCTTATACATCGTGACTCACTGGTTGTATGTGAACAAAACCCACTCAAACCAGCATAAGCAAAAGGAGAATGTATTAAAAGGGCAGAAGAGTACTCCAGGTCGCGGATGCAGCTAAGCCAGGAGCAGATGGGAGCTAGGATCGGAAACAGTCAAGAGTGTCATCCGATGGGAAAGAGTTAGTTTTCCAACAGCTTTTGAGTTTAAATTGTTGCAATTGTGTCTCTCCAGAAACATTTCTCTCTCTCTCTCTCTCTCTCTCTCTGTTGTCCTCTGCTGTGCACTCCCCCTTTTGCTCTTTCTCCAGTCCTAAAATTCTTAGAAAAATGGGGCGCCTGGGTGGCTCAGTCGGTTAAGCGTCCCACTGTAGATCTCAGCTCAGGTCTTGATCTCGGTAGTGCGTTTGAGAGCCACCTTGGGCTCCATGCTGGGTGCGGAGCCCACTTCACAAAACAAAATAAAATTCTTAGGAAAGAGACTCTGACCTACCAATCTGGGTGAAGTGTCCACTCTCAGATCAACCAACTGTTGCCACGGTAACTGGAGACTGCATAGAGCTCCATGGCCATGACTTTGTGGGCAGTGTCCACAGTACCCGCTTTGGCTCGGGAAGGTATATTCCACTGTGAACCACTCCCCGGGATTTTACAGGAAATATGGAAGCAATTGGATATACAGTGGTTGGTCTGATCAGACAGGCTGACCCTTATAACTAGGGTCACATCTCTCACAAGTGTTAATTATTGTGTTTGCTTCCAATAACCTTCCGTGTCATCTCATGAGAAAATTATTCACTATAGCTTTAAGGAGGCAGAATGAAGCAGCAATCACTTTCAGTGCTGAACTTAAGAAAGAGCAACAGTTCTGGGAAAAGGAGTATGTGCTTTCTCAAAGCCCAAAAGCCATCAGTGTTAAGGTACAAATATGGTTCCAGTGTTAAGGAGGACACAGAGGTGCTCCATGGGCAACTTGGAGGACCACAATTCTCTTCCAAAGACCAAGGTCTGGTCCTAACTCTTGCCTCTATTATGATGTTTTCTTTAAGAATCCCGTTTCCTTTTCCACAGTTACCATTATCCTGTGTGGACTACATGTGACCTGCTCTGTTTTTAGTATTTCTTCTCAAATGCAGACCACAGGCTTGCTCCGAGACCCCAAGGTTCAGTAGTGACAAGGGTGGCATATTCAAACAAGACTTTACTAAATGTCAAGAGAAATGAGATATTACTGCTTACAAAATCCAGCCCCTCAGGAACCTTGGAAGAGTGTGCTTCCCATTTATTTCTGTTTTGTGTCTCTGACTTTGCATTTTGCAGGACTGAGGAGGGCGCCCACCCTATGCAGAAAAGCCCCGTGAGTCCCCTCCAGAAACAAGCGTTATGAGACCATGGGGAGGAAACTTGCCGCCAGAGAAGCCAGAGAACAGCCCGGTAAATAGCCCCGCCTCGCCCATGTGGTTACCGTCATCACGTGCTCTTGTAAATTTCTCTGCAAAACTCTGCAAATTCACTTTTGTGTCACTTTTGTCTATTGCTGCTGTTAACAATTTGTCCTCAAACTCAGTGACTTAAAAGCACCAACTTATTATCTTATAGTCCTGGAGGTCAAAAGTCCAACACAGGTCTCACGGGGCTAACATCAAGGTGTTTGTTGACAGGGCTGTGTTCCTCTCTGGACAGTCCAGGGGAAAGTCTGTGTTTTGTTTTGTTTTGTTTTTTTTTTTGGGTTTTACCTTTACTACCTTCTAGAGGCCACCTTCTTGGCTTGTGTCTCTTCCTTTATCTTCAGAAGCAACAATGAAGGGGGTTTATTGTTGGTCATGTTTCCCTCTGAGTACAGATAGGAAATCTTCTCAGATTTTAAGAACCCACGTGTTCTGGTTCACCCTGATAGTGCGGAATGAATATCTAATCTCAAGGGCCTCAACTTAATCCCATCTGCAAAATCCCTTTCGCCATGTAAGATACATATTCCCAGGTTCCAGGGATTAAGACATAGATGTCTTTGCAGTGGTTGTGCAAACTATTTTTGATGAGAAGTACAAAATTCTGGGCGCCTGGGTGGTGCAGTTGGGTCAGCGTCTGACTCTTGGTTTTGACTCAGGTCATGATGAGCAGACAGTCTGCTTGGGATTTTTCTCTCCCTCTCCTTCTGCCACTCTCCACTCGTCCACCCACAGTGCAGGCACTCTTTCTCTCTCTCTCTGAATGAATAAATACAATCTTTGAAAACATGACTGAAACCTCTTCTACCTTCCAGGGAGGTGAGATTCTTCTCCATAGTAGATTTAGAAAAATAGTTTTTTCATTTAGTAAGAAAACACTGTGGTGGTCTTAATAGGCCTTTCCAGTCATGATAATCCGGGCCGTTCTAGGGCTTGAGTAGGATTGGGAAAGGTTCAGAAGAAGAAGAAAAGTGTTCCAAATAATAAAGTAACAGGGACTTTGGGAAACTGCACATATGCAAAAACACCCAGTAATTAGTATGGACACTTGCGACCCATTTACATACCCAAACTAATGAACGTCTAATTGAGACTCTACAATGTGACTGAAATTCCACAATTTCCTCCTTTTTTGTGATTTTTTTTTTTTTTCCATGGGGACCTGGATTTCGACCTTCTCATGTTGGGCTGCATGTGGAACCCGCCAAGGAGGGCCTGGAGAGCTTCCTTTGCCTTAGGTGGAGTGGATAGGGATTCCTCCGTGTTTCCAGTCCCAGGGCCCTGGGGACCCCCTCCCATGTGGCCTTGCAGGCCGCATACCAAACACAAGCACATAGGCTAATGAGGGTGCCGGTAAGGGGGCGGGTACCGGGGTACCAGCTACTTCTCTACAGCTCCTTCTCCTTGTTTTGTAAAACAAAGTATTTTTCTCTGCTTTGTTCCTGGGCTGTCTGTCTTTATTCATGCAGCTGTCCCTGCCTGGAATATCCTCCTTTCTTCCCACCATCGAACCTGAATCGTACCTGTTTTCAGGGCCCAACCCAGGCCTGGGCTCCTCCCCCTACAGCCTCTGTGATTACCCACGAACAAATGAAACACTCCCTTCTCGGAACCATGATTCCTCTTAAAACTACCACTTCTCATTTAGTCACTAAATATTTTCGTGATTTCTCCCTTTCTTCCTTTCTATGAGACATATTTAGGATGTCTCTGAGTGCCCGAGCCATGTCGTACACATCGTTCACGGTGCCTTGTGTAGTATGTGGTAGGCACTCAATAACTGTTGGTTCCTACCAGAACCTTTCCCTTTATTTAGCAATATTACTTCCCCTTTCATTTGGTAACTATCCCATCCATCTGTCCATGTGTTCATCCATCCATCCATCCATCCATCCAATTTATTGGGTGCCTAGAACCAAGCAGAGCTCTAGACGCCTGGAATCCACCAAAGAACAAAACATGCAAAAACTCCCTGCCCTGGTGGAGAGGGGAGAAAGGCAGTAAGCGGAAGGAAGTAAATTTCATGTTAGAAAGTAATGTGTGCATTGAAGAAAGAAGACTGTGAAGCGGGAGAAAGAAGATGGTGTCAGGGGAGGAAAGTAGGTTGTGAATTTCACCAGGTGGTCAGGGCGGGCCTTGCTGAGAAAATGGTATTTGAACAAAGACGCGAACGAGGGAAGGAAGGGAATTCTGTGAATGTCTCGGGGGAGGATGTTCCAGGCAGAGCGAACAACCTGTACGAAGTCTAGAGTGAGAACGGGTTGGCATATAAGGTGGAGCACAGTGAGCAGGTGGGAGAGGAATAGGAGATGAGGGCAACGATTCAACAGGGGACCAAACACGGGGGCTTCGGAGGCTGCCATAAGGACTTTCACTAACTCCTGTCCAATCTCGTGGTTTCGGAGGGATCTCTCGGTACTGAGGTGGTTCTCTCTCACTCCCCTCTAGTCGCGTGGCTCCCCGCTAGCCACCAGTCATGAGGGATACATGTAGGACCAAATCTAGCTCAAGTGGGATTCTTCCATAGAATTTTAAAATTGAAATGGCGGGGGTCGGCCGCGTGAGGGGGGTTCAGGATCTGTTCCAGATACTGTAGATGTGCTCTCTCACTCTGTTCCAATCTCCTTGTCATCATTACACAGCCTTTTTCTCGTGTGGTAAAAAACACATAACATACAATTTACCTCCACACTCAGCATGGAGCCTGACGCCGGGCTCAGTCCCACCGCCACGAGATCCCAACCTCAGTGGAAATCAAGATGCTCAACCGACTGAGCCACCCAGGCGCCCCATAACACTTACCTTCTTGGCCGCTTTTTAAAGTGTTGACTCTATGCACATTGTTCTGCAACAGATCTCTGGAAATTTTTCAACTTGCGAGACTAAAACTATACGCATTAAAAACCCAGTCCCCATTTTTTCCCTTTCCCCAGCCCCTGACTTACACCATGCTACTTTCTGACTCTCTGATTGTGGCGATTATGAGTATTCGTGTAAGGGGAATAATGCTGTATTTGTCGCCGTGTGACTGGCCTATTTCACTTAGCATAATGTCCTCACAGTGTGTGCATGTGATAGCATGTGACAGGACTGACTTCTTTTAAAGGCTGGATAGTATCTCACTATGTCTACACCACATTCTTTTTTTTATCCATTCACCCATCATTGGCCATTGCGGTTGCTTCCACCTTTTGGCTACTGTAAATAATGCTGCAGTGAACACGGGTGTGCAAGTTTCTCTTTGAGATCCGGTTTGCAATTCTTTTGGATAAAGAGATAAAGTCCCAGAAGTGGGATTACTGGATCATACGGTACTTTTATTTTTAGCTTTTCGAGCAATCTCCACGTTGTTTTCCATAGTGGCCACACCATGTTACCTTCTCCCCAACTGTCCACAAGGGTTCCGATTTCTCCACATTCCTACCCAGACTCTTTCATAGCTGGGCTTTTCATGTGACTGAAGTGACACCAAGCAGGTCCCCGTGAGAGGTGTGGCAGGTGGAAGTTCATATTGTGAAGCTGTTTATGGGTGAACTTGGTATACTGATGTTTGATTTTCTTGACAGTTGTAGCTGAGGTCCCAGTGGCTGCTACTTAGCTTTGTGGGCGGTGTCAAGAAGCACAACATGGGGGGGCGCCTGGGGGGCTCAGTCGGTTACGCATTTGACTCTTGATTTTGGCTCAGGTCGTGATCCCAGGGTCATGGGATCGAGCCTTGCATGCGGCTCTGCATTCAGTGCCAAGTCTGCTTGCCCCTCTCTCTCTGTTCCTCCCCCAGCTCTCTCTCAAATAAATAAATAAATAAATAAATAATCTTTAAAAAAAGCAGAGCATGGGACATCAGTTTCACTTGCACAGAAAGCAGAGAGGCAGTGGGGCAGCTTTCTGATTGTGGCAGGAGTCTCTGTAATATTATTCTGGAAGTTGTTCCTGGAAGCTCAGCTTGGTGCCTACCTCTCCAGCTTTTCCAGTGACTACGAAAAAACCTAATTCTAGAAGTGAGGAAGGGGGTCAGGATACCATGGGAAAGCACGAGCATCTGATTCTCCTTTGCTTTTTTTCTTTTCTTGCTTTCTTTCTTACTTGCTTGCTTGCTTTCTTGTTTTCTTTCTCCTTCTCCTCCTCCTCCTCTTCCTCCTCTGTCGTCATTGTCGTCTTCTCCTTCTTCTCCCCCTCCCCTCCTCCTCCCCTTCCCCCTCCCTTTCTCCTCCTCCTCCTTCTCCTTCGACAGCCAGCGCATGCAGGTGCTTGTGCTTTCAGGGAGGAAAGAGTGAGGGGCAGAGGGAGAGAGGGTCTCAAGCAGACCCCACACCCAGCACAGAGCCCGACACTGGGCTTGATCTCACAACCCTGAGATCATGACCTGAGCCGAAATCAAGGATCAAACACTCACATGACTGAGCCACTCACGTGCCCCCAGGTGTCTCCTTTCTGGTTATACTTGCAGGAGGGGTTATCTGCAACTGAACCCTGACTGATACAGATGCTCCGTGGTAGGAGTTCGGCCTGAAACCGGAGAGCTTTCCGTGGTTGTGTTTCCCGCTCTGGAGAAACACTCATTTGCTGTGAGGCAGAATGAAGTCAACACAGACTGAAGCCCAGACAGGGACAGAGAGTTAAAGTAAGACTGAATTTAGGTTCCCACTCGACACAAAGGCCCCGTAATACATATTATCCATTCATGATTTGGTTCTCCAATCTGCCTTTGGTTACACGATACCCCCAAAATTATGATTATGAATTCCCCGTTTTGTTTAAACTCATCAAAGATGGATTCCTGTCACTGGCAAATGAAAAGTTGAGTTGAATTGGGGTAGAGGACAACTTGGAGGGGTTATTATTGGGTTATAACTTCTAAATAATTAGTCTATTGAACCCGTTTCCCATTCTCTCTCCTCTCTGGTTTATGGTTACTTATTTTGATCATTTAGAGTTTAGAGTAACGGGGTCCAATGTCAGGTTAAGGGGTTCTGTGTGCTCTGATTCATAGCTGCGGCTGTGACCCTAACAGACCTCTCACTGCTGGAATATCACCTCAGATTAAGGGGCCTCCTGTTGGCAGATTAGAAATCTGTAAAAAGGGAGACCTGGCATGTAACTGGAGCACAAGTGGGTCGCCCAGCAGCTGCCCCACGGAGCACAGTGATGCCCTCCTGCCGGGATGTAGCGCCCACCCACAGAAGCCGCACTGCAGGGCCGGCAGCTTCAGGCTTGGGAAGACCAGCCGGCCTTTCACTCCCACCCACTTAAGCAACAAACAACCCCAAAGCCAAACCCATCCGATCCCAAAGAGTGGCCTCGCTAAATTTCCAGCAAAATGTTCGTGTAGCATCTTAACTGGTAATTGTAAACCAGTAACCCCCCAAGCCTTGCCCTTTTCCATCAGTGGGTGGCAGCTGGTCAGATCGGATACAGCAATTCCTTCAGGCTATGTATGGCCTTTTTCCTCTGGCCCCATCCTTTACCCTGCCCATTGCTGAAAACTTACACCTGGTGGTCATGTTTTTCCATGGGATCCCTGCTCCCTCCATTATTCCTGTTCCTCAGATCTCTTACCAGTGGAGGAGCCAGTCATTGACTAGTTGGCGATCACCAGATTTGTTCTCTAGACAGTAAAGGAAGACACTACCTAGTGGGCAGTGAGGGCTGGTGTTTAAAGATCTCATGGACTAAAAGCACAAGTGGTGAAAGAAAATAATAATAATAATAATAACAATAATAAATTGGACTTCCTCGAATTTAAAAAACTTTTGTATGTCAAAGGACATGTTTTTCTGGGCCTCAGTTTCCCTGGTTGCAAAGAAGAGGGAGGCAGCGTCAGTGATCTATGTGGCCACTGAAAGTTCCTTCCAAGTCGTTTTTCCTATCGTAGTGGAAAAATGGAAGTGGTTTAGAAAAGGAGGAAGGTCTCGGGAAGAGAAATGTAAAGCTTATAAGCAAAACTGAATCCTTCTGACTCGGGGCCACTACTGGCATCTGAAAAGAGATGTTTTGCAGGCTTATTCTTCTGGATGTTTGCAAGATTGGGGGTTGTTTATATACTGGGCTTGGGGGTAGAGGGAGGAAGAACCGAATTTCACATACATCATCAGTTCTGACTAAGTGGTGAGCTGGTGCCACTGCTGCCCACATATGACAGGTTGGTGCCTGAGACTGAAACTCAGACCACAAAAGCAAAAGGCAGAAAACAGCATTCTGAGAGAACAGTTCTTATATTTGCTGTAGCATGAGGCAAGGCAGAGAAGACAAGTATGCCCTTAAGTGGATAGAACTCAGAGCTGACTCACCGACCACACGCCGTCCTCTCCAACTGCCCACCCCTTCGCTCCTGCTGCCTCACCTTGTCCTCCACATCACCTCCCATCCTTCAGTCACTCTTTGCTCTTTTAGTCCCTCAGTCCTGTTTTGCCTCCGCAGGGCGCCCTATAAACTCTGAACTCCAGGTCAGTTGTCACTCCATCCACAGCAGTCCTCAGGTTAGTTGCCCCTTAGATGTCCTACCCTGTCCTCCACACCAGTGAGAGTTGCGTCAATTCCTCCTCTTGGGACTTGTCTCCTGGGAATTCCTCTTTATCTTCTTTTTTAAAAATATGTTTCTTAGAAATGTATTTATTTATTTGAAGGTGGGGAAGGGGCAGAGGGAGAAAATGTGTCTTAACTAGACTGTCCAGTGAGTGCAGAGCCACAACATGGGGCGCAGTCCCATGACCCTGAGATCACAACCTGAGCTGTGATCAAGAGTCCGATGTTTAACTGACTGTGCCACCAAGGTGTCCCCCTCTGTATCTTTTAAGACCTCCTAAAAAGCAAGCAAGCAAGCAAGCAAGCAAGCAAGCAAGCAAGCAAGCAAAAAAACAAACAAAAAAACCTCCTTTTCATCTCAGCTAAAATTCTACCAGGCTCCCTAGCAAGACAAGTTCCTGACACCCATCCCTTTCCTAACCGTGGGTATCTGGATATTTTGTCTCTTCCCACTGACACTTTCCAATTTACAACAAAAAACAAACCACTTTTCTTTGTCCAGGTTTAATGCACAGAAATACTGGTAATTAATAAAAATAAGCAAAGTAAACTTAATATTTTAAGCCAGTCTCCTGGTTATTGGTGAAACTTGGCGGAATAGAACTTTAGGTTATGGAGTAGAAGGACACATTTTGGATAGAAATCCAACTCATATGGGCTTTGACATTAAAAGGAACTGAAAATCCTAAAGAGAGGCTGGCCACAGGGAAGGTTTGATTTTGTGGCTCAATAGTGTCATCAAGAAACTGATTTCTTTCATTTTGTTTATTTCCCCTTCCATGGTGTCAACCTTGTGTAAAATTAGCTCTTCTTGTGGTCCCAGGATGCAGCTCCCTTACCTACATGTGCTCGCCTCTAATCACTGTGGTTATGGAGTGACATGTAATGATTGCCATAGCCTCAGTCACCTGCTCTACCCCCATAGTCGGAGTGGAGTTTCCTTTCCTGAAACCAGTGACTCCCTTAAACTAAACCGGCATGTTTGTCCTTTACTCATTTACTTGCAAGACATGCAGATTGGTTTGGACCCCACTTACTGCCCATTCCTAAACTTATGTCTAGTTGTTATCTCTCCTTTCTTACCCCTGGTCCTCCCACTCAAGTCAAAGCACTAAATGTTAACAAAGTACCATGTGGAAAACTCCAGAACCATGTGTGGAAGCCTGTGGGCAGAAATGAAAGGTGCAAAGAAGGGGTGAGGGGGTTAGGACCACTCAACCCTGTAATAGTCATGTAGTGATATCATGACTTTAACTCCTCAAACATCTGCGGGGAGGCTCCTATTGCTAAAAATGGAACAGCTGATTAGAGGACAAAATGACTTCTGACCAGAAAGGAAAAGCCAGTTGGTGAGACAGAAGGTACGAGAAACATGGGAGGAAGTGACTGAGTCACCTTGGAATTCATAACAGCAGAAAAAGGGAACAAATGGGCATGTTCAGACACATCCACTGGATTTTTCCTTTTTTAATCAGAGAAAGGTAAAGTGAGTCCACAGTCAGTTTCTACAAGAGACTACCACTTAAGAAGAATAAGTAGCTTTAAAAAAAGAAATGCTTACTCTATAATCTTGGGTTATCCTAATGAGAAGGACACGAGGAGACATTAAAGAAATAGAACATGCTCAAGGAACAATCCATGCCTAGATTTAGAACAAAACCAGAATCTCAAAGGCAGGGCACATGATCAAGGATGCATACAAGACCATGGACGTGGCACAAATCTGTGCAAATGAAAAATCCTGACGGCTCACTGTGACTATGTTGGGACTTGAGAAAATGTTAAGAACCAAAAAATTGGGGTTTTTTTATTTTTACTTTTTAAAAAATGCATTTATTTATTTGAGAGAGAGATCGTGTGATTGGGGAGAAGGGCAAAGGGAGAGAATCTTCAAGAAGACTCCCCACTGAGTGCAGAGCCTGATCTGGGGCTCAGTCCCATAACCCTGAGATCATGACCTCAGCTGAAACCGAGAGTCAGACGCTCAACTGCACGCCCCTTAACTTATTTTTAAAGGAAAAAAAAAAAGCAAAGAAGGGAGAGATCATTGATCATTGTTTAAGGAAGATGTCAAGTCAAATGACAGACAAAGCAGAACCCCTCAACTGCTGTTTTTGCAGACCTCTTCCCTCTTACAGAAAGGTTTTCTTAAAATGGAAAGTCTAGAATGTCAAGGAGAACTGCAGTTCAAGAGAATAAAGATGATAGGAAGAATATTAGCCCATTAAAATGCATGCCAGTCATTAAGCCAAAGGAATTCTATCTGCAGATATTAAAGCGAGATGTTTATGTGATAATCTTGGGGTTTGTAGCAGGCAGAATAATGGCCTCCTCCAAAGATGTCCACATTCAGTCCCTAACACCTGTGAATACACTACCCTGTAAGGCAAAAAGGACTTCGCTGGTGTGATTAAAGATCTTGAGATGGGAAGATTATCTGGTTATCTGGGTGGGCCAAATGTAATCACAAGGATCCTTATGAGGGAAGCAGGAAAGCCAGAGAAGGAATAGACGATGTGACCATGGAAACAAAGGTCAGTGATGTGATTGCTGGCTCCTGGCCATGAGCCTTAGAATGTGGGTGGCCTCTGAAAGCTGGAGGGAGTGGGGAGTGGCTTCTGCCTCAGAGACTCCAGAAGCAATGCAGCCCTCTGGATACCTTGATTTTAGGCTAGTGACACTGATTTCAGACTTCTGAACTCCAGCTTCTAACACATCTGTGTTGCTTTAAGCCAGTAAGTCTGTGGTAATTTGTTACAGCAGCAATAGGAAACTAATATAAGATCACTACCTCAGAGTACTTGGAAAAACACTGCAAAAGGAAAATTTGCCAAAGGATGAGGTGGACATATTCCAGTTTTATAAGGGGCATTCTAATAAACACAAACTTGCTATCAATTGTTGGTGAGATTTTGAATTGGATTCCTAAACGAGTAGTTTGCAAGCACTTAGAAAAGTAGGTATTCATCAAGAGCGAGTATACATAAACTAACACTGAGTGATTCCCAAGTAAGGTGACTGAGGTTTTAAAGTTATTAGACTTTTATTAGGACATGTCTATATGGAATAAATGAGAGACTCACCAAAGCTTTTTATAAAGTATCCTATGATAATTATGCAGATGAGATAAATAAGTGTAGACTGGACCACAGAAAATTCAGATGGATTCAGAGTTGACCCAACAAATGTACCCAGAGTATGTTGATTTTAATGGATCAAAGCCAATTTGGAAAAAAAAAAAAAATCCTGCTTTGTTTGGCCAAATGCTATTAAGACTTTTTAAATCAACAACATGACTATGTAAATGTATACTTTTTAGATTGGTGGGTAAGACAATGCTAATACATGGGTGGAAAGAATTTGTTTAAAAAAAAATCTTCCCAAGTTGGAAAAAAAAAGTTAATAAAGTAAAATTGGAAAGCAATGTATATAAAATCTGCCATCAGGTTAAAAAAAATGTGCAGGGGGCGCCTGGCTCAGTGAGTTAATGCCTCTGCCTTCGGCTCAGGTCATGATCTCAGGGTCCTTGGATGGAGCCCCGCATCGGGCTCTCTGCTCAGCAGGGAGCCTGCTTCTCTCTCTCTCTCCCTGCCTGCCTCTCTGCCTACTTGTGATCTCTCTCCTGTCTGTGTCAAATAAATAAATAAAATCTTTTTTTTAAATGTGCAGAATTACAGTATAGGAGAGATCTAGAGTGGCAGAAATCCTTATTTCAGAATGGAATAGTACTTGGTAATTTTAGTTGCTCATGTATGGACTTTGGGTCAAGAGGAATATGGACTAACTACAGTTTAATCCTGGGTCGCATTTTTGGAAGTTAGGCTTTCGGATCTGCCCTGGTGTATTGCTCGAGCAGGTACCTGGTTAGTTCCACACCAGGAACACGCAACCTGAAGGGCCCTGGACGCCGTATCTGTGATCATGGGTCCTGAAGATAGAAATGTACCATGTGTCCCTGGAGGCCAATGCGTAGACCAGCGCAGTTAAAGTGGAGGGTCCTCGTTGCAGAAGGTATGAGAAAAATCACATTGGCAAGATAGCCTAAGACATTATAGAGGCTGAGTTCTTGCATTTTCAGCTTAATGACAGTGAGTCTTATCTTTTAAGTAATAAGGATATCCTGAACATTTTCTTAAGTGGGAGAGGGCAGGGGAGAGTTGTGTTTTCAAGGTCATAGCTGATTTTTAAAATTTTTTTTTATTTTTAATTTAAATTTGTTTAGGCCTGATTTTTTTAAAGGATTTTATTTATTGGGGTGCTTGGGTGGTTCACTTGGTTAAGTGCCCGATTGTTGATTTTGGTTCAGGTCATGGTCTCAGGGTCCTGCGATGGAGCCCTGTGTTGGGCTCCCCACTCAGCATGGAGTCTGCTTGAGCTCTCTCCCTCTCCCTCTGCCTCTCCTTCTGTTTGTGTGCTCTCTTTCTCTAAAATAAATTTGTATTTATTTATTTTATATTTTTTTGAGAGAGAGAGAGAGTGGGGGGGGGGTGGACAGAGGGAGGGAACCCCAAGGAGACCCCCCCATAGAGCAGAAAGCCTGAAGTGGGGCTCAATCCCACCACCGATGAGATCATGACCTGAGCCGAAACCAGAGGCTTAGCCGACTATGCCACCCAGGTGCCCCTAGATCTGGTATTTTGAATGATGCAGTGGCAATGTGATGGGAAAGTAGGACGGGGACGGAATTCTGGTCTTCAGTTTACTAGACATTTAACTTCAGCCAAGATTCTTCGCCTCTCCATTCCTCTGTTGCCCTCATCTGTAGAGTGTGGATAAAAATAGTATTTACTGTATAAAGTTGTTTGAAGATTAAATAATTCAAATGTATGAAGTACATACAATGGCACTCAGTAAGTACTAGCAAGTAGCTAGTGGTATAGTCCAAACCTGGACTCATGTGGGCAGTGAACACTCTTGAAAGGAAGGACTAGCTACGTGGAGCATGAAGGCAAAAGCCAGAGGCTTTGTTGCCTACCTGGACTTGAACTTGTTCTTACCTGTCCTCTCTTGGGCACTCCCCCCTTGGTTTCCATCTCAGTCGCAGGGCTGTGTCTGCTCACCTAAGTTGTCTTGCTGTCTGAGGTCTTCCTTCACCTGTGCCCAGAGTGACTTCCATAGCCATTTTACTCTTACATTGTATTTCCTTAATTACCTTTCCATTTGTACACACGTTTCACTGAGCTCAATGTCCGTGTATTGAAGTCAGGGACTGTTTTCCATATTTCTGTTCATCCCCCACAATGTCTGGTATAGTCTCTTGCATGAAGCACATGCTCCAAAACTGCATATTGTTGATAAAGGAGTAGGTTAAGTTAGTGAGGATTCCAAGTGTCCAAGCATTCATTATGAGGGAAATGGTGGCGCCCAGGATGTAAGAGGGAAGCTTGGTGGGAAAGCCTGTTAGCCTCAGAAGACAATGCATTCAGTGCGGGGGTACTGTGAGGTTGCAAGTTAGGTACGGTGCAAGTTAGGTACAGTGAGGTTCCAAAGGCATCAGGCAGAAATCCAATGTAGACAAAATTACCGTCTAAATCCTGTAAATCTCAGTGTCTCTCTGAAGGTGATTTCAGTTGCATGGGAACTCATCTATTTCCCTTAAGTTGAACACAGATAAAGATGTCCGTCTCCCTTTGAAGGATATGCTGCACCAAAAATGGTGCTTCTCTGGGTGGTCATAGGGGTGCTGTTTGCATTTTTCCAAAGCAGATAGTGTGGATTATGGGTTTTGCAACATACAAGATTGAACTGCATTTTAATTCTGTGGCATCCCCTTAGAGGTGGCTCATGAATTTAAGTGAGTGGTTTAATGCTTCATGGCCTCCTGGATGATAACCTTTTATTAATGCAACTTTTGGGAGAAATTGTCACTTGGCAAATCTAAATAAACAAATGGCATTGAAAATGCCTTTCAATAAGATTCAGGCTTAAAAGTCAGTGCAGAGGTGGAGGGAAGGTTGACTTTTTCCCTCCCCTTCTGCAGAGTGAGGCCTCCACTTTCTACACTATCCCAAATACCCACAGAGGAGAGAAAGCAAAGAATATTACGGAACCGCTCTCTACTCCTTTGGCAGATGTGAGCTAGTGCATCAACCAGCAGATTAGGAGACTGGGATAGGAAGAATACCATCAGCCTAACACTGTGTTTAACTATTCACGGTTATAACCCAGAGGAGACATTTTAAAAACATTAATTAGCTTTGGAGAAAAAAAAAGTGGAGAAAAAAAAAGCAAACCCAAGTGGAATGCTTCACTTTGCTGGACTCAAGAAAATAATTTTAATAACCCTGATTAATATGGAAGCCAGCATTTGAATAAAATAACCCATTAAGCAGAAAATGTGTCTCATCATATAAACCATCTAGCCATGAGGCAATGGTCAACAGACAGTACTTGACTGATAGAAATTAGCCCTGCACTAAGCCTAAATATGAACACCATGAGTTCATCACCTCAAATGCCCGAAAAGGGTTGTCTTGTTTTGTTGATGTTGCTGTTAAGGAAAAAGAAAATCATGAATCTGGATATCTTTCCCCCTAATATTAACCATCTGCCCAAATGTAACCTACTTATTTCCTGGCTGACATTCGACTTTTGTGGTTCTTTCTTTTCATAGTGATTATGAAAAATCCCTAATGGTGACTGGTGCTCACTAACGTAATACGGAACAGTCACTTGGAGGCTGGCTTCCAAGTTATTCCGCCAAAATTCCTTAAATTCAAATATTAAAACTCCAAGACGGTGGCAAGGCAAACCTATGTTCCTTGTGAAAACCTCCCTGAGGAAATCTGTTTTGAGAATTCTTTTAGAAGATTAGAAGGAAGAGTAGGGCAAAAGGGTGCAAGGCCAAGGTCAGCTAATTCTGATTGAAGGGAAATGAGGATGTGAGCCTGTTTTTGCAGGATCCCCCCAGGTGCAGAGAGGACTAGGTCCTCTGCTAATGGGAGCAGCTGTTCAAACAGAGGCGTTAACCTCAATTGTTTTAACCAAAAGTGGTTGAAAAATAGTGTTTGAAACAAGTGACAAGATGCTGTTTCTAAATTTGAAGGAATATGCAGAAAAGTTTGGGTCAGAAGAATGGGAGACTCTCAAAGATGCTTTTAAAACTGTAGTTATTTTGCTCAAACTTTGACTTTTGTTTGGTTATTGCCTGGGTTAGTCTCATTGGAGAGAGAAGTCCCAGCCTCTGTGAGCTCGAACGCGTATTGCACAGGGGAGACATCAAAAAATCTGAAGTGATACCGTAACTGGTCACACACCCTTGGGAGTTTTTCCATCAACCTCAAGTCTGACTGCGTCTTAAAAATCATTTAACAGAAGAGTTCATTTTTGTTGAGCCTTGGGTTCATATATAAGAAAACTACAAATAACAGCGATGAAGTGCCTAGTGAGGGTCCTTCTACAATCTTCTGGACAGGGATACGTTCTGTTTACCCCTATTTCTCCATCTGTATTTTCTACTTCCCTGTAACTCTTTTTTTCCCCCCTATAACTCTTTTAATTAACGAATTCAAAGTACCCTATTGGAGGCTTCTAGGGGCAGAATCTTCTTTGTACCTGCCTTTGCATTTTTCCAGTCCCTACTTTTTCTGCAGTAGGCTTGATGCACATTGATTGACCCAGGAAGATCTCATGAACATTTAAAGCCTCTTTAAGTGGCGAGCAAATGTAGGCAGAGGGAGTGGAGAGGCTGGCTTTGTCTTCCACCTGGTGGAATTCCAGGCTGAATTCCCTGTCATCACTGGGTAATGTACAGGTTTCCTCTTAAAGGCGGAAATCTGTTCTATTCCAAGTTCTCTGGCTTTTGTTCCTTAATGTTGGGCCATAATTTCAAGACGGTTGAGATGGATACCATGTTAGTGGAGTTTACGCTGCATCACTTAAGTGTTTCCCTTTCCTTTGGTCCTGTGTGATGTGCTCCTCCCTTTTCCGTCTTCCTCCCGCGAAGGTAAAATGGCCCACAAGGAGTTAATAGCTTTACGGCTTTGCGGCCGGCAGCAGTAGATCATGGAGCTCAGTGCAGAAATCCAATTATTTCCTTTGTCTGAGATGAAAACCAATACTTAGGTGGTGGGGGAAGTGCTTTTCTTGCAGGGTTGCTTGATTTAAGATTCTTTTCTCTAAAGGACAGGTTCTGTGTTGCAGCTTGGCTCCCGGGTCGGGTTGCGGAAGCTCCGCTTTTCCTCCTGCTCCATGCTGGGGGCCAGGAAACAAGACAAAAGAGCCCCTTCGTCTAAGTTTCTGGCTGCTCGAGGGCTTAGGATGCGTGATTAAACCAGCATTAAGTACTCTAGGCTAATCATGATGGTGAACCCAGCAACTTACTCTCCATGGAGGAGGTATTTGGGAAACACGGGCATACCTCATTTTATTGTGCTTCACAGATACGGCGTTTTTTTGTTGTTTTTGTTTATTGAAGGTTGTGGCAACCATGCTTCCAGCTACTTATTCTATTGGCTCCATTTCTCCAATAGTATTTGCTCACTTCGTGTCTCTGGGTCAACGGAATATTTTTAAATTAAGGTGTGTACATTTTTAAAGACATATTGCACACTTAATAGACTCCGGTAAATTGTAAACATAACTTTGGTAGGCACTGGGAAACAAAAAAATTCATTCAACATTCTCCTGCGGTGGTCTGAAACCCAACCTGCACTATCTCTAAGGTCTGCCTATAATTTGGAAACAGAAGCTGCCACTGAGACCTTCAAACTAAGGCCTGAAGAGCCAAACTAAGCCTGGAAGAGCAAATGTACAAGGAAATACATAAATTCACAGAGAGATAAGATGGCTAGATATGACTACAACTACGGTTTTTCACTGGCTTAGAGTAGGTAGGGGAATTTTCAGTTCCAAACCAAAGATAGAATGTTTGTCTTTTTTTTTTCCTTATGTAGCCATTGCAAAATGCAAAAAGAATAGAAGCACATATAGCTTCTTTTAGCCCTCACAAACCACTCTCTCACCTAACCTAATATGCTCATCTATTTGCTGTCCGCCTCGTCCCAGCAATCTTGTGGAAAGATGTAATTATATGCTTACTCACAAGAGAGCCAAAGAAAAGTGAGTGACTTATCCAAGAACACAGTATAATTAGAATCAGAATCAGGATCAGAGACCGAGCAGGATGGCACAGGGCAGGAGTGTGGACGCGGAAGTCAAAGAGGCCTGGCATTGAATTCCTCTTCTGCAGAGAGCCTTGATCTCTTATCTGAATATTCATTCCTTCATCTCTAAAATGGGAAAATCATACCTACCTTGGTGATACCTTAAGAGGATTAGGGATAATGTACATAAATGCATTTTCTGGGGTTTTTTTTTAAAGATTTTATTTATTTGAGAGAGAGAGAGAGAGCATGAGCAGGGGGTAGGGGGAGAGGGAGAGGGAGAAGCCAACTCCCTGCTGAGCAGGAAGCCTGATGAGGAACTTGATCCCAGGACCCTGGGATCATGACCTGAGCCCAAGGCAGATGCTTAACCGACTGGGCCACCCGGGCGCCCCATAAATGTATTTTCTCCATAATAATCCTGTTGTGTAGTGAAAGGGAGTAGTAGTAATAAGCCAGAAAGGAAATCAGACAGAGATTATGGAGGAACTAGAATTCACCAGCTGTGTGTATCGACGTGTTTGGTCACAAGGAACAGAGGTGGGTTTTGACCAACAACGATATGGCATCACAGAGCCTAGTCTAGGCTCAATGGAAGCCTATAAGAATTATAGCAATGTGGAGAAGCAAAGCTTTTTTATATGGCCATAATTAGACTCATGAATGAAGACCTAGTCCTTATTTCAGTCTAAAAGTATAAAAGGTGGGATTCCCACTTAACGTGGGATAGTCTGTCTTCTGAACCTCAGCCATGCCTCTATGAAGAACTAGGAACCACTCACTCAACTGTATCCTTTCCTGCATGTACCATTTGCCCTGCTTATCGGCTGGTTTTGGGGGTAAACAGAAGTGAAAGCATGCTAAACCCTCATCCAAGATATCATTCTTATCAATCCTGAAACTTGGACCATACCTATATGGTTTAGTGTAGCTAACTAACATCAAAGAATAACTCATTAACAGGATACAGGGTAGCTTAGGAAATGAATGGAGATGCTGAACCAGCAAAGGGGAGTCTGGGATTATTTGGAGATCTGCAGAAGGCACGAATAAATGAGCAGTCTTTTGGGGGTGCCACCAATGGTACTGATTAGTTTCAGTGATTTTTCCAAACTTGGGTCATTCCCCTGAAACTTCACATTCTAGGGGTAAGAATCAGACCTGGTCCAGCTCAAGTCCCATGTGCACAGTCCCTCCCATAACTTACCCAATGGAGGAAGGGCATTTTCTCTAAGGAGGACAAGAGGGGAAGCTGAGTAGATCAGAACATGGGCTGTCACTCTACTGGTTGGGACTCTTGGTAGATAACTTATAATTGCCCAATATTATAGTTCAGTGCTCTTTCTTTGGGGAAAGCTGCCTTTGCGGAGTACAGTGAGAAAATGATTAACCAAAGCCTGTCCATGTTGTACATATCACTCGTGAGCTAAGTACCTCTATGCCTATGTTAGTGAGTGAACAAGCTTCAGTATAATGTAATATGACAACTTCCTGCATACCACACAGTCCAAACACTGCAAGGCTGGCATTTTGGATGGTAAGTCTGTATTTTGGCATCTACGTACACACCAGGAAATACACCTCCTGATATGTGCATTTGAAGCTTAGTCAAGTGTAGATCTTGTTGCTTAGAAAGGTACCTCCTAAGGAGCCAGAAGATAGGAACTGCTTGGGACTGAAGCACCAAGAGCCGTGGGAGGGCTTGTTGTCTTGGCACTCCAGGGAGTAGAAGTCTCAGAGACCCTGTCCTTGCAGGAAAATACACCAATTCATCCTAGGTTAAAACACTCAGAGGCATCTTTCCAAACCCCAGCCCACCTCCCCAAGCACAGAAGCTTCATTCTGAGGCCAGGATCTCTGTCCATGTGTCCTCTCCCCACTCTCTCGGGGACTATGAACTCACTCCCTTTAGAACCCTATCAGAATCCTTTTTTTTTTAAGCAAAGGATGTGAGGTATTGATTCTCAAAGAGAGTAAATAATAGCTAATATAACACTTCATAGGCTTCTAAATGTTATGTCTTTGAATCTTTACAATGTCCTAAGAGCTGGAATGCTCATTTGCCTTCCAAATCTCCTCTCTTTCTCTATCCTTCTCTCTGCCCTCAGGAGACTTGCAATGGACCATATCAATGGGCGTCCTTGCCTATTAGTTTCTTCTTGGCCAATTGGGGGCTCCCACAGAAAGTAGGAGGGTGAACCGGCTCCCTCGGTGCTGGGCCCAGGATTAGCGTGTCTGTGTCTCCCTTGGAAGGCCACAGCTCCTGCTGTGTAGACCTTCCCTACAGCTGCAGCTACATCAGCCACAGCTAAGCTGTCCTTTGTATTTTAAGTGTCCTCTCTCCTTGTCCCTTCGGATTTCAGAGTGACCAAGGGTTCCCAGCCTTAACCTTTCCCAGAGTGCTTCAGCATGCCTTGCTGATTTCTCCAAACCCTGAACTGATCTTGGTAAATCATCCTCATTAAACCCTCCTTAATTACTCTGCTTGAGTCTACTACCCATTTGCTGCTGGGACCCTCTCTGATATGGCTGAGTATTACTGGCCTTACTTTGTAGATGAGAAAACAGTGGCTCAACAAAGAGCGTGTTGAACCCAGCTGGTCTGTCTGTAAAGCTCAGACTCTCTCTTCTAGCGCAGTCAGCCAGCCATCTCCATATTTAAGACAGCACGTTGCCTTCTGCTAAAGTAGCACACCCTGGCCTTTCAGGCGCGAACTCATATTTGGGGATGTGGTTTTGGAAGAACGACCCTTTTTTCTTCATACCTTCCTATGGGTCCCATTCTGTTTCAGCCAACAAAAGGGATCTGGGACCTCATTTTCAGTTTTTGAAGAACATTTCCTTCTCTGGTTTGGAAAGAATTGCTCTGAATCCCCTCTTTTCACTCAGGAATGCCTCCTGATATTTTGATATTTGCAATCCTATTAAGCCAAACTCTTAAACTTAATTATTTGAAAACAACCTTAATAAAATCTGACTCAAGGCAAGTCCTGAAATACCAGATCAGAGAAAAACCCAATTAGCAATTTTTTTCCTATTCTAGATGCTAAAAAGCATACTGAAGCTATAAGTGGCTTTAGAGATAATTCAGGTTCTTAATCTCATTTTGACTAACATAGACCTTCTTAAAATTTGAAAAGGTTATGAACTCTCTTGAGAAAAAAATGTGAATTTCTCTCTCTCTCTCTCTCTCTCTCACACACACACACACACACACACGTGCATGCATACATGCACACAAAATATTACCTATAATTCTGAGGGTTCACTGTCATCTTGAAGCCCACTCATGAGCCCCCAGATTAAATCTGTCTGTTCTAGGCTAATCCCTTAGGTTTGCAGGTAAGGAAGCTGGTACCCAGGCAGGTAAAAGGACTGATCGACGGTTACACAGCTTATTAGTTGGTACATCAATCAGGTTGGGCTAAGCTATACTGCAGTAACAAACAACATTTTGTGGCTTAAGACAACACATTTATTTCTCATTCATGCTATGTTTCCACTATGGATTAGCTGGGTACTAGTCCATGTCATTTTTGCTGAGGGATGCAGAGTGATAGAAAATGTCTTCTCAAATATCATCTGCCTTCATGATAGGAGAAGAGAGGGTGTTGCAAACCATATATGATTCTAATGCTTTTGCCTGAAAAGATTTACCATTAAGTTAAATTTAGTTTACCATTAAAATTTAATTTACCATCACTGCTGGTCATATTTCATTGTCCAAAATAAGTCCTATAATTAACTCAAAGGTGATAGAGAACCACTTGGTGGACAGCACAAGTGACCAAGAGAGCTGGAAAAGCCAAAAGTAGAACCAAGGCATGGGCGCCTGGGTGGCTCAGTTGGTTAAGCAACTGCCTTTGGCTCAGGTCATGATCCCGGGGTCCTGGGATCGAGTCCCACATCGGGCTCCTGGCTCCACGGTGAGTCTGCTTCTCCCTCTGACCTTCTCCCCTCTCATGCTCTCTCTCACTGTCTCTATCTCAAATAAATAAATAAAATCTTAAAAAAAAAAGTAGAACCAAGGCAGTTTTATTTTTGTCTAGTGCTCTCTATTCTTCTGAAGTTACCATATCGTAATCTAATTCATCTGGATCTATCCCATAGATTTGTCATCAGCTTAGAAGGGCTGTATTTCGATATAAAATCGAAACTCAAGTCAGAGGCTTCTGCTTCTCTTCTTTATAAATGCTGAATTTCTGGCTCAGTTCATTGAAGACCCTATCACAACAAAGGAGGCCTGTTTTGTACTGGGTTTTTTACACTTATTTCCAAACTAAAATCTTTCTTTCTGCTGTGTAAATTGCTCTTATATTTCTAATACTCCCTCCTTTTTGCTGGCCCTCCATACTTTGGGACCTGTGGTATTGCCCATGCAAACACCGAGGAGTTTCTGGGTTTGCCTTACATTAGCAGTTGGCAGTAGTCGTAGCTCTATTTTTACCTTCAATTGTTCAGTCATTCCACAATATACTGAACACTTGATTTGCCCTAAGAGTTTGTAATGAGGATAAAATTAGAAAATTCACAGAGCCTGGTGCAGTAGTTGCTCCAAACATGTTGGCTGGTTGTGTGTGTGTGTGTGTGTGTATTTATTGTTATATGTTGAAATTGATATAGGGTAATGATTAGAATCACACACTGTAAGTATAAGATTCAGGCGATTTTATTAACCTCACTGTGTCTCAGTTTTCTTATCTATTAAACAAGAATAATAATATTACCAAACTCTCAGGCTATAATGATGATTAATTATAATAACATATATAAAGCATCTAACGAAGACCTGGCTCTGAGAAAGTTTTTGATGAAAGTGACTGTTACTAGTGTTATCTGCATGATTATTAGGTAATCTGATTGCTACTTGCCAAGAGGGCAGTGTGGCTAAAAGGAAGAGCCCAGGCTGTGGAATTAAGTAGACATGGGTTCCAGTCTCTGCTCTGTGAAGACGTGAATTTAGGCAAGTCACTGTTCAAAGCTTCATTCTCTTCTTTGGTGATACATGCTGGCCTTCCTCACCTTGCAGGGTGTTTACCGGCACCCCCTAGCCTCCCACATGCCAAGAGTGCACTATGCCTTGGAGACCGTGAATAATAATGAGTTCTTCTGGAGGTCCTGTGGCATCACAAAGATGAACAAAGGAAACAAGTCCTCTCTTGCCTTCTAAGGGTTTATAATCTCATTGCAGAGATAAGATGTGCCCGTGAATAACTACAGATACCCCAAAATGATGAGTGCCTAAAAGAGCTACCGCTAATGGGCTGTGAAGTTTGCATTAGGTAAATTACCGCAAGAGGTTCATTTGAGCTGGATTGTTGACTTTGGCTGAGAAAATGTGCTTTTGACTCAAGAGATATTTTAATTTATAAACACCACTTGTTTTCCTTTCTCTGTCTCTCCTCACCACGTCTTTGAAGCCACAGCTCAGAATACCTTATTGCATACCACTGATCATTTTGTATGGAGAGGAGGAATTCATTACCCTTGCTGCCAGCCCAGTGTGCTGATGTGCTGTTTTCTGGCTGTGATATTTACAGCAGCTCAGTTAAGATCTAATTTTCTATTATTCCCTGAACTTTGCAGCCCTCATTTTTCAGCTCCTGTCTGTGATGCATTGCTCCAGCACCCTGGAACCACTGCTGGAAAGACTTATTTAACATTCAGAATCAATGAACAAACAGGAAAAACATTTTACCAGAAACAGGCCACAAGTGAAGTGGGGTTTAGCTTTGATTCTTAGCAGTAGTTTTATACTCTTCCTTTCACCTCCTGTGGTCAACTGCATTTCTCCACCTAATTATCAAATAAGATGCCTCGGAGGTACCTGAACTTTGGCGTTCTCCCCTGGAAATGTTACAATCCAGGGTCTCTCTGGGTGTTATTATTATTTCCTTTTAATCTTGGCCTCTGAACTTGCTTGATGTTGTAGGAACCCTGTTTTTCTCTTTCCTCTCACTAGTCTCTTGCTAGAATTGCCCTATGACACAAAAACTTGTCTAAAGAGATCTCAGGGCTAGGAGACCCTTACCTGCCTCATTGTCAGTGGATTCGTTTGGTTGATGAGACAGGCTTTTGATTAACATGTGTTTCCACTCCCAAGCTCACTGTTCCCGGCACAGCCCCTTTCCCTTGAGCCTGTGAGAGCATTCATCAAGGATGAGGTTGAACACTCAGCCCCCTGCCTTCCACTCTGCAGCCCATCTGCTAAGGTGTTGGCAGGCTTATGGCCATTCTGGACCTAGGAAATTCTGGTAACTGCCTGCCCTTCAATAGTCTATATTTATATCATTGACTGGGTGCCACCATTTTATACCGTTTGAGTATGCCTTCCCAGCCATGCTTCATCAGTAAGATGGGAACTTAACAAAAACACTCTTCCCTGTTACGGGCGGGACTAAGGGCTAGTTAGGCTAGTCTCTTTATAGGGGCTGGAACCACAGATGTAAACATGAGGGGAACTGGGTTGGTTGACCATTTTTCTAGCAGATGGATCGAACAACAATGAGAACAAATGGAGCATGCAGAGAGGAGAGCGTGAAGACCCAGAGATTGGCCCTCAGGACCACTTAGAGCTCTGGTCCCACTTGTTCCTATAACCCAGTAGTGATATCAGCTCTTCACTGAGTACCATGGATACCCTTAAACCTTTCACATAAATCTCTTCAATGCCTTTGACTGGCGAGAGTTGGTTTCTGTCCTAGGTAATCAGAGAAGCTTAATTGGCACAAAGGTTTTCTTTAGCAAATTGCTGGTTTTCTGTTTCTGGGGATTGCTACCAAGAGAAAGGTTAGATTATTACTTAGCATCTTTCTGATCATAAAGGAAAATGTTAAAACTTCAGTGTGCTCAAAATAGAATCATCAAATATACCCAAATGAATTAAAAGCAAAATCATGAAAAGATAGTTGTACACCCATGTTCACAGCCATGTCATTCACAGTAGCCAACAAGGTGGGAATAGCTCAAGTGTCCATTGACGAATGGATACACAGAATGTACACAGAATGTAGTGTGTGTGTGTGTGTGTGTGTGTGTGTGAATGTATGAATTATTCAGCCTTAAAAAGGAAAGAAGTTCTGCCATGTGCTATAATATGGACAAAGCTTAAAGACCTTATACTAACCAAAATAAACCAATCACAAAAAGATAAATAGTGGATAATTCCACTTATGCAAGGTACCTAGAGTAGTCAAATTCAGAGACAGAAAGTAGAATGGTGGTTTCCAGCAGCTAAGGGAAGGAAGGAAGGAATGGGGAGTTGTTGTTGATTGGGTGTAAAGTTTGTGAAAGTTCGTGGAAGATGAAAGAAAGTTCTAAAGATTGGTTGCCCAGTACTGTGAACAGACTTAACACTACTGAACTGTACAGTTAAAAATGGTTGAGAAGGTAAATGTTATGCTGTGTCTATTTTATCACGAGTTCTGGGTTTTTGGAGAAACTCGTCCATAGGCAGTTATCTCGGGTGTTTCTGGAAAGATCAACCAAGAGGAACTGGCCAGGTGAGAAAGTGAGAGCATTCTAAGCAGAGAAGCAGCATGCACAAAGGCCCAGAGGCATGAATGGGCCTGATGTGTTTGGAAAACCCTGAGAAGCACTTTTGTGTTGAAGCCTGGGCAGCAGTTGGGGGCAGATAACAGAAAAACATGGTAGGAGATGGGGCTAAATCAGGAGGGCAAGAATAGACCGTGGCTGCCAGCAGATCATTTGGGGGGCAGGCAGTGTTTCTGTGAGTTACGTGGATCGCTCACCTGTCAAGAGGCTAATGGACAAATAATCTGGGAAGTGTTACACACTGTATCCCCTTTAATGTTCCTTAATTTTGTCTGGAGAAAGGCTCATTATGTCTCATGGCTACTGAATAGAAGATGGGCCACTTTGGCCTATGTCCCTAAATCTTCCCTTTCATTGTCCTCTCAACCCCCAGACCCAGCCACTTGGACTTCCCAATCTCAGGACTTAGCTTTTCATCATTAACCAACTTATGCTTCATTTTTATGCATGTTTAATTTATTCGTTCAGCAAAAATTCACTGAGCAGCTAACATATCCCTGAGTCACCACTCCTACACTGGGAGTAGGAGGTGAGAGATGAGAGGCCCCAGAGGACAGATCCTGGAATCAGATGGGTATGAGTGAAAGGTTTGTTTCTGCTTTGTGTGTATCATCTTGCCTTTCTGAGGCTCAGATAACTCATCTGTAAAATAAGAAGAATCATCATTTGTCTGTTATGGGCAGAATTATATTCCCCCAAATTCATATGTTGACGTCCCAACCCCCAGTACCATGTCTTTGGAGATAAGATCTTTAAAAAGTATTGAGTAATTAAGTTAGAATTAGGCCATTGGAGTGGGGGCTTAATTCCCTATGCTTGGTGTCGGGGAGACAGCAGGAGTGCATGTGCACAGAGAAATGACCGTGGGAGCAAGCAGCAAGAGAATGGCCATCTGCGAGCCACGGAGAAGGGCCCCAGAGTCATTCCCTATGGCAGCCCTAGCAAACTAATACACTTACTTTAAGCAGTTATGAAGAGTATTAACTCATGTGATGCATACATACATTTCACTTAGTACAGTCCCTGATGCGTATAAAATGATTAATACAATAGAATTATTTTGGCTGTTATTACAGAGATAAACTAGACATAAATACCATACTATAGCTGCACTGTGTCGAGAGGGAGAAATGTGGCTTTACTATCATGCATGTTTCTGTAACGTAGTGAAATATCTATAAAACATGATGGAAAATGCTAAGTGCCCAAAGAGGTAAATATTCCGTGGTAATCTGAGGAGGAAGAACTTGGAGGAGGAAGCAGGGGGAGGCTGGGATGGGTTTGATCTGGGGTGGATAGGATTAGTACATGCAGATTGCATGTAGGTTAATTGTCTATGCTTAATTATATATATTATATATCAATATGCTGCATGAATAACTATCTAGACTGGATTGACCTGAATGACAGACACCACTATTCAGTCAAAAGATATTTATTGAATGCCCACATGAAGGTCCCATTGTAGGTGGTAAGGATTCGGTAATGAGAAGGCAAAGTCTCCAGCCTCATGGAGTTGAGCTACCAGGGGTGATGTTCGTAACTGTCAAGAATAAAAAGATTCTGATATATTATATGCAGTATGATTCTACTTTTACTATACATGTGAATATAAATCTTTATATTATAAAAAGGACATCATGTGTGTATAGTTACACATAAAGAGAAAGTGAGCGAGCTGGAGCCAACAGAAATCTGGAAAGACAGATACCCAAGCGTTTAAGTGATTATATTTTCAGCCCTGGAATTCTCTTTCCCCATTTTCGTTTAGCTGTATTTTCCAAATTCTGGAGGAATAAGCTTTATACACCATGTTTAAAACGTTGTACGTTACGAATGCAATTAAACAACCAAGTGATAAAGTTAGAACTTAACGGGAATCGGAAAGAGTCTGCTTTCCTTACTCGCGTCTCCTAAACAGCTGCCGCATTTCTAAACCCGAAGTCCCCTTTTGGTGGTTGCTGTTATTTTTCACAATTCCACCTGAAGGCCTCTTGATGTTCAACTCTTCCCCCTACATCTGCTACCATCCCCCTGGGTTGCGGACCATAAATCCCTTTATTTGGTAAAATAAAATTTTCAGCTTGAGGGAAGTGCTTTTCTCAAAGAACATTGCTTTCAAATTCTGAAGCTTTGGGCATTTAGAAGGAAAGATATTCTATAAATGCAAATCATGGCTGTCTTTACTTGCTTTGGAGTTCTTAAGTGCATAGAAAATGCTCACATAAAGCTGGCTAGAAAGTAGCTTGCGCATTTTGTAAGGACAAACAACACCCACAGAATTCAGGGTCCCCTTGACAGCAAGCATCTTCCATGCATAACAAGGTTTCTGTATGAAAGCAGAGTGCCCTTCCTGGCTCCCGAAGGCACAGGAGGTGGGTTTTGCCTCACCAGCCCTGAGCCCAGAACCTCAGCCACTGGGTGCATTGGCGGAGCCAAATTCTAGGCTGAGATTCAGGAAAAGTTTCTTGGTCATGGCATCGCTTCTAGCAAACATAGTATATGTTTTTTCCACTGAGGCCCCAGTTTGCTTGGCATGACCTAGATTATCTGGCAAAGCTAGTTCATGGTGCTCCAGCTTTCCAGAGCTGCCCGCATCTTTCAGCTAGACTGGGTGTGGTGATTTTAATAGGCTCACAGTTGAAAGTATAATGTTTTTACATTTCCTTTCATTTATTTACTCTGGTTTCTTACGCCAATCTTTCCTGTCATCTCTCCTAAATTCAAATGCTGGAAATTTTAACTACAATTTTGCTGTGCATGTATTTATTCCTTGACTATTTCTTCATCCTAATTAGTTACTTGGGATTATGGGCTCTGCTCTCATTTGAGTAAAATTAATCAATTTGCCAGAGTAATTTTTTAAAAGAGGAGGGTCTGATGGGGATGCTTATAATTTGAGTAATGGTGTGTGTGGATTGTGGGCAAAAAGAACGTTATTTAAATATGGAAATAAACATACCTGGATATATTCATGCCACGGAAAAAAATCTCAACAGTAGAGGAAAATCTGATTCCCTCATTGGGGAAGCCGTTGATGTGGTTGTTTTACTTTGTTGGTTGAAATGCTCTCTATAGTTCTTAGGCTAAGCACATGAAACTGGCCTCCCCGCCTGGCCCATCGGGGCCACGAGCCTCGTATCCTAACCAGAGCAGACAGAATCCGTTTCTTCCACTTCCTCTCGGGCACTCAACTCTTTTATCTCTACATCCTCACGTGGTGTTTTTCGTTCCTGGAACATTCCAGCCGATCCTCTCTGTCTGGGCAACTCCTACTTACTTGCCGCGTCTCAGCTCACAGGTCGCTTTCTCTGGAGGGGCTTCCTGAATCTCCTTGGTCTCCGTTAGGGTCCCCTCCTCTGCACGGTGTCATCATGGAAGGTCATTGCCTGCCCACTTCTCTGGCTTGCGCATTTAGTCCGTAAAACTGCCGAGAGTAGATACTGTGTCTTCATGTTACTACTGTACCTAGCCCAACGTCTGGCTGGTGCATAGTAGGTGCTCAGTAAATATTGTCTGACTGAATGAGCGCATTGGAATAATTTGTCCAAACAAAGATCCGGGTATAAAGTGATTTTATGAGTCCCGCGCTGCCATTTACTTGGGCACTTGAGTTACCCGCCCAGTCAGTTCGGACTGGACAGTTATCATTGGACACGATCACATGCCCGTCAGCTGTTCCTATCTACACTGTTCCAATGATCTTCCCCTCCCCTTTCTACCCCTCTCTACCTGTCAGCTCCGTGAGGCTGAGGTACTTAATCATGGTGACAGATGAATGGAAAGAATCCTGAACCTCAAAGATTTAACTCATCGTGCTTGGCCCTCTATCAGGGTGTTGCTCCTTTAAACTTTAGACTTTACCATGCTCTCTTGCTATGTTAGAATACAGGAAGCCTTGAAATGTCTACGTAAGAGGAGACAAAATAGAAATGTGGAGAGGAATTGGGGGAGGAATCACTGGTCTAAGGATCCAGACACCTGGGTTCTCTTCTTACCTTTGAAACTATCTGTGTGACGCTGGGTAGGTCATTAGTCTCTCTGGTCCTTAGCCTTCTCATCTGTGCAGTGAGCAGCAGTGATTGGATCATTTCTCAGGAGTTCCCAGCCTTGTAGCCTCTGATCCTAAGCTTGAAAACTCAGAACTGTATCCTGAGTCCTGTTCAATGCATCATCCGGTCTACCTGAAGGAGCTCACCTCCAGGGACTGTTGTGAAATTGTGTTCTCAAGGTAAGAAGCAAAGAGAATAAATGTAATTTCATATCGCCCTCTTACTCACTTTTTGCACATATACCAGTAATAAAATAATAACCATGAGTCACTGGGGGAATTGAATGAAAAGAATGAATAATGGCAACAAGCCACCTGTTCATCAGTGTCAGTCGTGGACTTTGAATGAGCCACGGTGAGCACCGGCCCGCTTCCGCACGCCTTCTTGTATTCACAGAGCGGGCCCCTCTGGTCCACACTCGCTCTCTGCAAATTGTCTTTAGCTCTGCGCCTCTTGAAACTACCTTATGTGTTTAAGCAATTAGCAATCAGACTTCACACTGTATTGCTGCACAAGCAAATTTGAAATGTAAAAATGCAAATGGTAGGGAACGAAAAGAGATTTTAAGTGTTTGCCTATAAATTGATTTCCATGAACAATGAAAACTTACCATTTTTGTAATGATTTTTAGAGGTGCTCGACTAGATAGAATAATTATATTACCCACATGTGGACTGAGCAAAAGAAGAGGCAAATTGTCATTCTGATTTTAAAAAGACAGACAATTTTGGCTTTAATGTAACTGAAAACAGCAGAGTAAATTTAAATAGTTGTAACTTTACAACCTTGAAGTTATCAAAAACTGTCTATCAGTGAGTACCTTATGACTCCCTTTAAAATTTAAATTGAGAAGGGGCGCCTGGGTGGCTCAGTGGGTTAAAGCCTCTGCCTTCGGCTCAGGTCATGATCTCAGGGTCCTGGGATCAAGCCCTGCATCGGGCTCTCTGCTCAGCAGGAAGCTCTCTGCTTCCCCCTCTCTCTCTGCCTGCCTCTGCCTGCTTGTGATCTCTCTCTCTCTCTCTCTCTCTCTCTGTCAAATAAATAAAATCTTTAAAAAATTTAAATTGAGATGGGCGCCTGGGTGGCTCAGTGGGTTAGGCCTCTGCCTTCGGCTCAGGTCAAGATCTCAGGGTACTGGGATCGAGCCCTGCATCGGGCTCTCTGCTCAGCGGGAGCCTGCTTCCCCCTCTCTCTCTGCCTGCCTCTCTGCCTACTTGTGATCTTTCTCTCTCCGTCAATAAATAATAAATAAAACCTTTAAAAAAATTTAAATTGAGAAAAGGGAAACAGAAAAGAAATGTAACTAACAAGAGATTCAAACTTACAGATTCGTTTGGGCTAACACAGTAGCCATGGCCAAAATGATAGAAAGTCAACAGAAAAGGAGAACATGTGTTTTTCCTATTTTCTCTGTGTGATTTTAAAGCTACATCAGAAAATCAGAAAGTCACACACCAGCTGACTGTGTCCATTTAGGCAAATCCCTCGAGCTCTCTGAAGAGAAATTTTGCTGTGCACGGAATTAATATTTTATAAAAACTGTTAAGTCTTAGTTACTTTAAGAAAATACCAAATGTCCTACCAGGAATGACACTACAGATTCCAGCCAAGTGAATTCTGGAAGTAGATGTTCACTCTTCAGGGGAAAAATGATGCATTTTGTTCCTCCATTGGATCAACTTCCTGTCTAAGGTGGGATTTCTGTCAGGAACACGGCCTGATCCTTGATCGACACTGTGCTGTAGGCATGTACAGCCCAAACCCCACAGAAAATACATGTGAAAATTCTTGAGCCTCATAATCCGTGTAGTAGAATACAGAATATACCCCCTCAAAGGCAGATTTGGGATCAAGAGATCTATTTCCAGCCGAGTTTTTGAAGTATGAAGACCTCTTATGGAAATGGATCTCTTTACTTTTTTAGGAATGCTACACATTGTTCGAGAAGTTCATTGACAATAGCATTGCTTGGGGCGCCTGGGTGGCTCAGTCAGTTAGGTGGCTGCTTTCGGCTCGGGTCGTGATCTCGGGGTACTGAGATTGAGTCCCACATCAGGCTCCATGCTCAGCGGGCAGCCTGCTTCTCCCTCTGCTGCCCCTACTGCTCATGCTCCCTCTCACTCTGTGTCAAATGGATAAATCTTTAAAAAAAAAGAAAAAAAAACCAATAGCATTGCTTCCCTGTTAACCACCGAATTGACAATAACATCCGAGAGCTTTATGGCACCTTTCTCAAAAGAACTGACTATATTAAGGTGGGAAAAACCTATTGTTTGGTTCAAAAAAATTCCTAATTTGATTTGTCTCAGTGATAACATATAAATAAGTGTGACCTACTAACCTTGGGGTTGATTTTGCTCACTGAAGCTCAGAGAGGAGCAGGGAGTGGGGTGAGCGTCAGTGGCAAAGTGTGAAAGGAAACTCCATTTGGGGTTCACAACCACCACCACCACCACGGTAATGCACATTTAAGTAGCAAGGCCTATTCTGACGTTGAGCTTGAACCAGGTATTCAGGAGGGAACTCTGTAGAACTCCAGGATCAGGGGCACCTGGGTGGCTCAGGCATTAAGCACCTGCCTTCGGCTCAGGTCATGATTCCAGGGTCCTGGGATCGAGCCCCACATCGGGCTCCTGCGCAGCAAGAAGCCCACTTCTCCCTCTCCCAATTCCCCTGCATGTGTTCCCTTTCTCTCTCTCTCTCTGTCAAATAAATAAATAAAAATCTTTAAAAAAAAAAAAAAAGAACTCCAGGATCAGCCGCAGGGGCCAACTGACACAGGAGAAGCAGGAGAAAAAGATGAGGGGGGAGGAGAGGATTCACTCAGTGTGAGAGAGAAGGGGGCTGAGCTGTGCCACACAGAAGGCATGGGGGTGGAGGGCATAAGGAACTATGGGCAGGAAAGGTATGGCAAGAGGGTGTGAAGCCATAAACAAGAGGTGGGGAAGGAGGATCACAGATACTTGAGGGTGGTGATTGGTAGGGGGCACCTTTGACTTCCCATCAGACACACATTCCTGCAAAGTTCTGTGAAAACCTAATTGTCATGAAGTAAAAAAACTATGTGTAATAGGTAGCTATTTAAAGGAAATTTATGGGGACACCAGGGTGGCTCAGTTGGTTAAGCACCTGACTCTTGGTTTTGGCTCAGGTTGTGATCTCACAGTCATGGGGGTGAGCCCTGTATGGGCTCCGCGCCTGGCGTGGAGTCTGCTTCAGATTCTCTCTGTCTCTCTTCCCCTGCCCCTCATGCTGCTCACATTCTCTCTCTCTCAAAATAAATAAATAAAATATTTTTAGAAATTAAAAAAAATAAAGGGAATTATGTCTGTAAAGGAAAGGCTGCTTTTGTAATACAAATACCAACCCCTAACTTATTTTTTTGAAAATCGAGGTTTTGTGTATATTGAGTTTTCTTAGAGCAATGGGCAACTGAATCCGGTAGCTGAGAGAGAAATACACATTATTTTAGCTATGGGTGTGGAATCAAGAAAGCACAGAATGTTCCTAGCCAAAGGAGGCTCTTGGAATTTTCTAATTCAACTCCATTCTCTAGGTGAGAAAGCTGAAGATAAAATGCTTCACTTAAGGCTAACCAAACATTAAGTGACTCATTCATGGTCCTTAGCTGGCTGGCTGAGAAATGAGAACTAGAACCCAGTATTCCTGCTTCCCACTCGGACCTCATTCCCTGCATCCTGCTTGGACCCATGGCTTACTGCGTACGGAGAATGAAACAAAGTCACTATGCAGTTGCATTGTTTTGTCCTCTGGGGCCCTTTCCAGATTCAAAATTCTATGATTCTATATCATCCCTGCATCTCTTATTTTTTTAAGACTGTTACCTCAAAGGATTCATTGTAAGATCAGGAGGCAGCCAAAAAAAAGAAATAACAGTTATTGGCTCCCAAATGGCTAGGGAGTATAGTAATATATCTTATAGAAGGAGATGGATAATGTTAAAAGAAGAAATTTATCTTCCAGAAAGCAATAAAGCTTTAAAAAGCACCAACCCAGTTTCCCTTCACTTCTGCCAGAATATATCAAATATGGCACCTTAAATTGGTCCAAGTTTCACAGATACCAGGAAACCACAAGTGTGATGTTTTCGAAGATGCCATGTATCTCCCAAAACACGTCATTTTGTTCCAGCTTTCTCTTTTGTGCATGCCACTTAACTTCGCCTCTTGTCATTTCTTCTCAAGAGACTCCACACTTAACTCTAGTTCCCCAGAAACGAGCCCTTTATTTGTAACTGCAGAAAGAGAATTCAGAGAGAAGGGGAGAGGGAGAGGGAGAGAGAATGTGGTTAACGCCATTTTGAAGCACACAGTTTTGTAGTCTGCAAAGCACCATGGAGAGGAGATGATCCACAGAGGGTCATAAAGGCTCCCATTTTAGTCTTAGGATTCGAAAATTATCTTGTTTCTAAGTAGCAGTCTTCCATCTCCTATTCCCATTTTAATCTCAATCCCCCTTATCCAGCACACACATTTCTTACTCAAAATGCTTTCGATCCATTGCACATTCATATGAAGTCTTCAATGTAGCAACGTGTTGAGTTGGGTTGCACATACACAAAAAGATGAAAAAGAGAGATGCTAAACCATACTGGCCTTCAAGGAGAAATCATGTTCTATGATGGCAACATTGTCTAACTTTTACATTGTATGTGAAATATTAAATAAAACATTTATTTTTATTTATTTATTTATTTATTTATTTTTATTTATTTATTTGAGAGACAGAGAAAGTGAGAGAGAGTATGAGGAGAGAAGGTTAGAGGGAGAAGCAGACTCCCCGTGGAGCTGGGAGCCCGATGTGGGACTCGATCCCGGAACTCAAGGATCATGACCTGAGCCGAAGGCAGCCGCCCAACCGACTGAGCCACCCAGGCACCCCTTAAATAAAACATTTATAAATAGCCATCCTGTGTTTCAGTACAGACAGAATCATAGAATCAAAGAATGCTAAAGCTCAAAGAGATGCTAGGATTTCTAGAGAATTTTCTTTGTTTTATGGACAAGGAAACTGAAGCCCAACATAGCCTAGTGAGGAGGAGGGCTGGCCAGGTGTTGCTTCAGCTGCCATTGTATCAACAGTGCTAACAGGTCACTAGGATCAATGAGAAATCAGAGCCAGACAGTCCAGGTTTCATACATAGCTCCTTATTTGTACACAGGCACCTGAAAGTTGACAATCCACATAAAATACCTGGAATTTAAGAATGCATGGCATTTTTTATAGTTTTTAGAGTACAGGGCTTTCACCTCCTTGGTTATGTTTATTCCTAGGTATTTGATTATTTTTTGGTTCATTGTAAATGGAATTGTTTTCTTAATTGTACTTTTTCTTACTTCATTATTTTTTTTAAAGATTTTATTTATAAAAAAAAAAAAGATTTTATTTATAGAGAGTGAGAGCCAGAGAGCATGAGTGGGGTGAAGGGCAGAGGAAGAGGGGGAATCAAACTCTCCGCTGAGCAGGGAGCCCGATGTAGGGGGCTCCATCCCGGGGCTCCAGGATCATGACCTGAGCCATCCAGGCGCTCCTGTGCTACTTCATTATAAGTATATAGAGACACAAGGGTTTTCTCTATATTGATTTTGTGTCCTGTGACCTCACTGAATTCATTTATCAGTTCTAGCAGTTTTTTGGTGGAGTCTTTAAGGTTTTCTAGATATAGTATCATATCATTTGCAAATGGTGAAAGTTTTACTCTTTCCTTTCCAATTTGGATGTCTTTTATTTCTTTTTCTTTTTTGATTGCTAGGGGTAGGACTTCTAGCACTATGTTGAATAAAAGAGGTGAGAGTGGACATCCTCATCTTGTTCCTGATCTCAGGGGGAAAGTTCTCAATTTTTCACCATTGAGAATGATGTTAGCTGTGGGTTTTTCATATACAGCCTTTATTAATGTGAGGTATGTTCCCTCTAAACCTACTTTGCTGAGAGTTTTTATCATGAGTGGATGTTGTACTTTGTCAAATGCTTTTTATGCATCTATTGAAATGATCATATGGTTTTTATTCTTTCTCTTGTTGATATGACATATCACACTGATTGGTTTGGGCAATTGAACCACACTTGTGTCCTAGGAATAAATCCCTCTTAATTATGGTCAATGATTTTTTAAAATATATTGTTGGATTCAGTTTGTTAGCATTTTGGTGAGGGTTTTTGCATCTGTGTTCATCAGAGATATTGGCCTATTGTCTTTTTGGCAGTGTCATAATCTGGTTTTGGTATCAGGGCGAGGCTATCTTTGGCTTACCTTTTAATCAGGTTGTCTTCTGATTGTTGAGTTTCAAGAGTTCTTTGGGTATTTTGGATAACAATGCTTTATCAGATGTATTGTTTCCATATATTTTCTCCCAGTCTATGGCTTATGTTTTCATTCTCTTAGTCTTCAGATATTTTTATATCCCCTTATGCTTCTGAGAATAAGATTACATGTCTATTAGAATACTTGGTTGTTTCCACAAATTACAGAAGCTTTGTTAATTGTTGCAGTCTTTTTTGTCTTTAGACTTCCATTTAGATAGTTTCAATTGCTTTATGTTCAAGTTCACTGATCTTTTCTTCTGCAGTATTCAGTGTGATATTAATCCCATCCAGTTAATTTTTCTTCCCACACATTGAATATTTTCACCTGAAGATTTTTTCTTCCCACACATTGAATATTTTCACCTGAAGATTTTCTGTTGACTTTTTTTTGTATTTTCAATTTCTCTTCTCATTATGTTTCCCTTAATACACTTGAACATATTTACAATAGCTATTTTAATGCGCTTTTCTGGCAATTCCATTATTTCTGTCATTTTGGGGTCCGTTTCTATTGACTGATTTTCCCCTAAGTATGGGTCACATTTTGCTGCCGCTTTTCATGCCTAGCAATTTTTTATTGAGTGCTAGATAATATGAATACTGGATTGTGTTTTTTTTTTCTTTTTCTCCTCTCTAAAGGGTGTTAGACTTTGTTTTGGTAGGTAGTAATACTTGCTTATCAGCTTTATTTTTTGAAAGCTATTTAAAAGCTCTGTTATGGCAGGTTTGGAATAACTTTAATCTCTGGCTGGTTTTTCTTATTGTCAAGGTGTGACCCTTCTGGAGTTTCTACAAAGTGCCCTGAGTATTCTCCACTTTGACTGATAAGAACTCCAACATCTCCCAGTCCTGTGTGAGCTCTGAAAATTGTTTACAGTTCCCAGTAAGTCTTCACGTTTCTTAGAGAAATTTCGCCCCACACTCATGACTTAATATTAGCAATAGATGCAAGAGGAACCCTGTGCAGATTTCTGGAGCTCTTTCTCTACCACATAGATTCCAACTGCCTTTGCTTCCCTGAACTTCAATTTCTGTGTCTTCAACTCAGTGATTCTCGTGTAGTTGCTTGGGATCCACCTCCCTGCACTGCTTTCCACATAGTGACTCAGACAGAAAGTCAGAGCAATCATAAGGATCACCTCCCTTGTTTCCTTTCCCTCAAAAACCACAGGCCTGTGCTGCTTGTTGTCCAATATCTAAAACAAAACAAAACAAAAAAAAACCCAGTCATTTTGCATATTTGTTAAGTTTACAAGTTATGGTAGCAGTATAAATCTAGTTCCAATTCCTTCATCATGGTTGGAAGCAGAATTTCCAATATTAAATATTTTGAAATTATGCAGTCTTTCTCCAGCTGTGGTTGAGAGCGCATTCTAGTTCAACCCCTTTGGTAACTGGTAAAGAGATGAGACAAAGGGGACCCTCTGCCCTGAACCCCTCATTTGAAAGGAACACACACAAATGAATTTCTTCAGGAGCTCGTGGACAGCAATGCCTCTGTCAGTTCAGATCTGATGTTCAGCACTGATACAGCAGGATCTGTTGGAGATCCTGGGAGATCTCCTGGATCTCCAGATCTCCTGGATCCAGGATCCAGGGAGAACCAAAACCTTCTCCCTGGCTTACACTGTGTTCTTGAATCAAAATGTTACAAGATGCTACTACATTTGAGTGCCATGAAGTTTGGTAGCGTGCGCCATCGAGCATTTCAGAGGCAGACACTGCTTTATTTAGGGTGCTGCGAGAATTTGAATGGCAGAAGCACTTAGTGAAAGAAAAGAAAAATTAACTTGTCAGATGCTTCCTCTCAGACAGGCTAAATACAATAAATTCTTATTTATCATTTGCCAGTAGTGCCAAATGTTCGTTTTCTTGCTTCTCTTTGCGTTGTGCCAGAGATAGTCACAAATTACTGTAGCATTTGTAATAGTTACATGTGGCAGCTGAAGAATGATTGGAAATAGTAAAAAAAAAATTACTCTGTTAAATTTATATGTATGTAGATATAAGCATCACATGTGTGAAGTGTGATACTGATTCTTTACCACCAACTCTACAGATGCGGAATCCTAGACTTTTGAATATGTTAAACTTTGTTAAAATATTTATTAAAGTTTAGAGAAATTTTCAAAAGAGCAGGTTTTATAATTTCAGCATTATTTTAAAACTTTTCTCATTTTGCTATTCATTAGTTATAATTTATATTTTGCCTTATAATCTTAATAGATCAATTTGAACATGTGAGAAGAAATGAACTCTCAAAAGCACAAGCAAATTTATTTTTTAAAGATGTAACTTGAGTTTTTGATTAAAAAAATCCAAGATTTGTATACTTTGAATAAATTATATTTTAATATTTTATACCACTGAGAATGAGTACAGGTTGAAATCATGATAAATGTAGAAAATTCTACAAATGGAGTTCTGTTAAATAGTTGAAGAGGAAAGAATAAACATTTTCAGTATGAAAGTATGTATTTGTCAAGTCTGCAGGGTAGAATGTATTCTATTTCACAGTTAGTACATCATGATTGGCAACTTTTAAATAGTTGCACTTATGATGTGAGAGCCCTCGATTGTATTACTGCTCTAGGCCACGTGAACATGAGGGGCGAGCCTCGATGAGAAGGATGGAAGCAAAAATCTCTTTCCCGGTTGCAAGAGGGTCTCTTTCTATGAGTTGGGTCCAGACTGGGCAGTGTGAGGTGGGGAGAGTAGAGGAAGCCTGACTTGAGAACATTTGTCCCCAGAGTTGCTAATTCAGGCCCCAGTCTGGGGTTGGCTTTCACCAGCCAGTGGTTCTGTGGTGAAGGCTGAGGGCAGGCAGGTGGGGCTTGGGGGCAGGATTCCAGCCATCAGAGATCTTCAGCACAGACAGGGCCACTGAGGCAGATGTCGGTTCACGTAGACAAAGTCAGAGATGGTTGGGATGGGGTGGGGGGAATAGACAGGAAATGCCCACCGTATCTCCCCTCTAGGTGCCCCACAGGCACACCAGCACCTCTTAGATAGAGGCTCCCTCTGGCCAGTCGTGTAGGCACACTTGGGCTGCTTCCAGTCCTGGTCACGACTGGCCAGACTCTGAGCTGGTGGAAAATATCACTGACTCCTGCTCAAAGAAAGGGGTAAGGGACAAAAACATAGTAAGAGATATTTTTAATCTCTCCCATGTGATTCAGAATAGTACTTGAAGTAATGTTTTATAAACAGTTTAGTCATAAGCACCTCACTAGGCATGTCTCCTGTGACAACATTTATGTTCTGTTTGTGATTGGCTCTGCTCGGTTACTTGGGCTGAGTCAAGATTGATGGTGTGTGACCTTGTGCTACTTGCTGCGCTAGCTCTAGGCACCGGGAGAGCTTTGGATAGGAGGGAACACCCACCAGCGTTTCCTGCACCCTCCGCTGTGAGTGGAAACTACCTGGAAGAAACACTCAGTGAAACAAATCAGAGAAATTTAAAAAGAACCACATGGGGCCATTTATTTGGCTAGCGAATAGTGTCTATTTCTTGCCAGAATGATTTCTGTCCTATACAGTGTCAGCAAAGACCAACTTGGCGATTGCTTTACCCAAGGTGGAATGTTAGCGCCAGTTACAAATAAGCCAAAGATGCACGGTCTATTAGAGGGGAAAGACCATGCCACGTTCATTTCTGGATTTCCAGTACCTAGCTCATTGGAGGGGGGAGGGGCGGGGGGAGTGTCTCAGCCCTGACTGCACTTACAAATCCAGGGGAGCTCTTATAAATACTGCTGCCAGAGTCCCACTGCAGACCAGTTAAATCAGAATCTCTCAGAGATTGGGTGCTGGTATGTTCTCTTTTTTTAAAGCTTCCCAGGTGATTGTAATGAACAGTTGAAGCTGGCCTTGGTTGAACTATTAAGCTAGACACAAAGTATTTATTCAACGAGCATGCAACACTGTCTGAACTCCGCACAAGTAGCTGGTGTAGATACTAGTATAACTGAGAACCGGAAAGATGGGGGAAGGGCTGTGTCCTTCCAGTTAGGAGCTACAGGGTTAGAGTGGCTCATCTAGAGATGTTGTCTTTAACGGTGTGTGGGGGGGCGGGGGGGCGTGGAAGCAGGGGGCAACAGCATTTCCAAGACTGCCTCTTCTGGCCAGAAGTCCAGGGCTGTTGTAGAATCATTAGAATTTTAAAGTTGTATCATGCCTGCTGCTTCTTGTGGAACAAATAACCTCTGCGTGGGTTTTCCCATTTGCTCATGTGTCTGAGATAGATGCTGTAGATGGGGGAAAAGTTGGCCCATTGACCCTGGCAAACAAAGGGACAAGGTTGGCCATTCCGTGTGTGTGTGAAATGCGCGACCCCAGACCACTCAGCTCTTTGAGCTTTACATTGGTGCCAAGATGCAAATCTGGGCCTAAGGGATTTTCTAGCCCATACGTTTTTTAATCTCTCAAAGCCGCAGAATGACGTACGAATTTGTACGCAAGACAAATGTTAAAAATTGAACTGGCATTTCTGATGAGAGACTTAAGGAATATATCGAGAAGATACTTAATGGCTCTTGCTTTTTTCTCCCTCTCTCATCTTCTCTGGAAAGGGGAATCAGGCTATATCCATGCACACGTGACTACTTTCATTAGTATTTTTCTTTGCAACTAGTTCTTTATGGGCATGTCCCTCATCTTGGTTATTGACTATGTGCGGCTGGAGTTCCAAATGCGGACTGATGTGGGACTATCCAAAAAGAAAGAACATCACACCTAGTGTTGCAATGTTTTTCACTGCTACTTGTATCCCCTGGTAACGTGTCTTAATAGCAGAGACATGTTTGAACATTTTGGGAGCTTGCTTAATAACTGAGATAAGCTACCTTCTGTTGTCAAGGAAATAAAAGAATGAATGGAGAGACAAATAGATAAACAGGTGGAGGGCCAACCTCTGACATCCGTGGCGGGCCTGTGATTTGTTGTGTGTTGGAAAACTGGCCGATGGGGGCTTCAGTTCCGTTCAGGTTTTGTCTGTGCAGAAAGAGCTACGTTGGCGGATTGCTGGCGAGGCTGCCCTTGATTTCACTCCGTGGCAGATTTTGTTCTTTTCTGGTCAGTTGACCAGAACTTCAGCTGATTCCCGGGTCCTCGGGTCTGTAATTGATAGTGAGGCCAGAATAAAGTGAAATGTTTAGGATATATTGCAAGAACAGAATTAGCTTTTTTAAAAACATGCAAGTTTATCTTTCGTTCTGTGGACAGTCTTCTACGGCTCATAAACAGTGACAAGTCTCTTCGGAAGCTTGCTGCCGCTCATAAGATCAGAAGAATGTTACTACTTCTTGGGAGTCTTCTAATTAGGAAACTGGAGTTAGCTAGTCCATTTTACAGATGAGGAAACAGAGACCCTCAGACATGGATTTGTCTCCGGACTTGCCACAGCACAATGAGAACTAGGACCCAGATGAGGCATAACTGGTCAAACTGGGTCAGGTAGCAAAATCTGATGTGGACCCCTTGTCATAGGACAGAGTCCTCCTTGTTTTCTACGACAAATAGGGAAAATCTATTTGTCAATAGATTTGGGAGGTAAGGATGGGCAGCGAGAAAAAGGTGGGGAGAAAGGGAGGGTGAGTATTTGCCTAGGTAGGACTGGTCTTCCTCCGAGCTACAGCTAATATCATTCTAGTAGCTCGGGCTGTTGGGATTTCCATAGACTGGGTCTCCGGGGCACTTAGGAATTGATTGAGACCTGAACTGGTAGCTAATGTGAAAATGTTGGGGTTCAGGAGTGAACGGTTGAGAAAGAAGTTTTGAGGTTTCTTTGGTGCAAAAAGGTAGTATATTAAATAAAGCACAGGGACAGGGACAGGGCCCCTGGGCAGAAAGAGCTGACTCTGGGTTTGTGAGGGTGGCTGATTATATACTTTCAAGTTAAGAGGGGATAAGTCTCTGAGGCATTCGGAAGCAAGGTTTCCAGGACCTCGAGGGGTTAGATGTTCGAAAGAGGTCATTTACTACTGTTTAGTAAAACCCGAGTCGTAAGACCCTTCAGATGTGTATCAGTGGGCCATACGCTTAGAGGATGATTGCCAACATATATCTTGGTGGGTAGAGATAAAGGAACTTTCCAAGGGAAAGTTATATGTTAAAGGAGATTTACAGGATGCTGGCGGTCAGGCTGATGTTAAACTAAAGTATTAACATTGAGGCAGGGAGTTCCTAGAGGAAATCACTCTGCTTATCTCAAGGAGTTGTCAATGGGCTGTAAGTTGTAAGGAAATTTAATTTTTTTCCTTTGCCTTTGTTCTCCACACGAATGCCCACATCTTACTGGCCTCAGAACCAGCTTGGGGATGCCTCACTTCTGTCCTCTTGACCGGTTTTCCCATGGCCATAACAAACACACCCTTCCTGCCCTACTCACACATGGCCTTCGTCCGTGTAGGACCTGCATCGCTTTAGTTTTGTAACTATCTCCAGGACTCAACCTCCACGCCAGACATTTTAAGGATAAAATGAGAGTAAATATGACAAATTAAACATTGACTCTCACAGCAATGAATTGTGATAGCATTCCTTGGGCAAAGAGTCCGCTGAGGAAGGAAAGAGTGAATTATCAATACCATTGGTATAGTCCTCAGATTGATGTCACTGGGGTCCCATTGCAGTCTCCACATGCAGGAAAGCTCTGGGAAGTTGAGTCACTTGTGTTTCCAACCTAGAGATGTGCTGTGCTGAGAAGGAAATTTGACTGGGAGTCTGAAGACCTGGGTCCTAGAGGTAGTTCTGCTAGTGGAGAGTTGCTTGACCTTGGCCAAGTCACATTTCCTCCCTGGGCCTCCTTTCCTCATCTGTGTAATGAGATAGCGAGACTAGGAAGCCTCTGGATTTTCTTTTGTTTCTAACATCCGAACTAGTGTTTCAGGAACCTAATTATTCCATCACTGTCTTTTCCCCATCCATGGGCCGCTGATGGCCGCGTGTGGAGAGCTGGTGGACAGTGAGCTGGCCAATACCCGGGGGTCAAGGCTGCTCCATTGACAACCAGTTCACCAGCTGTGGTAGCCTGTGCTCTCACTTCACCAGTTGGGACATGTCACCTGTAAACGACACCAAGCATGCTTATCATTCCTTTTTCCTCTCGAAACAGCCACCCACTTTGAAGAAACTTCCAAGTCTTTCTCCCCAGCCATAGTCTCACCAGCCTCTAGCAAGGCACGGAGAAGTACACTGATTCCCCCTTTTTGTGCTCCGCACCTGAGATAGCCTCAATCCTAAGCCACAAAAAGGGAATAGTTAATAGCTAACAGTTAATAATTAATAGCTCTTGGAGAGCTGTTACCGCAGCCTGACGAGACAAGCCATATTTTCATTTGGAGATCCTGGGATCTGAAACACAAAGGATAACTTTTAAAATACTTTTGAACTTTAGGTTTCACTTTTGATTCCGAAAAGTATCGACTACATATAAATCTTTACCTGTGGAAGTATCCCTATGTATCGTCCACTATAGCCTTTCATTGATTTCTACTATTCTATAGTTCCCTTCTTTGTCGCAGGAATTAATACAGGGACATTCTTTGGTCCCAGAGAAGGCAGTTTACCCAGGAAATGAAAGTCTGCTGTTTTTTCTGACAACCTTTATTTTGTGTTCCTTTGAGATAGATTCCTGAGTCATGTAACCAGTGAACTATGCCAAGTTCCTTTATTAAAATCTCACTGAAGTCTGTAAGATCAGCAAAGAATCACAGCATTAGAATAGTGTTTGACCGAAAAGAGACTTTAAAGATTATCAAAGCCAATCCATTTTACCGATAAGGAAACAGGCTCAGAGAGGTGAAATAACTTGTCTGAGGTAGCACAGCTTATAAGTAACACAGAGTGAGAGCTCGAATCTAAGTCTCCTAGTGTAGAGCCTATGTATTTTAGCAGGGGAGTATGAAACAAATGGACCAAACAGCCACCTTTTTATTAACTTTCTGTTCCAAGGAAGCCCATTTTCCAATTTTATATTTTCAAGTTTTGCCACTAAATCTGCTATTTTAACAAAAGTATTCAATATCATAAAATAATCTCGGAACCAATGTGTATTATAAGAGTATTTTCCTAGAATAGTAATAGCTATTAATAGTAATAGCCGCAAGCGTAGTAAATTCAAACTCCTCTGGGGACAGGCAAGTAATGGGGGATAAGACCAGTGGGACTAGAGGGGCTTCTAACAACCTGGTGCTAGAAGCCTTGCCTTATTGGTCTTGGTGTCCCCTTTCTCCTCCTTTCCTCCTCCTTCTCCCCCTCCTCTTCCCCTCCCTTCTCCTCTGACATTTACAGAGCAGCACGCAAACAAGGCGGTGTGGCCTGGGTGACCAATTTATTCCCTGTTGGAAGCTATAGGTTCTTTTACTGCTCTGTGAATATGGATTCTTACTTATTCAGCAGTTCGTCCCCAGGACAAAGTCTGTCATATTGTAGGGAGTCAACAAATATTGTTTCAGTGGGTCGGAGATTAAATATGTATTGAGGTTGGGATCTTGAAATCAGTGTAATGATTTGCTTCTGTGAAGATAAAACTGGTTCAGAGCTTGATGAAAACTTTTCTCCAATTTACCACGTAAAGCGTAATAATTCTTAAACTGTGAGTACCTCCGGAAGGCCATCCCTTGTTAACAACTGAGTGTGAATTAATCCCTCCCAGTTTGCTTTCCTCCTAGCCCTGAGTTGTGAGCAGTAGCATTCGGGTGGAGAATAAGGCAGAGGAAAAGAGGGGTCCTGGGCCAGGAGGTGGGATGGGAGGCTGGCCTCCCTGCACAAGCCATGCCAGGGAAAAGGGGCTTCAGAGGGCAGAAAGAGAGTGAAAATGTTGATGTAAGTAGCAAACAGTTCCTATTTTATAATTTCCTTTAAGGCTGGTACCATGGGATTCTAGTATGAAGGAAATGGGCTCCCTTTCAGATGCAGATGACTCATAATCAAGCTCATTATAAATTCTTTGGAAGAGATTTGGCCTTGTACTCTGTTTCTTTATCAGAGAATTGTTTGCCTCCTACGACCTTCCCCTCCCTTGCCCCAAACCATTACATTGGATAGAAACGGACCCCCATGTATCACTGCGGCCAGGTATCATCAGTGAAATCCTCATCCTTTCAATCACAACATAGCCTGTAGTTCAACACACACCATTGGGCCTTCAGGCCAAACACATGTCCTTGTTTAGGGGAATCAGCAGCAGAAGGGCCCCAAATTGCACTTTTCCGAACCTGGTGTGCAGTTATGCCAACAGAATGGGGAAAATTTCCTTTCCAAGCTGCCATGAAGAGCATCAGATGTTTTCACTGAGCACAAGTGCATCTGCACCGAAGGCTGCTTGTTACAGCAGCTGCCAGGACCCCTTGGGAAAGTCAGCCAGACTTACTGCCATGAAGTGGTATCAAGAACAACGTGGGGCCAAGAAGCTTCAGGGGAGAGGATGCTGGACTTCACACCAGACGACGGGGGTTTGGCTCCCAGCTCTGTACTTTTCCTGGCAGGGGGTCTTGAGTGAGCCCCTCCACCTCCCTGAGCTTCCCTCTGCAGGTCTGTAACTCAGCATGGCAACCTCGGCTTCACCCATCAACAGAGCGGTCAGTTCCTTGCCTTCCGCTCTGTACCGAGCAAGGTTGTGCATCCAATAGTGCCTCTCTTCCTCGCGGCAGCCCTGTGGGTGGTTAGACACCATGGCCCTCCCTTCCCGGATGGTAAAAGCTTAGGTCAGGGTGCTTAAGAGAAGGAGCACAGCACAGCTAGGAAGGGGCAAAGCTGAGGTTGGGAACCAGGCCTGCTTCCAGAGTTGTTGAAAAGACCAAATGTGATACTGTACAGGAAAGGGCTTTGAAGCTATAATCTAGAAATTGTGAACACAAATGATTTAAGAGTACAGAATTTTTTTAAATTTAATTTAATTTTTAAATTTTAATTTTTGTTTAATGATTGTATTCATTTATTTGAGAGAGAGAGAGGGAGGGAGGGAGGGAGGGGGAACACAGGCAGGGGGAGTGGGAGTGGGAGAAGCAGGCTCCCGGCCAAGCAGAGAGCCCGCTAGGGGGCTTGATCCCAAGGCCCTGGGATCACGCACTGAGCCAGAGGCAGATGCTTAACTGACTGAGCCACTCAGGTGCCCCTAAAAAAAAAAATAATAACTACAGTAGAGTTAATATGCAATGTTATATTAGTTTCAGGCATAAAATACAGTGATTCAACACTTCCTCATCACAAGTGCACTCCTTAATCCCCATCACCCATTTCACCCATTTTGCCCATTTGCCCACTCATTCCCCTTCTGGGAACCACCACTTTGTTCTCTCTAGTTAAGAGTCTGATTCTTCCACAACTTCTTTATCCATTCAATTATCAATGGACACGGGCTGCTTCTTCAATTTGGCTATCGTAAATAATGCTGCTATAAACATAGGAATGCATGTATGCCTTTGAATCAGTGTTTTTGTATTTTGGGGATAAAGAGTAGTGGGATTACTGAATCATAAGGTGGTTCTATTTTTAACTTTACAAGGAACCTCCATGCTGTTTTCCACAGTGACTGTACCAGCTTGCATTCCCACCAACAGTGCAAAAAGTTATCTTTTTCTCCACATCCTTGTCAACACTTGTTGTTTCTTATGTTTTCAATTTAGCTGTTCTGACAGATGTGAGGTCATACCTCATTGTGGTTTTGACTTGCATTTCCCTGATGATGAGTGATGTTGAGCATCTTTTCATGTGTCTATTGGCCATCTGGATGTCTTCTTTGGAGAAGTGTCTGTTCATGTCTTCGGCTCATTTTTTAATTGGATTACTTGTTTTCTGGGTATTGAGTTGTGTAAGTTCTTTCTATACTTCGGATACTAACCCTTTATGTCATTTGCAAATATCTTGTCCCATTCAGTAGGTTGCCTTTGAGTTTTGTTGATTGTTTCATTCACTGTACAGGAGGTTTTTATTTTGCCATAGTCCCAGGCATTTATTTTTGCTTTTTTATACTTTGCCTCGGGAAACATACCTAGAAAAATGTTGCTGCGGCCAGTGTCAGAGACATTACTGCCTAAAAGTATAGAATTCTCTAGTCAGAAAGGGCACTGGCTATGGGTGGTGGGCAAGTTATTCAACCTTTCCCAGTCTCAGTTTCCTGTGAAATGGGGATGATAACAGAACCTATCTCCTGGGGTTATTGCAAAAATGGAATGAAGTCGTGCATATAAAGCCTGACACATTCCCATAAATATTTACTGTTGATTTTAAGTTACTGATTATAAATGAGAGAAAATCCTGTTCACAGCCCTTTTCTCATCTTAATGAGCCATACTTGGTTCATTTCCTGTTCCCACCGAAAAGCAAACGCCAGAAGGAAAGCTGATTACTAGTATCAGTTTGTAGCAAGACCATTGTATAGTATGAGTAACATATGTGCTTCAGGCTCTTTGTCCTTCAACCTGAATAAATGAAATTCAACATGCAGTACTTCACTAAGTCCCAGACAGGGCCTTCTCCAGCCATGTCCATCTGGTGCTGGCCCTCAGCAAGGCTTCTCAGGATCCACCCCTACCCACAACCCTTCATTCCAACCTGCTTTTGCTTCTTGTCTGTTTCTTGGCTCTGACCTCTGCCGTCTCCTCCCACTTCTGCTCCTTTGGGATGACATTCATCCACATCCTCTCTGATCATCTCTTTTAGTGGCACCTCTGGCTTCTGGTTCTCAGACCAAATCTGTGGGTCCCAACCGAAGCCCAGAGAGCCCCGCCCCTGTTGTAATTGATGGTGGAGAGACTTTGGCTTTCCTCAGGCTTGGGTTGCTTTGTCTTCTATTGCTCCCTGTTTTTAGCTCTGGTATGATTCATGCAGGGGCATGTACCAAACAAAATAGCAAGTGAGGCCAGGCTGTGTCTCTCAATGTCAGACGTCCAGATGTTTCCAGAACCCAGAAGTTTTGATCATGTAGCTAAATTCCTATTCCTGAGGGAATTGTTTAGCTTTTCTTCCTGATGTGGCATCATGCAGGCATAACCTGCTTGTAACTCCTGCAAGTCAAGAACAGGATTCCCCCCCCCGCCCCCCATGTACAGGCATCGCAATTATCTCTGCTGAAACCTACCTTTCTTAAGTAAGCAGACAAAGACATCTTTTCAGGCTGGCATCAAACTGGATCATGTAAAGTTTTCATCAAGGCTCTATGTAGTTTTAGTAATAGGGAAAGACGATATAGGATTGATCTCTTTTGTGCCAGCAAAGCATGCTTTTTCAAATATAGTTTTCCTTGATTGACTCCCAGGAGGTCTTCCTGCTGCCTACTCCTCCCTGACTCATATGGCTGCATAGACGTTGCATGATCTTCAGAGGACTTACCTAGACCTGGGATGGAAGCCCAGCTACCATTGACACTTGTGTGCACTGAGCAAGTTAGTTAAATTCTATAACTCCTAACAGCAGAGTGATCAAACCTAGAACTTATTTCTTAGGAGAGGCGAAGGCATTAAAATATGTAGCATGCTAGCAGAAACAGACCTCCGTGCATGGGGTGTGCATGTGAGTAGCTACAGGAATGGTGTGTATCCTGTGTCTGTAGAATACTGTCACCTCCCGTCCTCCTCATTTTGGTAAGCCATTGGATATAAATAACTTTCTCTGATCACAGGGATCAACTGGAATTTCATGCTTATCTCAGTGGTACTTCTGGAGTAAACTGTCTATTTAAAAAATATTCCTGGGGTGCCTGGAGAGCTCAGTCAGTTAAGCATCTGACTCTTTTTTTTTTTTTAAGATTTTTATTTATTTATTTGACAGAGGGAGAGAAATCACAAGTAGGCAGAGAGGCAGGCAGAGGGAGAGGGGGAAGCAGGCTCCTGCTGAGCAGAGAGCCCGATGCGGGGCTCGATCCTAAGACCCTGAGATCATGACCTGAGCCGAAAGCAGAGGCTTTAACCCACTGAGCCACCGAGGTGCCCCAAAGTGTCTGACTCTTGATTTGGGCTCAGGTCACGATCTCAGGGCCTTGAGATTCAGTCCCCAGTCCAGCTCTGGGTGGGGCCTGCTTGACATTCCCTCCCACTGCCCCTCCTCACTGTGCATGTGCATGCTAGTTCTCTCTCGCTTTCTCTAAAGAAATAGAAAATAAGATAAAATAAAAAATATTCCTAAAAGTAGCCTTCTTGTGAAAACACTGTGGGGTTATTGGCTTGGGTTGAGTGTGTTTGCATGCACGCGTCTCCTCATTTCCCGGTTCTCTCCACGGTCCCTGTTTGTCTTCTCTGAGCCTCTGTCAGAAGCGGTCCTGGTGTCTGTCCATTCGGACCGGCCGGTGGAGCCGCTCCAGCTCAGTGATTTCAGAATTTCCGCTGGCCTCTAACAGCCACCGTCCTTCAAACATGTCCTTCGCCAGTTTAACACTAGATGGGCTGTCTGCTCTAAAAAAAGACATATGAATACTTTTTTTTTTCCCCAAAGAGAAAGTTCTACCAAGCTTCTCTTCCCCCCCCAGAAAGATAATCCCCCCTGGTGTTTGACAGTTGGGAACTTCATGCTTCATCTGCCAACGCGTAATCTGGCTGGGAGTGAATATAGCCCCTCGGAAGGCAGTTAACTCTTTGAGGGTGCCACCCTAGTACTTAGGCATAATCGGAGCGTTCTAAAAATATATTCTTTTCCTTTTCTCCCAGAGAAGATTTGAACTTGCTTCAAAAAATACACACCATGTAAGTTAAATAAATTGCAAAGATGTCAGATACAGTTAAGAATTTAAGACCTAAGAAAAGAGGAGCACATGGATCGGTATAGTTACTATTGTCAGATAGTCAGTGTGTCCACGGGCTTCCCGGTAACCAAAGCAAAGAGAGAAACCCTCTCAGTTTTCAGAGATGCACTTTGGTAACAGGTATCCGTGCACGTATCCTCTGTGACCCCTCCCCAAGGAAAGCCGTTACAACTCTCAGAGCGTTAGTCTGACCTGAACTGCTGGACAACTCAAAGCCTTTGGGACAGTTTGTCAGCTGACCTGAGCCCAGGAAAACAATGTGGTACTTGTCACGTGCGCGTACACAGAACAAAGCTGTGATGTTTCCCCTCCTCTGCCTGGATGTGAACGGGGCAGCGTAGGAGGGTAATGCGAGCACGCCCCCGGCTCTTCCACGCAGCAGCACCGCGCAATGTAGTGTCCCTGAAAACAGTATTTTACTGAATGTGTGCGATGTTAGATCACTCAACTCACGGGGAAGTTTCATTTACCCTTCGAGAGCCTGCCAGAGTTCTCTCCATCCTGAGAAGTCCTGAGGCCTTTCAGGGCTCCCAGCAGAACACACAGAAAATTAGAGGGGGCCTTCTATGTGCTCTCCGTTGGTAGGTTTCAGTTAGAGGGTAGTGGTGAGTTGCTCTGTGTCTGCCCCTCAGCCGGGCTGTGAGATCGCCGGGGAGGCTGTCGCATCCATCCCGAGTACCAGAGCGTAGCACGCCGCCTCCACGGATAACGCTGGGCACGAGGGGAGCAAATGTTGTGTCAGCCAGAGTTCTCAGTGCTTTATGTGGCTTTCCTTTAACAGTTCTGTGAGGTAGTTACTATTATCCTCCCATTTCGCAGATGAAGAAACCATGGCCTAAAGAACAGATTGGCTGTTTCCTGGAGGTAAACGGTGGAAGAGAGAACCCGAGCCCGTGCTCTCAACCCGGACACTGGAATGAAGACCAAGTCTTAGCGTTTTGATGAGGTGAGCCAGTCGTGGGCTTGGGAGATGCTGAACATGTCAGTGGGCTATGTCGCAGGAAAGGAGGAAGTTGTAGTGTTTTTTGGGCTCTTCATCTGAACGCCCGTTCATCGCCACAGTCCTAGGATCATCGCCAGTCCTAGGAATGGGGTTTCTAACTTACGGCCACTGAGCATTACCTTCAGAAGCCCTGGGACATCCCTAGGTGCAAGTCCTTTATAAATCCTCATTGTTTTTTAATTATTATTAATATATAGTGTATTATTTGTTTCAGGGGTACTAAATCCTCCTTTTTTTAGTTAAAATTTAATAATACAGCTCAACAGTTTTGTGAATGGTACTGTATTAACTAATTGAAAGCTACCAGATAGTTGGGGCCCCTGGGTGGCTCAGTGGGTTAAAGCCTCTGCCATCGGCTCGGTTCATGATCTCAGGGTCCTGGGATCCAGCCCTGCATTGGGCTCTCTGCTCAGTAGGGAGCCTGCTTCCCCCTCTCTCTCTGCCTGCCTCTCTGCCTGCTTGTGATCTCTCTCTCTCTCTCTCTGTGTCAAATAAATAAATAAAATCTTAAAAAAAAAAGAAATAGAGAGACAATAATCCAATAATCTTTGCTTCTCTTTTCCCCAGAATGTTTATTCTCTCTCAACGCAAAGCACTACTTACAAGTTTGCATTATTTCACTCTGAACTCAGCAGATTCTTAAATGACCTGATGTCTCTGTGGTTTTCTGGGGGGAAAGAATGAAGCAATTACACTAATCTAGTGTTGGTACTTACTCTAACATTTTGATAAATAAAGTCCTCTTCTGAAAGGGAATTACGCCCTTTTGATATGCTTGGCGTATTTCTCTTCCAAAGGCGTCCCAAATAGGTTGACTACAAATATTTCTACTAATGAGATGGCCTTGAAATACCACTGCCATGATTATAGGCATAAATAGTGGATTTCATTAGGTTGCTTGAGTCCCACTTTTGATGGTGTAGTAAATCTCAAAACAATCGTGGGCAGTAGATAGATGAAGAGCTTTTTTGGGTGTAATTTACTTATTCATATGTACCTACTAGCTACCTGAGCATAGCAATTCTAACTCAGTCTCTTTAAGTATACTAAACAATTGAGCACTCTTATAGAGAATCTTAATAAGCCCAAAAGATTTATACCTTAGAACAAAAAACTTTAACTTATTAGTTCTTTCTTTTATTAGCAAAATAAATTTTATTTTAATTTATTTTATTTTAAAATTTTAATTTATTTATTTTAAAATTTTATTTTAATATTTATTGAGTGCTTTGTTTCTTTTTTTAATTTAAGCTCAATTACCCAAGGTATAGTACACCATTCGTTTTTTATATAATGTTCAGTGATTCATGAGTTGAATATAACACCCAGTGCTCATCATATCACGTGCCCTCTTTAATTCCTATCACCCAGTTACCCCATCCCCCTACCCACTTTCCTTTCTGCAGTCCTCATTTTGTTTCCCGGAATCCAATCTCTCATGGTTCATTCATCTCCCTGTCTGATTGCTTTCCATTAAGTTTTCCCTCCCTTTCCCTATTATCCTCTACACTATTCCTTATGTTCCACATATGAGTGAAACAATGTGATAAGTGTGTTTCTCTGATTGACTTATTTCACTTAGTATAATACCCTCCTGTTCCATCCATGTCAATGTAAATGGTAGATATTCTTCCTTTCGGAAGGCTAAGTAATATTCCATTGTATATATGAACCACAACTTCTTTATCCATTCATCTGTTGGAGGACATCTCGGCTCCTTCCACTGTTTGGCTATTGGGACATTGCTGCTATGAACATTGGAGTGCAGGTGCCCCTTCTTTTTACTACGTCTGTATCTTAAGACATTAACTTATTAATTCCTAATAAGTAATCTGCCTTTTAGATTTTGTGCACTTTCCTTAGACTTCCTTCTTATCTTCCACTTTCACTGTCTCCTCCCGTTTCCTCAGACAATAATTTTCTTTTGTAGAGACACAGCATACTTGGTAGCTTAGTCATTTATAGTCGTGTGATGTAGTAAGTAACAGAGAATTATGCCAAAATTGTGTAAGCAAGACAGGGTATACATTGGTGTGGTTGAGAAGGTACAAGCCGACAAGCCGTGAAGCCTGGAAACTGGCCACTTACTGACCTAGCCTGGGGCTGCTTGGTTGACTTTTAAGAGAATCTGTTTCCTCAGCAGATCATACTTAGCTTACAAAACAAAACTGGGTTGTTGTGAAGATAAAGAGAGACAATCTTTTCAACTAACATTTACTGAGCACCTATTAGGTCCTATACTAGACCTCGTTAGTCCTCAGGTGGTGCACTGACTTTCCAACTTACTGACTATATTGGTCTGCTGTAACAAATTCCAATAAATGGATAAGTTAAAACAACAAGCATTTATTCTTCCATAGTGCCAGAGACCAGAAGTCCAAAATCAAGGTCAGGGGGTGCCTGGGTGGCTTAGTTGGTTAAGCGTCTGCCTTCGGCTCAGATCATGATCCCAGGGTCCTGGGATTGAGCCCCATGTTGGGCTCTCTGCTTAGCTGGGAGTCTGCTTCTCCCTCTCCCTCTGCTGTTTCCTCTGCTTGTGCTCTCTCTCTCAAATAAATAAATAAAAATCTTAAAAAAAACAAAAACAAAAACAAAATTAAGGTCAGTAGAGTTGGTTCATTCTTGAGGCTTTGAAAGAAAATCCATTCCATGCCTCCTGTCTCCTAGCTCCTGGTGGCCACCCACGTTTCTTGGCACTCCTTATCTTGTAGACATATCACTCCAGTCTCTGCCTCGGTCTTCCTGTGGGCTTCCCATCTGGGTGTGTCTGTCTTCTCCTTTTCTATTATAAGGATACTCATCATTGAATTTAGGGCCATACCTATAGGATGATCTCATCTCAAGAACCTTAATTTAATTACATCTGCAAAGACCTGCTTTCCAGATGAGCTCCCATTTATGAGTACTGAGGCTTAAGAATTAGACATAACTTTTGGGGGCCACCATGCAACCCACCACAGTGACCAAGCAAGGAACCAAATTCACGTGCTTTCCGATTCAAAGACAGATGCACTCTGGACTCTGCCATGTTCTCTCCTTCTGAGAAAATTCTTTTCCAGGGCTAAGGTTCACCTCATGGTTTCTTCTCCTCCTTATTCTGGAATTCTGTAGTTCCCTGTTCCCGACTTTATACAAGAAAGTTGCCTGGGCACCTGGAAGAAATCATTGAATTCTACTAAGTTTTTCATTTCCTTATAAATAAGGACATCACTTGCCTGAATAATCTTGGAAGAGCGAGTTGAGTCATGCACGCGGGTGTTGTTAAACCATCCAAGCTTGTAGCAAAAACCAGAAGCTAGTTCGGATGCGTAGAATGCTTATTGTGTGTTAGGCCTGTGCTGTGTGCTTCAAGCGCATCCTCTTGTTTCAGCCTGGGAGATAGTGACTGTTACTTTCTCTCGTTTGCAGAGGAAATTGAGGTTCAGAGAGGTTAAGGAAATTGCCTGACATCACAGAGCTGCCCTGTAGTGGAGCTGAGATTTGAACCCGGGCAGGCAGACACCGAACTCCATGCTTTTGAGACTGGAGTAGAGGCATGTGAGCCCTCTGGCCGCTCCTGGCGCAGAGTTCGGACCCCTGCCACCAGCATTAATGAACCAACACTTGTTAATCACGCAAATTACCCATGCATTTCTAATGGAAACAGACCAGGCATTCAGACTTCTCTTTGTTTTCCCTCATTTCAATTTTGGAGTGACACTGTTGAAAGATACTTGGAACTGTTGAATGAAAACTGCTTGGAACTTTAGCTGAGTTTTCAGGAAAAAAAAAAAAAATCAGGGTATTTCCTTTATGTCATGACTGTTCCAATCCCTTTGGTCTGGAGTCTCTTCATGCATTCATTACTCAGAATAGTTGTTTTTAATTTGTCAGCACATTATAATATAATTTTGCTCAAGAAAAATAGCATTTCACCCCCACCACCACCACCACGAAGGCTCTTTGTTTTAGTTTGTCATCAACATAAACAATTTCCCTTCAACAGGATAATGTAATAAAAAGCCACCTAACTACGAGAGAGGATGTAGTAAGTGAGATGTAGTCAGCACTATAATTCTTTCTTTCTGACTAATATTTTCAAATTATCTTTAGCTACCACAGGCAAGATAAATCAGTAATACAACCCCAAAGTCTAAGCGAAATTTTGTTGCTCTAGAGTATATCCATTTGTTTTTAATGCTCATGTCTGTTTTTAAAGAATGGCTTTGTAAAAATATTTTAACTACTTAAAACATAAACTACACCGTCTCCCATTCCATGATCTTAAGTGAAATGCTGGCCTTAACCAGAAGTGCTCCTTGTCTTTTCTTGCCTATGACGCCATTCATTCATGATGGTGGAGTTACAGCTGATATGGAAAAGGTCATCTTCTTTTGTACACTGTCCTCTTAATTAACTTTGGATCCTTGAAAAAAAAAATTTAAGCCTTACAGTCCTTGTGATAGATTTATTATTTTCCTCTTCACATAAGGTAGTTAAAGAATCAAGAGACCTTGCTTCAACGAAGTCCAGAGCAGTCTTTGTAAATCACGCACTTGAGACATTCTCAGGAGCATATATTTGGATTCAGGGTTGCAACTTAATTGCATAAGGATGAGCAAGCTCAGGAAACAAAAACAAGAGCTCTGGCAAGACAGGAAGAGACTGGCCCTCTTGCCCCTTTGCTGAACTACTTCCTCTCCTCCGCATTTGCTACAGCAAGTCAGCAGGACAAGAGGCTGGAGTCAGTGAAATTGCATTGCAACTGGCAACCAATGTGTTTTGACTTCTGAAAGCCATAACAAAGAAAACTACAGTTGTATATAAAGTTTCTATTTTATTCGGAGCACTTTATGTTCCCCAAATGAACACTTGATGATTCTTGCTCAATATACTGGTTTATAGAATTTCTATCAATTTGAAAGGAACGAAATGTTTTCCCTGGGTGTCTCAAAGCCATGGATTTATGTGACAACAGTGAATTCAGGGATTTTCCCAACCCCTCCGTGGAGAAGGTATGATTACGCTCCTAGAGTCAGGGAGGCTGAAGAGCAGAGAGCTTAAGTGATTTGCTCAAGGACAATGAGAGATCAGGGAATATTTGGCTCCCACTTCCTGTGCAAATTATTATTCGGTTGCTCTTTCCTTCATTTATGCATTTGTTAATAATCGGTTTCTCTTTTAAGCTCGAGAAAATGAGACTGAAAGCCTTTTGCGAAAGAAGACTGGCTTTTGATATTTTTGTTGTCAATACGTGCACATTCTGCTATTCTTGATTTAAATCTTTTTCTCACTGCTCAAGGGCTGTCAGAGTTGCAGACTCCTACCAAAACGGGGACACTCAAAGAGAGAAGAGTGTTAACCTGACCGGTTTTTCAATATGCCGCACTGACTATTGGCTGCAAGACTCTCACTGTGTTATCTCAGTTCTTAGGGGGTCGAGTCCTAACGCTCAGTTCTCATACGTAGTCTTGGTGCAGCTTTCGTGGTACTGAGTGAGGGGTCTGACACCAAAGATAAAATAGAAGTCATTCTGTATTTCCTCTTTTTTCTACCTTATATTCTGATTAAATCCTCAAGTATGGGGGGAATGAAAGTAATGAAGTAAATTACCTGGCCAATTCCATTTTGACTTCCAAAACTATTAATTCTATTTTTCAGTGTCGTAAAATATACAGAAATAAAATTTACCATTATTACCATTTGTAAGTGCACATCTCCGTGGCATGAAGGGCACTCACACTGTCCTGTAGCCATCACCACCATCCATCTCCAGAACTTCTTCATCATCCCAAATTGGAATTTTGCATCTATCAAACCCTGATTCCCCATTTCCCTCAACCTCTACTCCCTGGTAACCATTACGCGATTTTTGTCTCTATGAATTTGACTATTTTTAAGTACCCCATGAAAGTGGAATCATGCCATATTTGTCCTTTTGTGTCTGGCTTATTTCACTTAGCGTCACGTGTTTAAGGTTCATCCATGTTATAGCCTGTACCAGCATTTCATTTCTTTTTGAAGCTACATAATATCCTATTTTGTGTACATAGCATTTTATTTATTCTTTCATCTATTATTGATGGACCTTTGGGCTATTTCTGCCTTTTGGCTATCGTGAATACTGCTTCTTTGACACTGATGTAGAAGTATGTCATTGAGTCCCTCCTTTTGACTCTTCTGCATGTATACTTAGAAGTAGAGTTGCTGGATCATATGGCAATTCTGTTTCCATTTTGAAGAACTGCCATACTGTTTTTCACAGTGGCTATACTTGTTATATCCCCACCAACAATGCACAAGTGTTCCAATTTCTCCACATCCTCACCAACACTTGTTATTTTGGGGTTTTTTGGGGGGGAGGTAATAGCCATCCACTGTAGTCCCCTCTCAGAAGTGCCCCTCTCTGTGGCACATGTCTAAATACTAGCTCTCTGGTGGTGGACTTCTCTATACGTGCAAGTGACCAGAATGGAATCTATATAAGACGTCAAGAACAGCCAAGGGAGGTTCAGTAAAAGCTTGGTTGAAGGCAGCAAGTGGATGAAAAGTGAACCAGTTCACGTTCATCCCTCTCTGAGTTCAGGTTGTCTGCCATGCTAGTTACTGAAGGTATAGCTGTTTGAGGGCCCTGTTCTTATATGGGGGTCCAGACCCATCTCTTGACTTGGGAGATCCCCTCAGACTTGACCTTTATCACTGCCCCCTGCTTTGGTCCATGGTGGAACACTCCACACCCTCCCGTTGCTGGAGTCCTTGTTTGGTTGGTGACCCTCTTGGGTGGGGTGCTAGTAGGTCAGCTCAAGTCTGGCTACTTGTGGACCCACAGGCCACTTACACGGCTTTGTCCCATCAAGCAGTAAAGACTGCTACATACTTGCATTCTCTGTGCACTGTCATCTCTTCCCATTTCTTTTCCCCTTGCACATATAGGAACAGGGCATGGATCAGCAAAGTGCACTGTATAAACGGAACCAACAAGGAATAAGGTGTCCATAAGACACTCTACATCTTTGAGAACAATGTTTGGACCCCGTTTCACATCAGGGAGATTTGGGAAACAGCAGCTTCTCTTTTTTTCTCCCAAGGGGAGAGGAGGGAAAAGTCACAATACTCATCCTTTCCCAGGAAGACCCAACTCATAGGACTGTCCTTTCTCTCCCTAACCTGGAGGCTGGATGTGGAAAGGAGTATAGAGCAGAGGCTGAGGTGAAGACTGGGGTTACAGAGCCCATTTGGCCACTTCTTAATAACTCCTGGAAGAATTCCCTGGCCCCAACCGGTTTTATTTTTCTGTCAAATCTGGGACGTACTTATCTCATTATCTTTTATCTCTGGGCAATAGCTCACGTTATATTCAGTAACCTGTTATACTTGTTCTCTAGATATTTTTCCTGGGTAAAACTCATAGTCTCCTTTCAGAAATTTACATGTTTGCATTTCATCCAAAGACTCTTCTTGTGTCTTCAGTGATTTATCTTTATGGATATAATTTTTGTGTCCACAGGGACTAACTAGCCCAGCATACAATCATAGTGCTATATATAGATTCCTAAAGGATCCCAGATGAACCCCATCAGATCTTCACTGAGATTGTTAGAAACCCCAGAAACACTACAGGACACCAAAGTCAAGGAGTAAGACCTAAAGGTAGCCAGAGAATATAGATTACCTACAAAGGAACAACTATAGTGTCAATAAACTTCTCCACATCAACTGAGGCCAGAGGATAATGAAATAATTCCTTCTGCATTGAAAGATAGCAATTGTTTTTCTTTTCCACCATACACTTGTATATTTCCCAGGTGCTCATCCTTTTAGTATAGTAATAGTATATTTTTATTTAGATCAATCATCAGTGTTTGCATTATTATGATTATAAGTATGAATTGCTTTGAATGTATGTGACTTGGTTTTGGCCTCTGAAAGAGTTTAATGAGTTCTTGTTGTGCCCATTGTTTTGATATTTCACAGCGATAGGCCTTGGTGTACATCTTTTTTTTTTTTTTTTTCAGTGTTCCAAGATCATCCATATTCATCCATTGTTCTGAGCACTTAATGAGCCATTCAAGCCAGAAACTCATGTATTTGTATCTGGGAAATTTCTTTAAATTATTTCTTTGATTTTTTTTCTTCTAATTCATTTTCTCTGTTTTCTTCTTCTGAAACTCCCATTTTTCATGTTTTCTTATTTTCTTCTTCTTCTTTTTTAAAGTAACTTCTATGTCCAACATGGGGGTCAATCTCAGAACCCCAAGATCAAATGTTGCATGCTATACCAACTGAGCCAGCTAGGTCCCCCTGAAACTCCCATTATCCAGATGTTGGCCTTCCGAGACTATTTGATACAAGGTTTTACAATAAAATGTAAGCTTTTCATTTTCTATTGAAAATACAAATATAAGAAATATAAATTTAGGGGGCACCTGGGTGACTCACTTGGTTAAGCATGCAATTCTTGATTTCAGCTCAGGTCATGATCTCAGGGTCTTAAAATTGAGCCCTGCATCAGGCTATGTGCCAAGCATAGAGCCTGCTTAAGATTCTCTCTCCTTCTTCCTCTGTCCCTCACTGTTCACATTCTCTGTTAAATAAGGAAGGAGAAGGAGAAGAAGAAGAAAAAGAAATATGTATTTATATGCTGTCTTATAATATTTTATATATTTTTCTCCTATTTTCTTTGCTTCATGATCTAATTTTGGGGAGATCGAGTCGCTTGGACCTCTAATCTTTCCTATTGAGTGTTTCAGGTCTATTCTCATGTTTTTAATTTCTAAGAGAACTTTTATGTTCTCTAAATGTTCTGTTTTAAACAGTATTCTGAACTTGTTTCTGGGATTCAGAACTGTGGCTTATCTCTGAGAATTTTTAATAATTGATTTGTTTTGAAGTTTTGTTTTCCTTTCATGGTTTGTTTTTCCTCCAAGTTGTTTTTCTCTATTAGTGGCTCGTTTGTTTGATCATGTATATTGGAGGCATTCTTCAGCTGTCAGGTGATGTTTAGGTGCCTGCTCATGTTTCATTGTGGGTAAGAAGCTGACTGGAAGATCTGAATGAGTCTCATCGGAGGGTGATGTGACTGGGCTGTTTGTTGGAGGAAACTCAGTATCACCATGGTTATAGTTTTCCTCGCTATCTGGGCCGATTCCTTGGAGATGACCCTGCTGTTATCGTTCTTCTACTTGGAGAGAAGAAGTCTTGTCATAACCATTCTGGAAGCTGCGTGGGTACCGGGCTGGGCTTAGCGGCAGGGTCTCTGCTTTCAGCATCTTATGCATTCATTTCCTCACCCTGGTTTCAATGTGGAACTTCCCCTCTTAACCCAGACTGTGCCCTCCGAGTCCGGCCTACCTCGTTCTGCCCTCTGCGGAGAATAAACATCCATCTTTTGCTAGGGTGGTGTGGTAGTTTAACGAATCAACTTGGCTGGGCTAAGGGATGCTCACATAGCTGGTAAGACATGATTTTTGGCTGTGTCTGCGAGGGTGTCTCTGCAAGAGACTGGGATTTGAATCGGTCGACCAAGTAAAGAAGATCCCCTCACCGATGCAGGCGGACATCATCCAGTCCCCTGATGGCTCCCATAGAACAAACAAGTGGAGGAAGGATTAATTTACTGCCTGCTTGACCTAGGCCATCCATCTTCTCCTGCCTTTAGACAATGGTACTCACCATTCTCAGGCCTTCAGACTTGGAGTGGGACTGACACCATTGGTTCCCCTGGTTTTTTGGGCCTTTCTGTTCGGACTGGGATGATGCTACTGGCTTCCCCGGTTAGGGGAGGAGAAGTCCTCCCGGAGCACGGAGTATGGACAGTGCTTCTCAAACAGCTTTCCTAATCCTTGTTTTCGGCCAGCCTCTTCTTTCCCATTTCCAATATTACCCAGTGTCACCATCTCCTGGACTCTTGATAATGTTGTAGAAGAAACTGAGCCAACTTCAAATCTGACTTGGATCTGCTCGGTCATATTTTTTGCTTCTCCACCTTCTCTCTAGCTTCCAAAAGTTTGTTGTCTTCACTCCCGTTCTCCGTAGCCTCAAAGGCTTCTACATGTCTACATAATGACTATTCTTAGTAGTTTTTAAACAGATTCCGGAGAAGCCAAATTTGGATGAGCATGTTGCACCCACCATCCTCACCCAGAACTGTCATCTAGAAGCCTCCATCTAACTGAACGCATTTTTTGACTGATGCTTTCAAAGACTAGGAGAATTGACCTCTTCTAGATCTTAGCTGACAAAAGTTCCTAAAGGATGCATTTCAAAAAGAAGGAAATTGAACCTTGGAGGAAAAAAGTGGAATGCAAGAATTAGTAGACTCAGGAACCTGATGGGGACCTCTAGGTGGGTGCCACCTAGAGGGAAGCTATTCCCTTCTGGAGGAATGTGGCAATGTCTTTGACCCAGTATGGAAACCTAGCAGAGACACAGAAGGCAGCTGCTACTGCAAGACATTCCCATACCTAGAGTGACAGAAACTATTTCATTTCATATTTCACAGAAACTACTCCTATTGTCGGGTTTTAGAAGGAAGCCTGGAAGTGAGGGACCCGGTTTCCCATGGAACACCCCCGTCCCACCAGACATGAGAACAATTCTGAGTCCAATGAGATATTGGATATTCAGAAGTCTAATTTGAGCCTGCTATGGGTGAATAAATAAAGCTTTCCCGTAACAAAATAAATATAAAATAAGTATGTATATAAAGTTGTAAAATGTGTAATAAAAAAAGCAACCTTTTCAGTTTGGGGGGAGTTATGGAGGCTTCTAGGAGTTCGGAAACAAGATGTCTCATTGAAATTTCTAGTTTTTGTTTTTGTTTTTTGTTTTTTTCCAAGAAGACATTTTTATTGGGCACAGACAAACCTGCCCTTCAGGCTATAACCAGGGACCCAGATAATCTCCTTTAGCCTCTACAAACATAATCCTGTAAGAAGCCTTTTCATCTCTTCTACTCCATCTTGTTTGTACCACCTCAGGTATCATCCGAGGAAGGTTCTAGTTAAATCCTGAAACTATTTTCTACAGTACTATTTTTAATGTCATGGTTGTTGGTACTTATAATGGAATCCACTCAATAGTTTAGATTTTTTTTTCTACTCTGATAAGACATGAAAGCTATTGTTTACCCATTACATTTCTAGTTTCTGCCTCCTCCCACCCCACAAAGGCAGGACGCATTATGAAAGGCTATTTTGATGGCTAGACTCCACAATCAATCTCAACTATAATCCTGACCTGGGAAAAACTTGAGTTGATAAAAAGTGAACATTAGTGGGACACCTGGGTGGCTCAGTTGGTTAAGCATCTTTCTTTGGCTCAGGTCATGATCCCAGGGTCCTGGGATTGAGTCCCACATCCGGCTCCTTGCTCAGCAGGGAGCCTGCTTCTCCCTCTGCCTGTCGCCCCTCCTCCTCCCCTCACCCCAGCTTGTGCTTGCTCTCTCTGACAAATAAATAAATTAAAATCTTTTAAAAAAAAGAAAATGAATATTAATATTTACACGGTGGCAGCATTTTTGTGAGTACTCAAATAATAAAAACTACTACTAATAATAATGTGAACTCATCTAGTACTCTACCACCCCATGTGGGAGGTACTAATATTATTGCATTTTGCAGAAGAGGAAATTAAGGGACAGAGGCACTCAACAATGTGTTCTGACTTCACAGGTAGTAAGTGGCAGAGCTCCAAGTTCAACTCCAGAGGTCTGGCCCTAGAGTCCAGAGTTGCAATGACAAAATTACACTCCCTCTTCTGATAGAACACTTTCTTGTTCTTTTCAAACAGCTTTAAAAAAAATTTTTAAAGGTAATAGTACTGAATTGTGTTGATGGTGAAAATATCAAGCCAGAGCATTCTTAACCCTGGCTTAGTAGAATCAGCTTGGAGAGCTTTGAGGACGTACCTGTGCTTTGGTCCTATCCCAGAAATGATTTCATTGGTCGGCCGGGGCCCACCCTTTGGGTTAGAAGAAAGAACTCCCCAGGTGTTTGTAATGTACAGCTGGAATTGTGTTCCACTGCATTGGCTCATGGAGGCATCTTGCAATGCCTGGGGTAGAGTTTCTTCGTTGTCACACCTCACCTGGGCCTCGGGCACTTTGAAAATCTGAAGGAATTGCTGTCATTTAACATCTTTAAATACCCAGCATTTTAGGCCTTTGCATTTCAAGCTTCCACACACACACACACACACACACGTGCCCGCATGCACACACGCACACACACCTCACTGGCCTGTTTAGAGCTGATATCTGCTATCTGTCCCCCTCCCAGACGGTGTCCATTCTGTCTCTGAGTAGTTGTATCACTGTCTCTGTTCAGTTTAGATCGAGTCACATGGAGTGTAGATCCTCAACCTAACACAGGAGTAATGTCAGAGGCTGTAAGTCAGAAGCTAAGCTGGGGTTTCACAGCTCTTTTTAGGAATGCTTTGTGCCGCAGAATTCTTCATTCTTCCTCTTTTCCAGGCCCTAGCACTGAAACAAGACTTGAAGAGGAAAAAGCATATTACTTGGGTTTAGCCCAGTTTGGGGCCGGGGCCCACCACCCCCATCTCTGGAGCCACCATTAACTGTCATTACATCCAATTCCAAGGTCCGTCAGCTCACTCATAGCCCCAGCAGGTGACACAGAGCCTTAACTCCTGGGATTGGAGGGACCGTCCCACGGGCGAACACGCGTGCTCACGAGCCAGCCTGCACGCGCCCCCCACCCCACCCCACCCAGCAAGGACTCTTGCTGCCCATCCTCCCTGCTGTTAACCTTGAAACGCCAGCAAGGTCTGCAGCAAGGTCAGATAAGACACCGCTCACCTGCTCTTTTTAATACTGCCCCCGGGGTCATGGAGCTATTTGCGGCCTAGTGTGGGATTTAGGGGCACAGACTTTTCTGGGTTCCACACAGCCCAGCCTTTCTCATGGACCCAGATGGAGTCCACAGGGCTGGACTGGGCCAGGCTCAGATGGCAGGATGTAGGCTGCTTTGTGATCTCTACTTTCCTCCAACCCTCAAGGCCGGGTGCCTCCATCCAGAGGCTGAGTCCTCTTCCTGCACCCCTCTGCCAGTCCTGAAAGCCTCCCTCACCTTCCCTCCCTGCCCAGAGTTGGCCGGATGTGCTGCTCTGATCCCAGGAAGCCTTCTCCACTCCCTGTTCCGGCTGTTGCTCCTCTTCGCAGCGGTTCTGGGCTCTCCGAGCACATCTGTGCAGTTTGTTTGTTTCCATAAATACCCTCCCGGGTGACCTAGAGCTTAGATTCAGTTATTTCCCTTCTGATGATGGGGCTGTAGCCCGGGCAGGCCTCTGGGCCGCGTATACCTGTGAGGATGAACCTCTCCTGCAGCATTTATCGAGCGCCTACAGTTGGGCCCACAGATGCCAGGGCAGCAGAAACAAGTATAAAGCCGACTTCTCAGCCCTTGAAGTATCAGCTTCCCTTGCAGATAACAGAGACATAAACAAAGTTACCGCAACACAGCCTAATACCATGCATTGCAGTTTAGGAGGACAGGAAGCCCAGAGAGAGGAAGAGAGACGTCTTTAGAATGGGAGCCCGCAGTGTAAACGGGCTGTTTTTTTTCCTTTTGTAGCAAGTGCCCGACTTAAGCTTTGATTGCTGAGGGCATCCACTTGAAAGACTGGAATCACTATCTTGAATAGCTATCTTGAATAAACACGATTATTCAAATCCGAACCACCGGTCTAGATAAAGAGCGAGGCCACCTTTCCTCACTGAGTTGCCTTTGTTTTAAAGATCTTGATTGATTTCAGTAACTGGCCTTTTGGGCCCTTTGTCTCTTCTCCCTTGCTTTAAATTCCTGCCCTTGTTTTAAATTCACCAGTAGTGAGCCCACGAAACCCTAGGTCCCCACCCCAACTCCAGTAAAAGCAAAACCCTGGCCCATGGGCACCTTGTCTCTCTACCTACAAACCTCACGGGGTCTCAGGTGTGCTGTGTAATGTCCAGGTCTTGTAAGTAGTAAACATTTATTTTTTTTCCAAAGTCTGCTGGTAGTTGTGGAAAGGTATCTTGCAATCGTAATAAGAACTAGTAGGGTCAGTCCTGTTGTAGCAGTGCTTTGGAAACAAGAGTGGTCTGTGGGAAGCTCAAGGGGCCAAGGTGAGTGCCTCTGGGCATTTCTGGCTGGTAGCATTAGCATCCCAGGTGAGACCCACACAAAACAGAGTACTGGAGTTTCCTAGGCCTACATACAAAGTACAACCTGCTGGGTCACTTTAACAACAGAATTTCAGTGCCAGAGGCCAGAAATCCAAAAATGTCGGGGGGGGGGGGGGCGGCTGCGGGATGGGGTTCTCTCTAAGAGCTGGGAGGGAGAAGCAGCTCCCAGCCTCTCCAGCTTCCGCTGCTTTGCTGGTGATCTTCCAGAACCATCCACAGGACCTCTGCCCCCATCTTCAAGGGTGCTCTCCTTTGTGTCTAAATGTCACCTTTTTATTAGGACACCAGTCCTACTGGGCTAGGGTTCCATCTACCCCAGGGACCTTATCTTAACTACTTGTAATCGTAATGACCCTGTTTTCAAATAAAGTCACATTCTGGGGTACTTGGGGATAGGACTTCAATATATGGCCTTGGGGGTTAGGTGGGGCAGAATTCAACCCATCATAAGGAGCTTGCCATTGGGAGAAGGGGAGGAAGGCATTCTGATGCTGACCAGAGAGAAGAGCAGATGAGAACACAGGACTAGTGGCCCTGGGGACACAGTTAGGGACTAGCACATTGCTGGTGGTTGGGGCGCGATGGCTTTGGGATGGAAAGGTAGGCTTGACTCTGATCACAAAGGGCTTTTTCTGCAGAGCTTCTGGGTATAGATGCTTCACTGGCACAGAAAGAAACTCACTACTGGCCTTGGCCCAGCCTGGGGGTAGAGGAAGGAGGTGTGGGGTCCGGGAAGGACATCGCACAGTGTTTGCCCAGACCTTCCCTGCACTGGACGTGTAGACGGGTCAAGATGGCTTTGGTGGTAGTTGGAACTGGGTTCACGGTCTGGCCCCGCACCTCGGGGACAGGCACTTGAACTCTTTAGGCCTCGTTTCTTCCCCCATAAATTGACCATGAAACCACCTGGCACATCAGAAACACTAAGTAAAAGGTGGTAGTATTTTCACTGTGATGACTCAGCCCCATGAATTTTGACTTTAAAAAAAAATCCAAAAGATTGCCATCAAACCGTAGTGAAAGCTGTCTGACTCCAAGCTAGGGTTCAGAGTAAACTGATGGAACAAAGATTAACGAGAGAAAGTACATGTTTATCTGTTCCTTTTAAATGCCCGCTATCAAGGAAACATCTACTTTACCAGGTCAGGGTATTTGAGTGTGGCAGTTTGAATGGGGCATATATTTTGTATTAGCAGGAGATTCTTTTGTTGCGAACTGGTTAACCTAGGGCCTCTGTCCCTCATGGTGGATGAGTCAGACCCGCAGCAGACACGTGACTGTCCCCAAGGGGTAAGAGGCAGCTGGCGCTGGTCAGGAACCAAGGGACACTGCCAGCCAGCCTTGGGGCAGAGCCCCAGACACCTCCTGCAGGAATGCGATGAAGGTCACTGGCAGGACAACCCACAGGGTCTGGAATTGTTTTACCAGCTCATTTTCAACCTGATAGCATGCAGTGAGTAGGGGCATGTCGGGGTCTATGTGGAGAGAGAGAGAACATGAAAGCGAGACAGAGAAGGTGCTGAATGAGAGGCAGAGGGGGGCCCCAGAATGCATCGCAGAGACCCAGAGAGACAGACAGACACAGAGAGAAAGAAGGAAACATGGAGAAAGGCAGAGACAGACAAAACTCCAGGGCAGAGACAATGTCTTGGCATAGATCAGAGGGGACCTAGGAAGCAAGGAAGGAAAAAAGATACATACATATCTAAAGTTACATGTGTTATTTTAAAACATAGTATGTAATAGAAAGAAACCAAAGTATAATTACTATAAGGATATTATGAATAGCCTTACATTTGTACAGGACTTCGAATATACAAAGTCCTTTCTGTGGGCCCAAATCCTGGCCAGTGTGGAAGCGAGCCTATGACTTCGCATCTTGTCCCCACTGCTTCGAGACATGTGACCTTGGTTGGAAGTCAGTGCTTTCTGCCTCTGTTTTCTCTTCTCTAGAATGGGACTGGTCACTTGTGTCTGGCTGCCCGTTCTCTGTCTCCGTGGTTCTTTCTTGGTGCTGTAAGTGCCCGTTCAAGAATTGAAGTTAGCCTCCCACCAAGCTTTACTCTACCCCAACAGGAACTAAAATATATTCTGTTGTAATTCATTGCCAGTATTTGAAAATCAGGAGCTATTGCATCTATAACTGGACACTGGGCTTCTTTTGAAAAATTGGGCAAAATAGGCCGGCCTGGACCCCTATCCTGCCGTAGCAGCTTGGCCTTAAGCCGGTCCCAGTGATGTCCTGTGGTTGGGCCCCCTCCCTCCACCAT
>CM052813.1:10318337-10354627 GCA_028533885.1 Nasua narica
CCCGAGACAGCAGGCGCTTTTCCCTGCACGCGGCAGCCTGGCGTAGGCAGACCTTGTCAGGGGAGACAGGCCTTTGTAAAGAGGAAGCTTTTCCGCGGTGCAGCTGGACATGTGACCCAGCACAAGTCACAGAACCCTTCCGGCCCATTTCCCCGTCGTCTGTAAGATGGAGATGGCGAGTGTCCCTCTCACCGCGATGTGGCAGGATCGAGCGAGAGATGCATGGAAAGTGCCTGGCACGTGATGGCCCGATGCGTCACACTTTCTGTGTTAGTGCCCTCCGGCCCCGGGACAGCCCCGGCGTCTTAGAACAACAGAAAGTTCTCCCACAGCTCTGGAGGCCACAGTCTGCAGTCAAGGAGTCTGCAGGGCCACACTCCCCTGGGGCTCTGGGGCACGGTCTGCTCTGTGCCTCTTCTGGCTTCCGGTGGCTCCTCCACTCCTGTCTCTGCCTCCGTGGTGACCTGGGTCTTTTATTGCTCTTCTCTCTCTTGGAAGGGCACTTGCCCTTGACTTGGGGCCCATTTTCATAATCCAGGGTGATCTTTCCTCAAGCTCCCTAATTTAACTACATCTGTATGGCGTCTTTTCAAAGTAAGGTCACATTCACAGCCTGTCTTTTGGGGAGGGGTGCTACCATTCAACCCGCAGCAATACCTAACATCTGTTGAGTGATTTGTGTTATTTAATCACTTGATGGAGCTGAATCTTAGAGGCAGGAGTCCCAGGTAGTTCTCCTCTGGGGATCTGATGCTGCTTCTCCATGATTAGTGACCAGAGGAAGTGGGTTGATGCACATAATTTCTAGATTTTCTGGAGTCCCTCCTTGGGTCTCTCCATGTGCAGTATTCTTTGTGTTCTCTGCAGAATGTCTGTGGTGGACACCAGTGTGCTGTCCAGATCCTCCTTCAAGGAAAGACTTGTCATCTCAGGTGGTGGGATTGTTGTCTTCAAACAAACTTCAGCCATCAACCCCTTTGGATCGGTCTCAGTGTAAAGAGCCACCTTGCTGGGGATCACCTGTGCTCGTGTGGACCACATCCCCTGTGTGATGGGAGGAGCAATACAAAGAACCTGGCCATATCAGCCTAAGATGAGATAAATCATGTGGGTCATTTTAACTCCAGTGTAGCCTATGGGGTCAGGAGAGGCTTTGTGGGGTCTGCATTGCAGTCCTGCCCCCTCTTCCTCCCTTCCACACGTGTGGAGCCCAAGGGCACCCCTTGGTAAGCAGCCTGCTCCCTAACTTCCAAATCAGAGTCTGTCTCTCAGTGACCCCAACCTCACCACTGTCAAAAGATCATCTGTTCTTCAGGTTATGCAGTTATATGTGAAGTTGCCATTTTGCTCCAACTAACTTTGTGTTTGTGTGTAAGGATTCACGTTCCCAGAGGTGGCAATACATGATGTTGCCTTGAGGTTTTAATTCATATTTAAAATTTTTTGAAGATCTCTTTATGGCTTTGAAGTTGTTCATTTTCCTAAGACTTGGAACATGCAAATGAATCTAAGGCCATCCTAAAACTGAAATCCTCTGCAGGTACCTGGAAAAAGGAGCAACAGTTTCACAGTTGCTGGAAGCTTGCTGGGTTGAAAGTAGTGTTTTGAGGTTTCAAGTGGCTTTCTGTCTGTCCTTGAACTTTTAATTAAATAATTTGATGAAATCCATTAGATATTTAGCATCATCTATGAGCGAAGAATCAAGAAAGAACGTAAGACAAAGGAGACAGGTTACTTTACCAGTTAAGAGACTGGGCTTTTGGAATAAAGCAGATGTGGGTTGGTAGCAAGTGATAGCAAGGATAGCCTCTTGCTGTCACTGAACTCTGCACCTCAGTCTCCCCATCTATTAAATGGGAGCAGTAATGATACTGACCTCATTGAGCCCTTGTGAAAATTAAATAAGGTTTTCTATATAAAATATCTATAATAGCACGATACATTTCATTATTAGCTGCCCCCTGAGGCAAAGCATATAAACACACACCCCCTAAACAAATTTTAGGTCCTTCGAGTCATTGTTTACAGAAAATCCATGAGAATTTGCCCATCCTTATTTTAAAAGGATCCTGGGGCTTTTTTCTTACTAGAGAGAAGGCTACTGAATTTCAAACACTGAAGGTGACCAGGAAAGAAAGACCTGAAGGCAGTGTGGGTGTGAGTCATATGGATCTGCAGTAAAGAGCATTTCAAGCTGAGGGAACAGCCAGTGCGAATTCTGGGAGGACAGGTCCCTTGTGTCTGCGGACCAGCCAAGAGGTCAATGTGGCCAGAGGGGTGTAAGCAGGACGGATGAGATCAGAGAGATGATGGGGCGGGGAAGGTCTTGTAGGACCTAGTAGGTCTTTGTGAAGACTGGTTTTGTTTGCTTGAGAGAGAGAGAGAGAGAGAGAGAGAGCACATGCAATCAGGAGGTAGGGGCAGAGGGGAGAGAGAATCTTAAGCAGACTCCATGCTCAGCACGGAGCCCAACGCGGGGCTCCATCCGAGCCCGAGATCATGACCTGACCCCAAATCAAGAGTCAGACGCCTAACTGACTGAGCCACCCAGGTGCCCCTGAAGCCTGGGTTTTGAGTTGCTGATATGGGAAGCTGTTGCAAGTGTGGAGCCAAGGAATGACAGGCCACAGGGCCTGATTTCTAGGTGAATAGGGTGCCCCTGACAGCTGTGTTAGGAATGGAGAGCAGGTGGGCCAGGCAGGAGAGGCAGGGACACTGCCCTTAGGAGGCTCCTGCAGCCTCCTCAGCTAACGACGGCCATTTAGATGAGGGTGGGCACTGTGGACGTGGAGCATGGTCAGCGTCGGCTGTGGTCGGAATCCTGAATGGACAGAATTTCATAATGTTTTAGAGAAAGAGAAGAGTCAAGGGTAACTCGAAGGGTTTTGTCGTGAGCAAGTGAGGGAGAAAGATCCCTTTAACTGAGATAAAAGCACAAGAGGAGGCAGGCTCAGGAAAGACTCGGAAGTGTTCGTGTTGGGACCCGTGAAGTGTGAGGTAGCTCTTAAACATCCAAATGAAAATGTTGAGGTGGCCGTGAGGGAGAAGAGTTTGGTGTCAGTGAGCAGACTGGGCTAAAAAAAAAATTAATTCGGGAGTCATCAGGCTGTATAGTTGGTGTTCCAAACTATGAAACTGGATGAAATTACTGAGGGGGGCGAGGGGGGAAGAGCTAAAAGGACAGAGCTTGGAGGCACTCCAGTGTTCAGGGAGCAGACAGAGAAAAAGAAACAACCCAGGATATGGAGAAGGAGTTGCCAATGAAGGCCAAGGAAACCCAGGAGAGGCTGGAAACGAGGTGAAGGCATGTGAACAGGGCTTTGATGGTTGAATAGGAGTTCGTTAGGCCAGGGCTCCTCAAAGCCTGGCCCCAGACTAGTAGCATCAGTATCCGGAAACCTGACAAGAATGTGCAGAATCTCCGGGTCCCAACCCACTTCGACCAGATCAGAAACTCTGATGCTGGGACCCTCCAGGGGGTCCTGAAGCACCGTCAAGTTTGAGAACCACTGTCCTAAGCACAAAATTGCCTGCACAAAATCGGAAAGACCATTAAGGAGAAAAAAAATCCCCACCACGTCCTTTCTTGTCAGAGAATATTTTTAAAGCCCCACTTAATGCTCAAAGCACTCAGAGTAACCCCCTCCCTGACACCCCCTCCCCCCACATGCCAATTTAGAAAACTACTAATTTATCATGGCTCTTTGGAGAGGAGGAATGCCCCCATTTTACCGGACAGAGGGAATGCTGGGCACCAGGCATGCCAGACATTCCACTGCTAAAAAAAAGGGGGGGGGGTATTCCAGGCTTTAGCATTACTGGGCCGTGATCGCGCAACTCCTGAGATATAAAGATTATGTCACCAGTTTCCAAGTTCTCTTCTAGGTTTTCCTAAGAGGATTCCACCCTTTTCCATTCTGGGGAGAAGTTAAAATTAGGGCCAGCCCTGCAGTACTGGTGCGCCAGATGCGGGGAAGCTGTCCCCAGAAATAAGCTGGTTCCCACCGCCGGTGGGCGGGGCGGGGCGCCTCCAGTCCCGGCCCATCGGAGGGGCTGCTCAAAGGCCTGCCCCCTCCAAGTGTCTGCAAGGGGTCTGGTCCCAAGCTTTAAAACCCCGAGCCCAGGCGCTGCATCCCGACCTCTCCTCTCCTGGCCGGTCTTAGCTGGTTTTTCAAAAAGTGTGCAATTGTCTCCTTCCCGCCCAGGCCCATCCTCGCCGGGGACCAGCTGCGCGCCGGCCGGCTTCACTCGGGACGCGATCTGACCCGCAGCTCGCGCTGCAGTCAAGCACCCCCAGCTTTCCGCGCAGCTTCCCGAGCCGCTCCGCAAAGTTGGGCAGCTCCAAGTGCACGCTCAGACTCTCGACTTCTCTCTCCCCGGGTCCCCGGCGCCCCCACTCCGGTTCACCGGAGCAGCGGGTCCCCGCGGGCTGGCAGCTTGCATCCCTTTCTGGTCGTCCTTCCTCCCTGAAGCACGACCATGCTGCTAAGGGGCGTCCTGTTGGCAATGCAAGGTAAGCGCAAGGACCCTCGCGACCCGCTCCCGCAGCCCCCGCGGCGGGCCGGCTCGCTGTCCTGGGCCGGGCTATCCGAGGGCGCCTCCGGCTCCTTTTCGACAGCCGTACCCCCTTCCGGAGGCTGGGGTGGCAATGGGGGGGACGTAGGGCTGTGCATTGGAAGTGGCGGGGGAGGGGGTAGTAGTGCCTCCCTCTCCCGCCCCTCCCGTGTGCATGCCCCTCATGTTCACCTAGCCCCCTCCCTCCGGGCGCCCCGAGTTGGTGCAGAAGCTCCCCAGCCCTAGCCCGAACTGAAACTCGTTTTGTGCCCGCAGCCCTGCAGCTCGCTGGTGCCCTGGACCTGCCCTCCGGGTCCTGCGCCTTTGAGGAAAACACCTGTGGCTTTGACTCCGTAGATGCGTTCCTGCCCTGGATTTTAAACGAGGAAGGTAAGGGGGCTCCAGAGCACAGGGGCTTCGAGGTGAACTTTCCTCCTTGCTGGTTGGCCTTTTCTCAAGGGCAGTGTTATCTTGGAGTTAAATCCCCTCGGGAGGAAAAGTCTGAGTCATGGATCCTCCTTCCAAGCCTCAACTGTGCTGCACACATGGCTGGAGAGGACAGGGGGGGCCTGGGGCGTCCTTTGTTTACCTGGCTGCGAGGGGAGGGGGGCGGGGAAGCTCTGAGAATTTCTGCCCCTGCCGCCAGCACTTCCTAAAGTCGGGGAGAAAGGGGGCGCCGCTAATGATTGTTACCCACCAGCTGCGTGCCCTCTGCCCGTCATCAGCCCCTCTGGTCCTCAGTAGAAACTTGAGGAGCTGGGAAGTCGGATTGGGGCTAGTTTCTTCCCCATATTGCAGGAAGGGTTCCCTAATTCTGTGAACAACCTGAGTGCTAAGTAAGCCCTCATGTTTATGTCGCGCCTAAGTGTGTTGTGTGACTTGGTCCTCATACTGCGAGTGTGTCTGTCACCCAGCACTTGGCAAAAGAGGAAACCAAGTCCATGACTGTGTGCCTGAGGTCACTGGGCTGGCGGGCGTTGGTCACTGTCTCACCACTACATACTGTTTGGGTTCTGGTGACAGTTTAAATGTGGGTGTTTAGATGTTTCTTCTTACCCTTCATTACATCGTAAAAAAACAAGCAGTTCTCCCTGCCCAGCCCAGCAGCAGGTCCCAGAGCCCCTTGTCTTTTCCTTTCCCTCACTCTGTGTTTTTAGAAGCTTGGTGCCCCAGGCCGTTTGGGCTGGGAAATAGCCTTTTAAAAACGCTGTAGCATAAAGGAGCTTGGCTAACCTCCCTCCCTTCTGAGCCGTCCTCAGTCCCCAAGGCGTCCCAGCAGGCTCCCTGGAGGAGGGTGGAGCCCGGAGCCATGCACAGTGCGGAGCACTTGTCACCGGTTTACTCTGCCGCACGCTTCTGTTGGGCTGCGTGTGCGCTGGCTTCTCCGCCCCTCACACGTGGGTGATGTTAGCCCCATTTGCAAAGGAGGGCATCACAGTCTCAGAATGTTCGAATGTCTCGCCCCTGACACAGTGTCTCCCAGCCCCTGGCTGCGAGCTGCCTGGCTAAGGGGAAGCCGCGGGCAGGGAGGAACTCAGTAGCAATCTTTATTTATTGCCAGCAGTTGCCAGGTCTTAACTACGACAGTTTCCTTGGGGATAGCTCGGGAAAAAGCAGTTACTGATTTATTATCTGAGGGATCCCTACCGTGCCGCTGGCCTTAGGAAGGTCCCTGTCATCTCGCCACCCCACCCTCTCCCTGCTCCTGCCATGGGTGAAGCATTTTGAGAGACCACCCCCCACGGGCCATGGGATGGGCTTTGGAGAGTATTATTCTCTAGCCCCGTGCTTTGAGGACTTGAGTTGCTTGGGAGTTACCTGCTATGTGAGCTAAAGACGCAGACTGTTGCCCCCCCACCAAGTTTCATATTCAGTGGGTCTGGGATGGGGCCTGAGAATGCGCATTTCAAACCAGTTCCTAGGTGTGGCTGCTGCTGCTGCTCCGGACACCATGTCTGAGAACCACTGACCACAATGCATGTTCAAATACACACACGTACACACACACACACACACACACACAGAGGCACACATCCCCCAGCGCTAGGGGCCCTGAGCAGGGCTGGAACCGGGAAGAAAGAGCCACTTGCATGACCCCGAGACTGAAAACCTCCTTAAATCTTGTTCCCTAAACACCTCTCCAGCCTCACCCTGGGCCTGGCCCCATGGAAAGGGAATCAACATCACCCCTTCATCCAGGGACCTCCGTCTCTGAGCCCCCGCCCCCAGCATGGTGGCCGCTCTCAGGCTGCTCCGGGGTCAGGAGACGTGCCGCAGCCTGCCCGAGCTCGCTGCCTTCCAGACTGCCAGACCACAGGAAGTGCTGGGCTGCACCTCTGCCCCAGAGTGGCAGTTAACCAGTGCCCCTTCTGGGAAAACAGGAAGAGGATTATAGGAAAAGGTGATTATGGCTTAATATTATAATAGGAGCACTGTTGCTTTCCTTTTTGCTTGCTTTCTGCCTTCTAACGGCCACTGCATTCTGGCTTGGGATCAGGACTACTGGCTTGGCCGGGGAAAGTTAATTCATTCTTCTCTGAGCACTCCAGGCAGAAGAGGCGGGGTAGGTCTCCGTCCCTGTCGTGCAGTGTTTTTCAAAGGCCAGAACTTGGACATGAGCAGGTGCCCTCCAGAGGGGCGGGGAGGCGTGTGCCAGCTGCCCTGGTTGCGTGCTGAGAGGCCAACATGAAGAATTTCCGTTATAAACCCATTTCCGGGTTGGTAAATTAAAGATGATAAAATCGTCACAGGCAGTAGGCAGTTTGGCAAGCTGTTCCCAACCTTTCTGCAAATTTCCTTCATCTTGCTGCAGAAACCTTCAGAAACTGGTTCCATCCGCCTCTGCGTGTCCGTTCCACCATAGAAACTTACAGGTTTCAGAGACTCCTGCTCACAAGTATTTGGAATACAGATGGCACTTTCTACATTAGGTTAACGCACCGTGGAGAGAACAATGCTACAGCCCAGGCCAGGGACTTAAGTAGGGAAACAAATCTGCAAATTAGAATTTCATCACAGGAAAATCAAATCTGGGGGTTGTTGCATAAGTCTGCTTCTTGAAATGTCTCCTCAGCTGCCCCACATTGTATTTGAGGTTCACTTTCTGGGTTTACTTAGAGTATTAGGTCTCTAAGATTCTCCGATTGCAATTCCAGTGTCTCTAGCTCATAGCCATCTTGAAATGCGCTTGCTCTCCACTGGGCCCTGGGTGGCTGACTTTCACCGGTGGCATTTGCTTGGCTTCTGTACCATAGTGGAGGGTGCCCCCAGGAACAAGGGGGACAGGTGACCGGGAGCAGCAACCCAGCCTCTTCTTCTAGATTTGCCAACAGTGGCCCGATTGATTATTTTTATCTCCTCTAACTTGTCATGGGAAGTGAGATTATGTTGGACTCAAATTTGAATTCACTTCTAAATTTTAGGTTTGGATTAAATCCAGGAAACAAGGGATCTCGGTTGAATCCTATGAAAATCTTCTTTATTTTTTCATTCATCCTCAGAAAAACCCTTGTTTATCCGTTCACAGTTCAGAGACTGTGGGAAGCCCTTTGGACAGTGGTCCTCAGGTGAAATCAAGACTGTTGGCTCCATTTCCCCAATGCCAGCTGTCGGGGCAGAAGCCCTCGGGCTGAGGATTCTCGGAGCCCATTAAGTTGGCCTCACAGTGGAAGAGTCACAGTCAGATGAGTCATCGGATGACTTTTGGCTCCACTCTTTAGGTTTTGGACACCTTGGCTTAGCACCTTTAACCTGACTCTATAAGGAAGCCATTGGAGGAACTGAGGAAGGGGAGGGAGGTAAAAACCCAATGCAGGTACTAGTCCTTAATTGGAAGCTTAGCACACGAAAGCCACCTGGAAGAGGAAGATAAATACAGAAATGTGTCCAGTGACTGGGCGGGAAACAAGGGCATTCAGAGCACTTATTGTAGGGAATGTGGTTTTTGTACGACGGTGGGAGCTGGGGTTTGAGAAATTGCCTAATAGAGAAGAGGTCCGGATGGTATTTGTACCTCGGAGCGAGTGATGCTGTCTGAGGCAGGAAAGCTGGCCACGAGGTTTGGCACACGAGGGGGTGAAGTGGGGGGTGGAGTGGAGTGCTGAAATCACATGCATATGTCTTCCTGACCCCCCCCCCTTTCTTATCCCGACCTGTTCCTTCTCTCTTGAAGACACTTTTGGTTACTTGGCCACCCGAGTTTTGGTTCTGTGCTTTGTCATGAAACTAGAGCCAAAAGTCTGGCTGGGATCCCAAGTGGCCTTCCTGGAAGAGGAGAAACAGTCCTCCCTTCTTGTGAATTATGGTTCCTTTCCTGGCTCTGGGGGATGGCCTCAGCATCCCATCCCGACGTCACAAGTTCATCAGGCAGTTCCCGCCCCCCCGAGGCTGGCTTGGACCTGCATCGCCTCTGCATATTGGTCTTCCAGGGCTCTCTAAGGAGAAACACACCCCCGTGTTGTGTAGACACTGGAGAGCAGCACTAGTCTGGGGTGTTCCTTGCATGTCAGCCCCAGCGAATGGCTGAAGATACTCCTGCAGTATCCCAGGCCACTCCCGCGGGCAGCCTGGGTTCCTGCTGCTGTCAGGCCGACCAGAGCTCTTGTGTGCTGAGCCTGAGCCCAGTTTCGCTCTGCCCCAGCCCTGCCTGGGATACTGGATCCTAGAACTGGGCTTTGGAAGTCGTCCAGTGCAACCTCGTCAATTTATGGAGGAGTACACGGGGCCCAGACTGGCTAGCAGTCATGGTCATGAACCAAGGCAGTGCAGCCTGGGGCAGGGCTTGTACCTCGGCTCTCCTCTTATCCTTTGCTCCAGCTTTGGTGCCCCTCTCCTAACATCCCTGTTTCCATGGGTCCTGGACCCTGAAGCTTTGGTGTATTAATTATAAAATGTTGGAAAGTCTCTATCAGAGAATTAATTATATTTCGTACATATGGTAGAATATGAGTTCCAAAGGTACATGCTTTGGGCCTACCAAACCTACCGACCAGGCTATTTTAAGCCATACTGCGTATTGATTCACTCTTTCAGATGTGTCCTACCTGTCTGCAATCTTTAGCATAGAGAAAAGGGCCTGGCACATAGTAGATGCTCAATAAAGCTTTGTTGAATGGGTTGAATGGATGAGTTTGCTGTATGAATAAATCTAGTATTGGATGATTAAAAAGTCCTTATACATTTTCATGTGTGTTTTATGGTTCATTCTGCCGCTTTAAAGGTAATTATCTGTCTGATTGATGGCATAAAGTATTTAGAAGAGCCCTAGCCAAATGGATCTCCCATCTCCTAAGCTTTGGGGCAGGGACCTACCCCTTGGCCTCCCTGTCAATCAGTCGGGGTTCTTGGTTTCTCTTACCTGGCCCCTCCACTTGGATTTAGCCTCCTTGGATTCCCTTGATTGACTTCTTTGGACGGAGGTTTTGTCTGGCCAGTCCCCTTCCTGTCAAGGCCAACACCCCATCTGTGTTTTTCCCTACTCAAATTAGAGTCACCCAATGGAAAATGGCTACCCAGCTCCTGGCCTCATCCCCCGCAAGTCACCTAAGGAGTTTTACAATGCTTCCCTTCTCATAATTGTACAAGTCAGCTGTGGTTACCATATGCTAGGAGAAAAAAACTGATAATAATTTTGATTATGAGTTGCTCACGAGAAAGTGCAGACTGCCTAGCGTGGCACTCAAGGCCTCTCATAACTGGCCCCAAATTATAAATCTGCTCTTCCCTGCCATGAATCCCCATTGTGCTGTTTGTCATTATGACCTTGACTTTTCTTGCATTTGGCTCTCTCTGCACTGTTCTGCACATCCGTATTCTGCTTTTTATTGCCCTGCTCCATCCTGGGCGATTGGAATCCTACTCCTAGCCATGCCTGAAGGTCCACTCTTTCCTGAAGCACTCCCTGAGCTTCTCTGGCAGATGAATATCTGCCTTCCCCTGGCCCTCTTCACTCCCCACCATGTGTCTCTTCGTTGGCCCCTCCTCGTCAGGGTCCCCACCCCTTCACTGGGCCAGAGTTTAACATCTTTGGGAGCAGGGATCACCTCCTGCCTACAATACCTGACAAACAGCAAGTGGTATTAGCAAACTCTTCAAATTTAATCAATCTCTAAAGCCCTTGTTTTCAGAAGAAAGAGAGAGAGAGAGAGAGAGAGAGAACCCTTGACATTTCCCCCTGTAGTAAAAAAGGGATTGTGTTAAATACTCCTTCCTGCTGTAGGACTTCAAGGACTTTTGGAAGCTAGTGTTGTCATTTCCAAGTATAAAAGGGAAGCAGTGTCTCAGCTTGCCTGGCCCACAAGAGGTCTGTTCCATCTCGGACATCCCAAGGAACAAAGAGCCCTTGGATTATTGGCTCCTCAGAGATACCTGAGTCCTTGATCCTCTGCCATCACAAACAAGCGCAGTGCAACCTTGAGAGGGACGCTGCTTGGTCTGGAAAGTATTTTTAGCAAAAGATTATGAGACTTTGAGCTAGCTTTTGGAAGCTGTTTTTTTTCTAACGAACTCGAGCGTCAGACACCAGCAGTAGCCACCCTGATGGATAAAAGCAGGTAGAGATATACGTCTGCTCTTAGACGAGGCCCTTGCATATGGATGTGGCTAATGAGAACACCGAAGGATTGGGCTTGTGATTGATTCGGTGAGATCTGTCAGAATATTTGCCTTCTCTACTTTGTGTGAGCGTTATTTGTGTTTTGAGGGGATTCTGAGGCTAAGAATAAGACCATAAAATAAAATGTTCTATGACTTCACAGTATCATGAATGAATCATATGTTTTACAGAAAATGCATCTAAGAATATTCATTCTACTAATGCACATTTGAGTAACTACTATCCCTCAGGCATTATATCAGTAGTTGGAGTACATAGAGGACTGGGAATACTTACATGGTCATGGTCCCTGCCCTTGGCAGCCATAGACCCACAGGAGGAGAAGCAAATCTGTAATTATGGTAGAGAGCAAACGGAATTGCACACTAGGCAGGGATCTTCACTGCAAACAGCCTAGGTTGGCTATTGAAGCAGAAAAGGAATTTATTGGAAAGGTATCGGCTTTCCAAATCAACAGGAAATCTAGAGAGCTATGTTTGGGCAAGAATAAAGAAATACAAAGTGTAGGAAGACCCTTCTGGAGGAACTATGATATGACTTTGTTACTAGCCTGCTGGACCTGTCTGTTGGTTTTCCTGAGTACTGATGTGGCCGGCTATCCAGTCTAGTAGCTGCGAGGAGGATCGATTCGAGGGAGATAAGACTGGCAACGGGGAGGCTAGTTAGGGGACAGTCCGGCGGTCCAGCTGAGAGATGATGAGGGCTTCAAGTGGGACAGGGGTAGTAGGAGTGAATGGGCCTAAGTAAAACACCAAAAAGGAGACTCAGTCGGCAGGACTCGATGGTCGAGGAGGGTGGGAATGATGAGTCAGAGGGAGAGCGACTCCGGGTTTCCAGTTGGGCAGGTGTTTGGCCGTGCCTACAGTTGAGGGATTTCAAGAGCGGCATCACGGCAGGGTAGAAGATGTGTTCCATTCTGAGTTGTGTGGGAAACCTCCAGGTGGAGGTCGTTGATGCAAGAATCGGAAGGTCAGGTGCAGTCTGAGCAGGACTATGGGAGAAGACAGTGGTTGAAGTCTTGAGCTGGGATAAGATCACCCAAGGAGAAAGCACAAAGTGGTTAACATCAGGAGGCTGAGGGCTGAGCCTGAACTCACTGGGAGGATTAGGCATCCGAAGGAGGTGGTGGGATGAGAGGCACAGGAGGAACCGGGCACACATGAAGAGAATTAGGGAAGTACAGGTCGCAAAGGCCAAAGCAGTTGGGAGTTTCAGAAGGAGCATGTGACCCACAGGGCCCAGGGCAGCCCCGAGGTGTGTGCAGCAGACTTGCTGTTGAAATCGACAATTCATGCAGTTTCCATGGAACGAGGAGGACACAACCAGAGCTCTCCGGTGGAAGTGTGAAGGGGAAATGCAGAGAGCAGGGAGATCTCAGCAAAGAAATTTGGGTGTTCTCCCTTTCTTAGAGGGAAGCTCAACGAGACTTACCAAGAAATGCGAGATGAAAGGTTTTTGTTTTAATTTTGTTTTGCTTTGTTAAGAGACTGAAGTTTCTTTATGGAATGAGAGGAAAGGACCAGTAAGAAAGAAGTTTCTGGAGAGAGGTGGCTCGGCGGAGGGGGGTGTGGGGGTGTGTCCTCACTAGCCCTGTGTTAGACCCCATTCCAACTTCGACAATTCAGAAATGTCAAGAAGGTAGAAATCTCACAGACCCATGCTACGCAAGAGCCCTCCACCCAATGGCTCAGGAACACTTGAGGTCAACTTCAAAATGTGAGAAATTTTATTTCCGCTATAAATGCAGAGGATGTAGGAGGGTGGGCTGAATCTGTGGGACTTATGATGCATCCTGGAACGTACGTCCTAAAACACAAGAGCAAATCTTTCTGCGCTATAAGCGATAGGGGAATCTTTGGGTATAAGGAAATTTTAATGGCAATTCGTATTCTCTTTGTATCGTAAGAGTGGTTCTCAGTGAGCAACGTGTAGTGAAACAAAATGGAAGAGTTACAGGGCAGCTCCCTCCATAGCCCGGCTCTGTGATCTGCAGGTAGCATTTCATGGCGCCTGCCAAGGATGTTTGTTGGCCTTATCTCTAACCTTCACAGCAATCCTGGGGGTGGATATTATCCATTATCACCGCATTATATGCAGATGAGAAGGAGTGAGGTACAGAGAAACTGAGGTCACAGGCCCAGGGCGACCCAGTTGGAGAGTCAGGATATGGAGCCAGCCCACCTGGCTGCAAAGACTTGGGCTTCACTTGGCCCTAGTCTCCCTCCTATCGGAGGTGGTGCCTTTGTACTCACAGAGGTCAATGCCAAGGAGGACAGACTTGCAAGATGCACGCTTTTCTAGAGCTAGTGGAAGACGTGTGCAAACACTGGCGATGTCCCAACAGCCCCGCTCCGGGGGTCCAGGCCCCAAGCTACCTCTCGTGCGCCTGCCTTGCGGTGGTGAGGCTTTGGAAGCAAACAGGCATCAAGCAGAGAGATGAGGAGATGTGATTTTACTTCTTTTTTCCACAACAGATGAAAGTTTACTTTTGGAACCATTTTAAGGATTCTCTTCTCAGTCCTCAGCATAATCTTGGCAGAGAACGTCAGGAAAAATTTATAGCTTGACCTAAAATACCTTGGCCGTCTTAAGGAGTACTCTTAAACTTCGGATTCATCCATTCCTACAGGGAAGGAATTGAAAGAGTACACAGATAAATGTGTTTTTGAAAGCCAGTCGCCCTGCTAGACGAGGCAGTTGGTATGTGCTCTTTCTATTACTCTTAACAGAATGGCAGTGTTGGTATACAGCAGTGTGATAGAGAACTTAGCTCTGTGCTTAGAAAAATTTCCATCCCTTATTTGAAACACTTTTGCTTCACTGCCAAGGAGAACCGAAGTGTTATTTGGGGCCACGCTTATAATGAAGATGACTTGAATATGCTTTAACTTCACCGAGACACTGCCTTCTTTGCTTACTAATATTTTATGACTAAGACCACCTTGTCTGAAACTATAACTGAAGAAGATTTCTTTTTTTAAGCGTCTACAGGTTTCTTCTATATTTGTGACTTTATTAAAAATGGATAATAGACTAGAAAATTTTCCCTTGAAGGCTGTTACGACCGTGCCTGAGTCCATTTTAAAATACAAGCTTTATAGAAACCCTTTGGTTTTCCATTACAAATCCTGAATCTGAAAGCGTACTGTTGTCCCTAAAAACTGTTTCTCTTTCCCACAAGTTCTGATGAGGACAATGTGAGTTAAACATTAGTATCTTTTTTTTTTTTTAAGAATTAACACTGAAGAGCAGAACCTTTTGGACTCACATTTGATACTTAGGAATAACTGGGGGCAAAAAAATCCAAATATATCCTAGGTTATATATTAGCTCTGCAGATTTTCCTCTTTGTTGTCAACATAAAAATTCAATAAACTATGTACACACAGTTCTCTACTAAATGCTGTATAATAAAAGAGAAATGATGTTGGAGATAACCTATCGAAAGATGCGTAGTATTGACATGAAGCATGATTCATTTTTAATCTTGGGCCTGTGGACTAGAATTTCTTCACTTCATATATATATATGTATATATATATTTTAAAGGGTGCTGAATTTAAAGGGAAACTCTGGCAGTTGTAAAGCATAAACCCCAGGCTTTTAGATCATCCCCCTTTTAAAGAGCGTATCAATAATTACCGACAATGTCATGTTCAAGTCTGAGCCAGGTAGCACTCTTGTCTGTCAAGTATAGTATTAAGCATCTTCTGAGATAGGATGAAGGTGACCTGCTTGTGTAACCGCTGAAAGTGGACAGCTCAGTTGCCAAGAAAGTTTCTCTGTCCCTCTGAATATCCATCAAGCCTCTGCTTCTCCACAAACTCAGCTGCTCATGCTAAAAATTGCTGGAAGATGGAACAGGGTGGAAATGGCTTATGTTTTTAATTGACTCCATTCATTTGTTGTTTTGGTTATTAGGAAGTCATTCATAATTTTGTGACTGTGTCCCTGTCATAAGTTTGGACACATTTATGAGGGACCACTTGCTGAGCATAATATTCGCCTGAGAGTCTAAGAATTCTTGGAAAATTAATAGGTCTTGGAAAAAATAGACAGTATTCACCGTCTTCCTGTTCAAATGTGCAGTGAATCACGGTCATGCACAAAAGATGCTGCATGTGAGCCTCAAATGATTCAAGAACTTTTCCTTGTAGACATTTGACAAAGGAAAAGGACTGAAGAGTGAACTGCAGGGATCCAGAGTTCCAGTCTCCTTTGAGTCTCTCCACCACCAACCCCGGGGTGCATTCCAAAGTGACTTGCCATCAAGGTACTAACCCTCAGCCAGGAGCTGAGAACGGTGCCTGCCACATTTTATTTAAATTCTTTAAAAATGGACACATCAGGGATCTTGTTTTGTGGTTATCCTTAGATCTCATCTCAGAATTAGTAAAAAAAAAAAAAAAAAAAAGCCAAAAAACACACAAAACACCCTCAAAGACCAAAGTGGTATTTGCAAGTATTTACTGAGCACTGGGAGATTTTGCTGGCCAAAAAATCTAGTAGAAATACGAATAATAGCCGTGATCTTATGTAACATTTATCGAGCGATTATTATACGCCAAGCACTGTGCTGGATGCCTCACACGTGTAATCTCATTGAATTTTTACAATTTTTACACTGACCCAACAAGACACCCATGACAGACAAAGAAAGTGGGTTTGTAGATTTTTGTTTACATTCCCAAAGTCATGGAGCAAGTAATCGATGAAGTCAGGCTGTTCACCTCCATTTGTCTCCAAAGACTAAGAAAACAACCACTCCGCTATTTTACTTTTCTTTTCCCACTCTCTCTTGGCATGATGTCTTAAAGGATCTTTGAGATAGAAATGATAATAGTAGTTATAATAATAGCTAAGTCATATGGAGCAATTCTCTTATTTATTTACTGCTCTATGTGTCCGATGATATTCGCTGATGGAATTCTCTCAACACCTCAGTGAGTTGAGCCTTATCATCACGGTCATTTCAGGGTTGAGGAAAGTGAGGCATACAGAAGTCACGTAAATTGCCAGTCACTGAGTTCCTGGGTGGCAGGGCCATTTTTGGTAACAGATTTTCTGGTTCCCATCTATGTTCTGCGAAGGAACCAGCAGTTACGTATCCATTTGTTTTCACTACAGTGTGAGGCGAGAAACTTTTCTACTTGAGTTCTGATATGAATGAACAAGGAAACTAAGGACATTATTTCTTCTAGACTCTTGTGTACACAAGGGCCCTGCCATCAAATACATTCTAATTTGAGGAAATACAAAATTAATCTTTTCCTTTAGACATGGCACAGGGCCCTGGTACAACAGAATTCCTGTCTGGTTTCAAGTTCTAAATGAGATTACTTGGGGAACGCCTCTGAGAGTCTCCTAGTTACAGCGTCCCCACGGCTGTCCTGCATTCTCTGGATAAATTCCATCAGAACTTGTGTTTCTTGATAACCTTATTGGTCTCGTTTTGAAAATGAGTCAAGTATTTCATGCAGAAAAAGAGAGAGAGAGAAAAGAAAAAGAAAAATGTAGTATTTGCCTGGTTGGGATATGCAAGACCCTAAGGACTCACGTTGGTAGAGATGTAAGCAGGAGACGCCGTACAGATTGAAGGACAATGAAATCTTTGGGATAAAGGCAGATGAAGAGCTCATCTCTCTCTCTGTCTTTTCGTTCTATAATGGGTGATGTCTACTCACCTGAGGAATAGGAACATGCATCTCTCATTTCATTCTAACAACGACCCAACGACGAAGCAGCTCGTAACAGGCGAAGACACTGTGAGTCAGAGAGTTTGTTTTAACTCTTTTGAAGTCTATTCCGTGGGATGTGAACACGTGTTTTAAGACACCATGGGAAAATGAGAGTCTGTGGCCTATTATTCAGAGTGAGTCCTTTAGCTTAATTGTATTCATTTGGCATTTGCCTACCTATTCTAGGCAAGGACTGTTAAAGGTGCTTGCCCTCTAGGTACTTGCCGATCTACTAGAAGAAATAAGATACATGAACAATAACTATCTCATAGGCCGCTGAGACTAGGGCATGGCCAGGAAAATGTAAATGACCCTAGGAATTCGGAGGTTAACCAGAGCTGGCAAGGATGATGCCATGTAGGTAAGAGGAGGTGACAAATGGCTTCCTGGAGGCTGAGAAGAACTGTGCCCAGTCCCCTTCACTGCTCTCTGGACTCGGCAACCTGGCACTTCAGGCAACACCTGAATCCTTGATAAAACTCTCTAGCTTAGCTAAAGAAAGGCATGCTTTCCGTTCTTGAGCTTTGACTAAATAAAAGCAGGACCCTGAGTAGCTGGCAGTCAAAGCACAGCCCTAGACCAGCGATGCTGTATCCGTCTAGCAAAATGCAAGGGCCTGACAGACACCATGCGGAGAGGGTCAGTATTCAACCCTGAAGTGATCCGTCACTTACTTCTGCAGAGCTGTGAGAATATAGTATGGAAATTTACTTACTAATCAGAAGCTTGGCCAGGGTCTAGGAATAGTGACCATTGGTTACTATGTTGCAGGCACTTCACCCATATTATCTCTACACCTCCTTACAACTTTGTGTGATTTCTGAGGTTAACTCCATAAGCAGCGAGGTCGTTCAGCCTGCCCCAGGTCACACAGCCAGAGCAAGGATTGGTTGGAGCCAGGTCTGTGTGCTCCCAAGCCAGTGCCGCCTTGCTCGGCTGGGTGCCCTCTAGGAGTGACTAGAATTCCAATCTCATATGTGGATGATAGTGACCAACTTTTCCCCCAAACCAGCCTCTTCACCTCTTTGTCTTTGCCAGATGCTGCTCACCCGCTCACTTTTGCCCTCATCCATGTGAAATATTTCTCCCGAACTCCCTTGAGGTTGGGGATTTGTGTCCCCAGAACCTGGCCTCAACATGATAGACATTTAGTGAAGGCCTGTTGAACTCTACTTCCCTCATCATCCTCCCTCTCTCCCTGTTCAGCTCATGGGCATGATGCCGTCCCCTCTTTCCTTCTCCCGCTGGCTCTCAGTCTTCCACGACTCGCTCCTCCAAGCCTCAGACTAGCTGTTCCTCATTCATTCAGGGGACCGAGGGCCTTTATCACAACACTGATGCCATGTCCCACTTCCTAAGCCAACTTCCGTAAAGTGGAAATGAAGAGAAAGCTCCCGCCACTGTATTCAGTTCTGTATTCAGTTCTTCTGGTCCTCAAAACCTGAAGGGTAGATTTCTTCACCTTTTTCCAGGGACCATCAGAAGGCTCACAGCTCTGTTAGCCGGAAGAGATGCTCATGAGACTCAGATCATAGCCATGTCCTGTGAAGCCCGCATTTCCTCACCCGGTACCCAATTCTCCATTCACTGGAGCTCAGGACTTGATTCACTGGTAATGAAGTAGGTGAGGATCTGTGGTACCCTCTTCCCTAGACCTTCGGCCTTCACCTAGCTGTCTCTTCCTTGTCATCCCAGCCTCAGGCGAAATGTTGCCTCCTTTCCTGGGCTCCCTGTCTCAAGTTTGACCCCTCACGGTCACTACCACTTTGTCTGATTTTAATTCTCTCTAGAGCACATTAGCTCTCTGATGTTTTTCTTATTTAGGTCATTGTGTATGTATTGTTTATCAATTGTTGAACTGCCAGCCTTGTGGAGAACACGTGTTCCTTTGGAGTCTGTCGTGCGCAGCACTGTCTGCTGCCTGAAAGGCACTCAATAAATATTTGATGGATGGATGAACGAATCTTAGTCAGTGTGAAGATGCCGCCTTAGAAGTGTATGAAGGCCGAATGTACGAAGGACCGTTAAGTGAAAAGAAATACCAGATGAGCCCAAGCATCACAGAGATGTCCCGCATAAGTGATGTGCTTTCCTCGAGGATGTGTTTAGGCAGACGTGTCCGACAGAAAAGGTGAATATTTCAGTTACGGTTTGGTTCCGCTGCGATGGAGAGCCACCAGCTCTCCCGTTCTCTGCGGCTTTGAGGGGGTGTCCACTGGGGGATCGGAGACACGTTAGCTGACACACGCTAGTATTTTCTTCTTTTGACAAATGCAGAAAGCACTTCCTGCAGCAAAGACAGGATAGGGGACATTTAGAAACGAAATTCTAAGACGCTGCCCAAACATGAGTAAGAAGGTGCGAGTGTGTGTGTGTGTGTGTGTGAAGCGTAAATCCTTCGCTAGTCTGTGATCTGAGAGTGATGTTTCAGAAAATTAGCTAATTCCTCCTGCTACTGGTTGTGCGTGGATTATTCAAACGCTTGTCTCAATCTTCTTCTCTTCCGTGAGGTAAGCCAGGCTGATCCCTGAAATCTGTCATGGTGATCAGACTCTAGACCACATGGAAAACGTCCCCCCTTATCACAGATTTTTCTTTTATGATGCCAGTGACACAGAACCCAGTGTGGAGCTCTTGAAGCAGTTTGAAAAGAAGCTTCTAGGTCATGGGTATGACTGGCCATAGTCCTCATGCATCCGTGTGAAAATACACATAACAAGTTGCATTTCCGTAGCCTTCTCTCTGTGGAGGTATGTGATGGCCGGTGTCGTAGCCAAGACTTTAAATCTGTGTTCCCCAGGCCCGCTAGACCCGCGGCTGCCATTTATCAGGAGTCCCCGTGTGTGTGACACATGTTGCTTTGTCTCATTATACAACCACCCTCTGTGGTGGGGGACATTCCCTCCTGGCCACATTCCCTCTGAGGAGACAGCAGTCTCTCATGGTGAAGCGGTCTTCACCGGGTGTGAAGACCCGGTGGCAGAGCTGGGGCAGCAAGGCTTAGCGTGAGGTCCGTCCTGCCCCCCAGTCTTGACGCACTGTCACTATTGTTTTGGAACTTCTCTTAAAGCGCTTACCGTTCTTAAGCTCGATTGGCCTTATTTTAGAACGTGTGTTTCCCCTTCTGTTATACTATGATTCTAGATGTTAGCCTCCACGTCTCTCCTTCTCTGAACCCCCTGTGTGCCCTTGCAGAGTGCTCTGCACATCCTCGACCAGGGCCTGGCGTCAGGCTAATAAAATAATATTATTATTTTATTAAAAAAATTTTTTAAGACTTTTGATGCCCTCTCCCCATTTCCCTGTCCCTGCCTCTGGCAACCATGAATCTGTTCTCTCTATCTGTGAGCTTGCTGTTCGGTTTTTTTTTAGAAGTGCAATCACAGAGTATTTGTCTTTCTCTGTCCAACTTGTTTCCCATAATGTGCTTGCGTTCCATCCGTGTTGTTGCAAATGGTGAGATTTCATTCTCTTTTGTGGCTGAATAGTATGTCATTGTGGGTGTGTATGTGTGTGTACCATAATTTGTGTGTGTGTGTGTGTATACATATATATATATTCACACATATGTACATAAATGATTTCATTATGTGCATGTATTTATATATGTACACCATCATTTTTTTATTTATTCATCAATTGTTGGGCACTTAGGTTGTTTCCATATCTTGGCTATTGTAAATAATGCTGTAATAAGCATAGGGGTGCAGATATCTTTTTGAGTTAGTCTTTGTGCTTTCTTTGGATAAATACCCAAAAGTGGAAATACTGGATCATAGGGTATTTCTATTTTCAATTTTTTAAAAGATTTTATTTATTTATTTAACAGGGAGAGAGAGAGCACAAGTAAGCAGAGTGACAGGCAGAGAGGGGGGGGGGAAGCAGGCTCCCCACTGAGCAGAGAGCCCAATGCAGGGTTCGATCCCAGGACCCTGAGACTATGACCTGAGCCGAAGGCTGAGGCTTTAACCTACTGAGCCTCTCACCGCCCCTATTTTCAATTTTTTGAGGAATCTCCATTCTGTTTCCCACAGTGGCTGCACCATCATACATTCCCACCAATGATGCGTGAGGGTTCCCTTTGCCCCACATCCTCGCCAACACTTGGTATTTCTTGTCTCTTTGAGAGTGGCCATTCTCACAGGTGTGAGGCGACACCTCATTGTGGTTTTGATTTGCATTTCCCTGACCATTAATGACACTGAGCATCTTTTTATGTACCTGTTGGCTATCTGTCCATCTTCTTTAGGAAAATGCCTATTTTTTAAAAAATGTAAAAGTCATGCAAAAATTCCGTGATATTTAAAATATCAAAATTTTAAATACAGATAGTCTTCACCCTGCACTTGGCCTTTCTTGCCTGGTCCCAGCCCTGTAGGAACACTTAAAACATGCTGAGCAAATGGGCTGTAGATTTGGTGTCTGAGCGAAATCTGCCATTAATGATCCAGTGAAACACTAGCATTCAGAGCTCATTGATGAATCGGATGGACGAGAGCTCTTGGCCTTTCTTGCTATCGGTCTGTCCATGAGGATGTTGATTCAGCTGTGCTGGTCACGCCCGGAGTGAGCCACCGGAGTCCAGCTTCCCTATCAGCCTCAGCAGCGGTCTACCCACCAGGGAGAGTTTTCTTAGACGCTCAGCTCTAAATTAAAAACTGCCCTTGCTTGGCTAAGAGTCTAAAGTTCCTGGAATTGCTCTTTCGTTTTGTTATTTTCTCCCCCTTCCTTAGTCTTGTTGTTTCCAGAAATCAGAATGGTTGTTTTGAAAGGACAGGCTATAAGATACATAAATATGTGCCCCTGTGTATAGACAGACAGGTAGATATCTCCCCGCTGTCCCCACCCCTCCACCAGGACTAGGTAGATAACAAGAAGCAAAGTAAATATTTGTGACTCTATTAATTAGATTCTGGGAGATAGATGTGGGAAAAAGAAGGGTTTAATTTGGAGCACACTATATTTATATCTGAAGTCACCATTGTTTCACAGCCAACAAAAAGCTGTATACCCAACAAAAAGATCAGCAGGTCAAATTTACTTTCATTTCAGCTAAGCCCGTTTTTCCATGCTGTTTTCAGTCTGTGTTTAGGACCCCGAAGGCTTAGCCAGGTGAGGAATCTGTACAGGGAGTGCAGTCGCATTGTCGTCCAGAGTAACAAGGGGACAGGAGTCTGGGGTCTGAGTGTATCCTGGGCAGCTTCTCCTCGCTGCAGACAGGCTCAATTACAGAATAGTCACCCTTCCACGGGAACTTTCGTCTCTTTCCAAAGACATGTCTCTCCAAAGTCAACAGAATTAAAATGTTGAAAACGAGCTTCAGGTCCACAAATGGTCAGATGGACTAGAAACTGAACCTTCAGGGGACCGGGGTGCCCGTGGTGCCATGCCGGTGAGGCATTGCACAGAGGAGCCTCTCTTTCTCCCCGTCATGGAGAGAGAGCAGGGGGAGGAGCCGAGGGGGAGGGAGAAGAAGGGCAGAAAGAATCCCAAGCAGACTCCGCACCGAGCAGGATGCAGGGCTCCCTCTCATGACCCCGAGATCGTGATCTGAGCCCAAACCAAGAGGCGGATGCTTAACCGATTGAGACACCCAGGTGCCCTCTTTTTTTTTATAATGATTTTAAAAATTATTTATATTTAAATTATTAAATATAATGTATTATTTGTTTCAGGGGTACATGTCTGTGAATCATCAGACTTACACAATTCACAGCACTCACCATAGCACATACCCTCCCCAGTGTCCATCCCCTAGCCACCCTCTCCTGCCCCCAGCAACCTTCAGTTTGTTTCCTGAGATTAAGAGTCTCTTATGGTTTGTCTCCCTCTCTGGTCCCATCTTGTTTCATTTTTTTCCTACCCCCAACGACCCCCCGCCCTGCCTCTCAAATTCCTCATATCAGAGATATCATATGGTAATTGTCTTTCTCTGATCAACTTATTTCACTTAGCATAACACCCTCTAGTTCCATCCACATCATTGCAAATGGCAAGATTTCGTTTCTCTTGATGGCTGCATAGTATTCCATTGTGTATATATATACCACATCTTCTTTGTCCATTCATCTGTTGATGAACATCTAGGTTCTTTCCATAGTTTGGCTATTGTGGACATTGCTGCTATAAACATTTGTTTGCACGTGCCCCTTCGGATCCCTACGTTTGTATCTTTAGGGTAAATACCCAGGAGTGCAGTTGCTGGGTCGTAGGGTAGCTCTATTTTCAATGTTTTGAGGAACCTCCATTCTGTTTTCCAGAGTGGCCGCACCAGCTTGCATTCCCCCAACAGTGTAGGAGGGTTCCCCTTTCTCCGCATCCTCGCCAACATCTGTCATTTCCTGACTTGTTAATTTTAGCCATTCTGACTGGTGTGAGGTGGTATCTCACTGTGGTATTGATTTGTATTTTTCTGATGCCGAGTGATGTTGAGCATTTTTTCATGTGTCTGTTGGCCATTTGGATGTCGTCTTTGCAGAAATGTCTGTTCATGTCTTCTGCCCATTTCTTGATTGGACTATTTGTTCTTTGGGTGTTGAGTTTGATAAGTTCTTTATAGATTTTGGATACTAACCCTTTATCCGATATCTCATTTGCAAGTATCTTCTCCCATTCTGTCAGTTGTCTTTTGGTTTTATTGACTATTTCCTTTGCTGTGCAAAAGCTTTTGATCTTGATCAAGTTCATTTTGATAGTTCATTTTTGCCCTTGCTTCCCTCAGGCATGGCCTTCTTACCTGGAGCACAGAAATTGCCACTCTGGGCCTAGACTGTTGAAAAGAGGGAGCAATTTCCATCAGAATAAACTTTCCCACTGCTTAGGTATAATCTATCCGTACAGGCATGACTTAGAAAGACTTCAGAGTTTCAGCAAGACCAGATTTTTCATTCATTCAGCAAGAATCTACCTACATCCACCAGGGGCTGGGAATTGAGCAGTAAGGAGAGTAATCATCTGTCTCACTTGGAGTCTGTATTCTGGTGAGGAGAGCTGGAGAAAGATGGCACAACAAACAACAGTATAATGTGGTAGATGGTCTAAGTTTTTATGGTGAGAAATGGACAGGGTAAGTGTGGCACCTTTGGCTCAGGTGGGCAGGAAGGGCATCTCTGGAAAGGAAACATTTGACCCAAGGCTGCAGTGAGAGGGGGTGAGTGCAGCACCTGGTGTGTTTGGGGAGTGACTGGGAGGTCCATGTGGCTACAGCTGGGTGAGGGAGAGGTCTTGAGGTCTCAGGGAGCCCCAGAGGTCAGACCGCATCTGCCCAGTGCAGGCTGTGAGAAGCCTCTGGAGGCTTTAGCAAGTAATGAGCTGATGCGAGTTTTGTTATGTAAATGTTACTCTGACTTCCAAGTGGAGAAGGGCTAGTGCTTTGATTTTGGGAATCGAGAAGCCAGGCATCACCTTGCTTTTGTAGAGCTTATACTTTGGTGGGGAATTTTGGTGATGGGCACATAAAGAAGTAAAGTCAATTCAGGTATATTATGAATAAAATGAAAGTGTGATGGGAAAGCAGGAGGGATGGGACTGTGTGCTGCAGTGAATAGTTAGGAGAGGTTCTCTGGAGGAGTGGCATTGGATTGAGAATAGAGCGAGGAGGAAGGGCAGCCATGGACCAGTGAGGGAGGACAGGCAGTATACCAAGGGGTGGGTGGAGTGGGGGGGGATGGTCTGCAGTGCAAAGGCCCTGAGGTAGGGTGAGCGTCATGAGGTGGAAGAACACCAAGAAGGCCAGTATGGCCAGAGCACAGGGAGCTGAGACGAGAGGTCAAGAGGTAGGCAGGGCCAGACCCTGGAGAAACGTTCAGGCCATGGTGAAGAACGTAGATTTTAATGTAGTTGAAATGGGCAGCCATTGAAGGGATTTAAGTATGAATTTTATTTCAAGATGATCAGTCTGCTGTTTTGTGGGGAATAAATTTGTAGGGGGTATGGATGTTAGGAAGCCAGCCTTTGTAGTAATGCAGCTGAGATAAAACCATGGTTTTGATTCTGGTAGAGGCTGTAGAGAGAATGGGTTGAGATCTATTTTGGAGATAAGCCAACAGGATTCATTAACACAATGGATGTGGGAAGTAAGGGGAATCGAGAGGGATTTCTAGTAATTGGCATAAGCAAGTGGATGGATGGCATGCCATTTGTAGAGATGAAGAGTGGGAGACGAACAGATGGGAGAGGGCCATAAGGAGGTAGGCGAAGTCAGGAGTTCTGATATGGACAAGGGACATTTGAGGCCTTTTTGGAGTTTTATTTTATTTTAAAGACTTTATTTCTTTATGAGAGAAGAGAGAGAGAGAGAGAGAGAGAGACCACAAGTGGGGGGAGGGGCACCAGCAGAAGCAGACGCCCACTGAGCAGGGAGCCCAAAGCAGGGCTCAATCCTAGGACCCTGGGATCATGACCTGAGCCGAAGGCAGACACTTGGCCAACTGTGCCCCCCTTTTATGGAGTTTTAAATGCAAATGTCCAGTAGATGATTTGATATGGGTATCTAGAGTTCAGAGTAGAGGTCTGGGGGTGAGCCCTAAATTTGGGAATTATCAGCATGCAACTAGTATTTAATGCCCAGGACAGGATAATATAAAAAAAGAAGAGGAGGAGGGTGGAGAACCAAGGGCGTATTCCAAGATGCAGAGTGGAAACATAGATCACATGCCAACCAGGAGGACTGAGAAGAGGTAGGCAGGTAGGTAGAAGGCAAGTCAAGACAAAGGGGTCCTTAAAAGCCAAAGGAGGAATCATGGATTTGCCAACTTGAAGGTTTTTGGTGACTTTGACAAGGGCCGATCAAGTAGAATAGAGAACAGCAGTTTTGAGCAGTTTCCCTTTGGCCAAGGGAGTGAAGTTTCATGACCTCTCTGGGAAGTCATTCGTGAATTTTTACGTCTTGAGGCACAGAGAAATATACTGATCTCCTTCCACTGCTGAACAGATGTTTTCATGAAAATGGTAGCATTCTCTGGCATAGATCTAACCAAAGTTTTTAGTATCCTCTATTTCACTGAAGAACAAAACAGAGTCCATTTCTTCGCTTGTGTTTATGGCACCCCTTTCTTTTTGCCTGTTGCTTTTGAAATATTTAGAAACACAGAATGGCCCAGATAGAGGGACCTTAGTCATCCCTTTATTTTAAGGATGAAGAAACGGAAACCTGGAAAAGTAAATTAGCGGAGGCAGGCTAGAATCCAGGAATCTTTGAATTATATCATATTTAGGCTTTATGATACATCTAATTCATCCTCTCCTCCCCAAGTGTTCCCAGCTGAAGAATATTAGGAGTGCAATCCCCAACAGCTTGAAGTAAAGGAATTTTACCTCCATGACTGCTTCTGATCTGACACTATACCTGTTAAATGGAATCAGCGTCATCATTTGGGTCATGTTTTAGGATATTGCAGAAGACGCTATAGAGGAAGGTCTGAAAAACTCCCCATGTCGTGTGTCTGTGGCACAGGCGCCACTGTGGTTCTCTCCTGTGTGCTCAGATCCGACGTCCAGCAGGCTTCTGGGCAGCTGCCGACCCTCACTGCCACGGCCATGCAATGAAGCCTCTTTGCTTTACACGCTTCAGAACGAAGTTGCCCATGCCCCGAGCCTCACCGAGCTTAGAGTGCACAGGGGCAAAAACTACACCGAGCTAATGAGAAGATTCAGAAGTGATCTGACAAGGTGCTCAGGTGACCCTCAGGGCCAGTCACTGGCTGGTATGGTCTTTACATGAGCTTGTCATCTAAAGATAGGATCCTTTGCAGCCGTAGACGAATGAGTAAGGAAAATGTGACACATGCACACACATATACACACAATGGAATATTACGCAGCCATCAAAAGGATGAGATAGTGCCATTTGAGACAACATGGATGGACCTACAGAGAATTATGTTAAGTGAAATAAGTCAGACAGAGAAAGATATACATCATAGGACTCCACTCGTAAATGGATTCTAAAAAACTGAATAAACTAAGCGCAGAATCAGAACCATAAATACAGAGAACAAACTGGTGGTCGCCAGAGGAGAGGGAGGTGGAGGGTTGGGCAAAATGGGTGAATGGAAGAGAGAGAAACAGGCCCCAGCTCAGGAATGAGTAAGTCACGGGAATAAAAGGCAGAGAAGGAATAGGGTCGGTGAGATCGTAATAGTGCTGTAATGGGGCAAACAGCAGCTACTCTGGTGCCGAGCAGAGAATGGATGAGTGTGTCAACTCGCGAAAACCCCACTTACGATAGGGAAAAAAAGAGAGGATCTTTCAGTTTGATGATGAACGTGGGAAAGTCAAGCAGGAGATGCGGCTCTTTTGGGTAACTTAAGGAAACCACATAGCTTTTGGGGAGGACTCCTCCTGAGACCCTCTCCGTGGCTGTAGAAGGCCTGCCTGGCCACGTGGCTCACCAGTATGCTGTCCCTGGAGCAACAGCGGCCGGCCAGGAAGCCTGGTCACACACCAGGGCTCAGCTTCTCACACCCACGGTCTGCCTGTGCGGGCCAGACACCTGTGCTCTGGTACCAGATACTTACACTGGACCTTATTTTAACATCTTTGAAATGAGGAAAAATTCCCGTAAAGGACACCATGAAGTTTCACGTGAGCCGATGGGAGTGGATGCGACATTACATACTGTAAAGCCCATACAACTGGGAGCTGTTAAAAGACTTCCGAAGAGAACCCGGAGCCAAGTTCAGCCTGACAGTTTGCTGTCTTAAAAGTATGAACAAGTAGGGGGGGCGCCTGGGTGGCTCGGTTGGTCAAGCATCTGACTCTTTTTTTTTCTCCCCAAATATGTTTATTTTAATTTTCCAGTGTTACAAGATTGATTGTTCATACACCACACCCAGTGCTCCATGCAGTACGTGCCCTTCTCAATACCCCCAACCAGGCTCACCCAGCCCCCCACCTCCCCTCCAAACCTCTCAGTTTGTTGCTCAGAGTCCACAGTCTCTCCTGGTTCATCACCCAGTCCGATTTCCCCCCATTCACCCTTCCCTTCCTTCTCCACGATGCCCTCCATTTTCTTTATGCTCCACACGTAAGTGAGACCATAAGGTAATTGACTCTCTCCGCTTGACTTATTTCACTCCGCATAATCTCTTCTAGTCCAGTCCATGTTGCTACAAAAGTTGGATATTCATCCTTTCTGATGGAGGCATAATATTCCATTGTATAGATGGACCACATCTTCCTTATCCACTCATCTGTTGAAGGGCATTTTGGTTCTTTCCACAGTTTGGCTATTGTGGTCATTGCTGCTATGAACATTGGGGTACATGTGGCCCTTCTTTGTACTGCATCTCAAGCATCTGACTCTTGATTGCAATTCAGGTCAGGATCTCAGGGTCCTGAGATCGAGCCCCAAGTCGGCTTCCACGCTCAGCAGGGAGTCTGCTTGTGATTCTCTCTCTCTCCCTCTGCCTCTCTCTTCACCCTCCCTGCACGCTCGTGCGCTGGCATGCTCTCTCTCTCTTTCTCAAATAAATAAATACATAAATAAATAAATAAATAAATAGTTGTTTTAAAAAGTATGACAGACTATAAAAGTAAGGAAGATATTTATTTTAGTTAACTTGTGAATTAGGCAAAGGTCTGTTTTATGAATAATCAAGGCACATATCCTATTTCCTAAAAGGCACAATAATGACTCTGCATCTAGACAGCCTGTATTCCAAGGCATTACAGCTGGGGAACAAATAAAGCTGGATTTATTGTGCATCTCTGCCGGGGGTGGGGGTGCAGGAGATGGGCCGTGTGGGATTCAGCCGTGATGGAGACAGGAGCCCTTCTCCCGGAAGATTACAAGTCAATAGGGAGCAGGAGGCAAACATCCGAATCCCAGGACAGAATGTGATGTTTGTAATAGAAGAGAGAAAAAGTCTCACGAAGTCCAAAGAATAGAGGAGTTTTATTTGGGAAGAGAGGGTAGTAGAGGAGGTTTCTTAAAGAAGCAGAGTTTATAATTTGCAGCAGTCAATGGGTAGGAATCTGCAAGTGGGGTAAGGCAAGCCAGGTGCAAGACAAAGGCACACACAGCGGTTCGGGCCAGTTTGTGCCTGTCAGAGTGTCCTCTGTCACTGAAGCAAAGGTCAATGTTTAAGAATGATCATAAATCAACACTTACTGCATATCAAGCCCTGTCCTAAAAGACAATAAGGATATTTCTCCCGATGATTATCATAACGACCGTATGGGAGAGATGCGATCGATATCACCTACGGATGAGCAAAGCGAGGTGCAGACAGGATGAGTCAATTGCCCAACGTCCCCCAGCTCATAAGTGGCTGAGGCAGGAGTTGAACTCAAACCCTGTCATTCAAGAGTCCACGCTTTGTGGACGGCTGCATTCCCACGGATCTAAGAGGTCAAAGGCTGAGATGATAAAGGTGAAAAGCCCTTTGGGGTTTTACACTGATCACCGATTTTTTTTAGTTAAATATTTAATTTAATATGTATTGGAAAAATGGATATTTAGCATATCGGACCCTTCATCATGGACATTTTTACTTAGCATGCCGCTGTATTTTTAAAAGTGTGTCCTATTAAGTAAATGTATTAAAAACAAGTAATAGTACAGTTGTTATAAAGATTTGTGAAGAACCGTGAAGTTAGCCTTTGAATGCCTGAAGTTGGACAGGGCACTAGATGGGCAATGGAAAGCAAGGAAGGTTGCTAGAAAAGAGGGGGCATGTTCAGATCTACTCTGTGAAAATTAATCCCTTCTCAATGTTCAGGATCCAGTAGAGGGGCCAGCAGTGAGATATGTGGAGTCCAGTTTTAGTGGTCTCTATGCATCAATGTTCAACCGAGAAAACAGAAGTTCAAGTCCTTCCAACAGGGGGATTTGGTGGAGAAAAGGTGTAGGTTATGTAGATGATGGAAGAACTAAGGAGCTGGAGTGGGTACATTGAGGCAGCCCAGGAATCTGCTTCTCCCCCTGGCTGGAGAGATGAAGGGAAGAGGTCTTGTTGGCGCCCAGGTATTAAGGTCACTGGCAAAAGCTGGAACTGTGCTGGAGCCAGAGGGGCAGGGAACCAGGGGGCCATGCTGGAGCTATACATGTGACATCAGGGAAGGCAGGGAAGGACCCTGCTCCTCACTCCTCCCTCCAGCACCTCCCTTTGGCTCAGCCGCACTTAGGAAAAGCAGCCCTCTGCAATACAGAGCAGGGGAAGGGGTAGGGCAAGATTTCAGATCTGAACCAAGGCTGCTCGGGGCCAGTGCTGGGGCTCTAGCCCTGATCTGCTCAGGAAGTTATTTTGGAAGAGCCAGTGGAACCAGGAGGCAGAAGGGGCCTTCTGGAGACATCTACACACAGAATGGGTAGGATTTGGTAATTGCTCGGAAGGGACAGGACATGATAGAAAGACTGCGTGTGACAGAGAAAGGAGGATAAGCTGAAGTAAACCCTACATTCAGCCTTTGGTCTTGAGTCTCCTGGATATTGCTTTTCTCGTTTTCCGCAGATGTTCCGTCTCCTGCCTGGCATTTCATTTCCACACGGGAAGAGAGTCTTTATTCTTGTCGTTCCTCTGTGCGTGTGCGTTTTTTCTTCCCCCTGGTACTGCAGTTGTTATTTTATTGGTCAAGGTAAAGACCTATATCATTACCGGAAGTAATTATATTTATTATAGCCACAGGCATTTTTAACATTTTTCCAGTCATAGCACTACTTTCTTGTGCAGCTAGTACCCTAGCCTGTTTTCTGGGGTAATGTATGTTAACATAAGCCTAAGGATCCTCAATATTCTTATGGGTCAAATAGCCAGGGCTCGTCTTTGTAAACATCTCATAGATGATGAGGTCAGAAGCAAATTGTGAATTTACACGGCCTTCTGGTAATTTGTTTAGAATAGGACTCCTGACAAGTTTTAAAAGTCAAAGCTACTTTGTTCCAGAGTGGCCAGCAGAGGCTAAAAATATATCCAAAGCCGTGTTTCAAGGGAGAAAAGTGTGAAGGTTTCCAGCTCTGGAGAGGGGGAACTTTTTGAAGATGATCGCATTTAGCATTAATGCCAATCCACACTGTGGCACCTGGAAGGGAACTGCTTTGCTTTCTGGAACTTTTTGTTCCTGAAGGATTACAGGAAAAGTTGGAGGGGAATTTCAGCCAGAAACATTTGTTCTTTTGGTTGTTCTCCCCTTGTTTCCTAGGTCATCATTTTCATGTCAGCATGATCTTGGCCAAAAAATAATTTATCCCTCTTAACATTTTCCTCAACTAAGAACAACATTCTTAATGTGCCTTTTGGAAGCCTTGTCTGTCAGCTCTGGTACCCCTCCCTGGGGGAGGTGGATTCAAAAGAGGGGGAGCTGAACTTTGGAAAGAATTGTAGGGTGAGTGAGGGCTACTGGCAGGTTGTGTTTCGTTATGTATTGCTAGAGAAAGGGATTGCATTTGGGCGATCCACCAATACCCAGATTCTTTCTTGACCCAAGAGCCCTCAGTTTCTTGAGGTTCCTGAGAAACGGACCTGCCCAAAGTGGGCCAGCCACTTCTTGGGATGAAAGAAAGTAACATCTAGTCCCATTCCATGGAAGAGTAGGCCAGACCTTCTTTACCACTATGGGCACGAGGAAGACGTGGAAGAGAAGAAAGACTAAACCGAGATGGGCTTGTGGACTGCTAAAAATAAAAAGTGTGGCCCAGTGACCATCATCAATTTGAGGAGTTGCCTCCTTTTTTTTTTTTTTTTTTTTTGGAGAGTGGAGTTTTTTTCTCTTATTCTTAATGAACCCTTTATAGTAAGTAAGGTAAGAGGAGGGAGGCTGAGCCTCAGCTCTGAAAAACCCCACGCGTTGCTAGTGTAGTATGAATAGTTATAGTGTTGAGCAACATCCTGGATTGGAGTCGCTGGAAGCGAAGGACTGATCATGTCACAGGTGCTCAGTAACTTCCTACTGATTGAGCATCTGACTGATTTGAGAAACAGCAAAATCTCAGAGCAACATTTTTCAAAATACAGTGTGGTCTTCTGGCCCAGAACTTGAGTAGTAAATTACATTCAAATCCCAGACTATTACTTGACACTCTGTTGTCCCCTCCCCAATTTTTATGGTTAATATTCAGACATTTAATATATCATGTCGATGAAAAAATATTTCGATGGAGTTACTATTTGCAAGGCATTCAAAAAATCATGACCAGTTAAATATGTGAATATCAATGGGCGTTCCTATTAACCTTTGAACATCAAATATCCCAAATCCAGAACGCTATAAACTGCAGGAAATCAAAAAGAACCTAGTGGAATCTCTCAATAAACAGTACTTCTCAGAGGGTCAGAAGGCGGTGACTGGGAGTGAGGAGATAGGGTAACTACCTGGGTGATAGGCATTAAGGAGAATGCTGATGGAATGAGCGCTGAGTGTTATATGCACTAAACTCTACCTTTGAAACAAATAATACGCCATGTTAATTAAATTCACTTTAAATTTAAAATAAATACATAAATAATAAATAAATAAATAGAAGGAGATCACTGGTCTACCAGAGTGGGAGGCCCTTTGGTGCTAGTTTTGATGGAGTTACCTTGGGTTATATAGGGTTAATAGCGTATGTTTTACCGAACACTTTGACCCATTTTTCCTTGTAAAGGAGCACAACTGTCAGGCAAAGGAAAACTTGAAAGTAGTGCTTGATTTACCTCAGATGTCACAGTTTATCTTCACGACCCAGAAAATTCCCTGATGGGGGCCATGCCACATCCCAGGGGTTCCAGAATTAAGAGGCTACTCTAATTTTCTTTCCATTCAAGTAGAAATAATTAGCTGAGGAACCTGACATGAGTCACAGGTCTAGAGTTTTTGGTGAAAATGGTCTTTCTTTCATGCGATCAAAATGTCTGCTTATTTAATTGCTCTGAGCTGAATTGTCCCCTTCCCTTCCTATCTCCCAGGATTATTGTAAGGTCAATGGAGACAGTGGAAATATAAAATGTTTTGTAAACCTTAATATTCTACACACACTTAAGGTACTATTACTTTTATTCTTACTGAATAAGACAAATCCAAAGATAGAATAGGTACCATGCGGTTGTTGGATAATCTTTTGCTTCAGGGTTGGTTGAAAGTATTTCCGTTTGGGGAGGCACTAAAGTCAGGAGGGAATTAAGAGTCAGGAGGACCAGAATGGAGCACCTGGGCTTGGAGAAGATTGCTTGTATAAACTGATGTAGAAAGGCGATGAAGGAGGGGTGCCTGGATGGCTCAGTAGGTTAAGCATCCGTGTCTTGAATTCAGCTCAGGTTATGATCTCAGGGTCCTGGGATTGAGACCCTGTCAGGATCTGTTCACAGCAAGGAGTCGGTTTAAGATTCTCCCCTACCCTGACTGCATGCACACACTCTCTCTCAAATAAATAAATAGATCTTAAAAAAAAAAAAAAAGAAAAGAAAAAAAGAAAACAAGAGACTGAACCGAGATCTCTGTCTTTCTTTAGTTTACTGAAAATTTGCCGAGAATATATTCCAAAGTGAGCTTATGCAATATGAAAGAGGTACGCTACACTGGGAGGCTGAATAGAACAAAATAAGTGTGGAATATTTAAAAGAGCCCTCATTTCGACTATTTTAGGAACCGTCCGGAATTAAAAACCTCATGGTGTTTATTAAAGGTTGGCTGCCCTAATATTAGGTAGGTGCCACCAGTTTTGTGACTGATAATAATAATAACTTAACAATCATTTATTTTTAGGAAGTGGTTAGTGTTAGGGTAAGTTGGGGAGAGTGGAAAATGCTGACCTCATCTAGTTGATTTTATTTCATTTTAATTGTTTTCAACAAAACAAAATATCAAGTTTTTCTGCGCAGGAGTACTGTCCCCATATAAAACCAGTCTCAAAGAAATTTGATTCCCAGTTATACTGGTCCCATCACTGTGTAACTAGTTTGCCTGGAGTCCGAATTCCCAAGGAGTAAATGTCTGTTTCTAGTTGAGTTCCCCCCTACCTTTCCTCAGGATAAGTAAATACCTGACCCTGAATTCTAGTCCCTTCCAAAGTAGACTATGAGTTCTCTTGATTTTAGAATTATGATACGTGTATGCTAGAATAATAGAGGTAGCTTTGTATGTATCAAATGTTTTCTACACACCAGCCATAATTCATTTAATCCTCCCAACAAATCTGTGAGCTGGATGCCGGTGCTATTATTATCCCCACTTTACAGGTGAGGAAATTGAGTGAAGAAATTAAGTAACTTGTCCAGATTATACTGAATTGGATTTGAATCTCGACCATCTGGGTTCTTGACTGTATCGTCTCTCCAAAAACTTGCATTCCCTAACCTTTGAAATATTGGAAGATCAATAGATACTCATCTCTATCTCTGCCATATTAAAAAAGAAAAGCCTGAGATAAAAGAGTCTACCAAAAATTAAAGGTCAGAGAGGTACGTTTGAAGAGGAGAGATGAAAATGTGTTTTTTATTACTTCTATTTAATATACAATGGAGATTTGTGTAGGAAATGAAAAAATTGTCTGCAAAAGAGTAAATCTTGTAGGGCACCTGGGTGGCTCAGTTGCTTAAGCGTCTGACTCTTGATTTCAGCTCAGGTCCTGATCTTGGGGTCCTGGGATGGATCCCCACATCGGGCTCTCTGCTCAGCGTAGAGTCTGCTCGAGATTCTCTCTCTCCCCCTCTGCCCTTCCCCCCACTCTCTCATACACTCTCTAATAAATAAATCTTTAAAAAAAAGAAAAGAGTGAACTTCACATTTCCAAGCTTAAGTAACTAAAAATGTGGTTCAAAAGGGAGAAGGCTTTGACTTCTGACCAGCCAAGTTTGTTTCGATTTGTGGTACTTGTACATCTTGTACCTGAGGAGCACTGTGTATTTGTAACAAAGTGTTCCAGCTGGTTTAAACCCAAACTAAAACCAAGAGCGAGTGGAAGAGGGCTGATTTCCTCTCACAGGAAAGATTTCCGTCCAGGCAACAGAAAGTTCTGGTGGGCGTGGATGACTGACTTTGTCCTGTCCAGATGCTGGCTGGCCACTCCACATGGCAGTACGCAGATACCTTCCTGAAGGTACTGAAGGGATTCCTGAACGCTGGCCTTTGGCCAAGGACGCCAGTTGGAAAGAACCACTGCTTTGTAGTGATTTATAGACCGTATGCAGCAGCTTTCAAATAATGAATTATATACAGAGTCCTAGCAGCCTTCAAATCCTGACCAAGTGTACATACTTTCTATTTCTGGTATAAACCATGAATCCCATCTCCTGAGACAGTGTTAGAAGTGAGGGGGTCAGACTCCCTCCCCCGGCCGGGCCACAATCTGTCCCACTCACATTTTGTTGGTGTCTTACCCGAGTCGCACACTTCTCCATCTTCTCTCACTCCGGGTGTGTCTGTTATTACATGTAAACAACTAGAGCGAACTCTGTCTTCAGGTGCTTAAAGCTCAGTCCTCAAACTCTTAGGGTGGTGGGCCCCTTTAAAAATCTGGTGAGAGCGGGGATGCTCTCCTAGCAAAATATTTCAGACGTGCAATGTTTGACTGCAGTCATGAACCTTGGAAGCCATCCCTGTGCCCCAGGGTAAGAACCCTGGCCCCGCCAGCTTTACATCGAAGGTTGTTGCTGGGGATCCAGGGTCCTTCCGGTTCACTCTGGCGTCCCTCAGTGTGGCCCTTACCCTTGGTGTCTCAGACAGTGGCACGTGTTCCAGCCATTATAAGTGCGTTTTGAGCAGGACAACGTAAGGAAAAGATAATTTTTAAGGGTGTCTCCCGAGAGTTGCGCGAAAATCTTATACTGTGTGCAGGATTGGCTCCATGGGCATGCCACCCCTAGAGATACACGGGACCTTCTGCTTTGGGTTTAGGGCTCTATAGTCGCCATCTTGAAATTCTTCATAAATTCCAGTTTGAGTTTGTGTTCTGTAAGTGAAGTTTAATAGAACAGTGGAGAATGTGCTAGGGGCTGGAAGCCTCAGCTCTTGTAGGGGTCCCAGCCCCTGGCTCCTGTTATCTCCCTGGGACCAGGTGTCCACTGCTGGCCCCTCTGGTCCGGGAGAGCTGGTGTCAGGGCATGCTAACGAGGGTCCTCACCCTGAGCTGCCAATGTCCCAAGGCACAAAACAGGCAGCTCAGTTGGGGCGAGCAACTCCCTTACCTTCAGTATAGACACCTATGTCCTGGCACACAGAGGTTGCCATATATTTGGGGTTGACCCATCTGCGATGGGTTGGGGCAGTGGGACTATGGAAAGACGATTCCCAGCCCCCAGACGGGCACTGCACACAGCTCCGATGTTCAGCAGAAGGGGGAGCTCAGCAGCCCCACGGGCTGGCCTCCTGGTGCTTGTGTTCCTACTTCCTCACGAGTATCTGTGTGCCTGAGGGAGCAACAGCAAACAGCAAATAAAAATCATTGTGACAGGGGCGCCTGGGTGGCT
>CM052813.1:10355127-10488277 GCA_028533885.1 Nasua narica
ACTTCTGGAGACGAGTGTTGTGTGAGAAGTTGCAAGGAAGTAGATGCTCCTAATAACACACTGGTGGCAGGAAGGCAAAAGTTTACAGCCCAATGAATAAGGAATTTGACAGTATCTGTCAAGATTACGGGTGCATTGGCCCCGTGATACAACAGTCCCACTTGCAGAAATTTACCCTGCAGACAGGCTTACACGTGTGTGGGAAATGGCGCCCGTACCAGATGATTGACAGCGACACTGAGGACGGTAGCAAAATGTTGGAAGTCGCCCGGGCATCCAGCCGCGGAGAGCTGGCCAAGCCCACCCACGCTGTGCTGCACGTCCAAAAGAACGAGGAAGATCACCGAGTAGTCGTGGAGAGACATCCCCAGGACATGTTGGGAGGTGAAGAAAGTGGGGTGCCAACCGTGTGCATAGGAGAGGCAGGTGTGAGAATCACCGCTCACTAGGAACAGCGTGTTCCCCTGAACTCGGACCCCCGGGGCTGGCCTGGCGGGAGGGGCAGCGGAGTCAGCTCTGGCCCTTCTCCACGCACCCTAGGTTGCTGCAGACTCCCCAACAGCGCTCCTCAGAATTCATGGGGGTACTTAGGGCCTTAGGCTTTGGTCCTGTTCCCCAAGTCTATGGCAAAGAAAAACATCCTTATTATATCTCTTTGGAAACAGTAAACGTAGCTCTCGAATGTAGAGCGATTGTGAGATGCATCCCTTTTCTTAGTATTTCCAGTTGAAAAGCCTGCCACCACTTCAAGCCTGGGCTGAATTTGGGGGGTGAAAGTTATGTATTTTTTAAGTGCATTCGGATGATTGGTGTCCTTCCTCGAGCTCCGTGTGATGCCTCTCTCCTCTTGAATTTGGATGGCCCACTGCTGGTAGGATGCTTTCTTTCATACCTAAGGGAATGCTTACACTCTTGAGTGGAAACACAAGGGAGTTTCAGAAATGGATCGTTCTCTAAAAATAGTCCCATCAGCCTTTCACATTAAACTAGGTGTCGGGGCTCAGAGTTGGCAAGGCAGTTTGTTAGAGCAAAAGCAGCATGGACCATTCCCTCGGAGATTATCATATATGGCTGTGAAACCCCTTGGAATTCTTCGTGAGTTAAGAGGAGAGAAACCCAAGGGCCCCTGGGTGGCGCAGTTGGTTGAGCGACTGCCTTCAGCTCAGGTCATGGTCCCGGAGTCCCGGGATCGAGTCCCACATCGGGCTCCCAGCTCCATGGGGAGTCTGCTTCTCACTCTGACCTGCTCTCTCTCACTCTTTCTCTTTCCTAATAAATAAATAAATAAAATCTTTAAAAAAAAAAAAAAAAAGAGGAGAGAAACCCAAATCCCAGGGCATTTTTTTTTCTTTAGTTAAAAAATAAGGATGAAAAAACACTATAACATCAGGAAGTAGATTAAATAATAGACAGTCCATTAGCACAATAAAAATTCCATTGCTTCCTGTGATCTGGGCCTCGATTACTTTATTCTGGGTTCTGTCTTCTTGATCAGTAGTGGTTCCAGAATGTGTTGTGGGGAGGGTTTGAAGCTGCATTTTCATGACCCTTTATATAAGATTGAAGAGGTGTAAATGGATCATGTCAACGAATAAAGGGTTAACGGATGGACAGTAAGAGGTAAAGCCCTTCTCCACCCCCTTGGGCCTCCTCTTGGTGCTTTAATTGCTCTCACTTCGTAGATGATTCTCATCACAAAGGCTCAAGGCTGTATCCAAAGTTAATTTGGACCAGCAATGTCCCATAAAACTTTCTGTGATGGAAGAAATGATACTCTACGCTGTCCAACGGCCACTGGCCAGATATGGCTATTTAGCAGTTGAAACGTAGCTAGTGTGATTGAGGAGCTAAATCTTTAATGTGTTTTACTTCAAGTGGTTTGAATTTAAGTGGTCACATTTGAATGGCTCTCGGCTACCATTTGGACTGCACAGCTCCACACTTGGAATGGAAGTCAGGAATTCTAATTTCGGAACTCTGTCTTTAGGTCAAATGAAGATGACATTAATGTCATGTTAGTGCTGTATGTATTAAATGTCCATCTTATACAACAGATATAATGGACCCAGGCCTCCCTTTTGGGTATTGTGAGAGGTGTGGGCCATCCAGACTTCTTTACAAGGTTCCATGAGCCAGAGATGTCAATGTCAAGGTGTTCTTTGACTCTGATGATCCATTTGCAAGAACCAAACCAGGGATCCAGTCCCTGGAGAGGCAGGATAGCATGGAAGTGCTGCCTAAACAGCAAAAGTTGTGAACTCACCTGATATTCGCAAGCGAGAAAACTTCATCTCTGCCTATTTCTTTTTTTTTTTTAAAGATTTATTTATTTATTTATTTGAGAGAGATTGAGAGAGAGAGAGAGGGAGCATGAGAGGGGAGAAGAAGGTCAGAGGGAGAAGCGGACTCCCCATGGAGCCGGGAGCCCGATATGGGACTCGATCCCGAGAGTCCGGGATCATGACCTGAGCCGAAGGTAGTTGCTTAACCAACTGAGCCACCCAGGCGCCTTCCGCCTATTTCTTTAAACTCAAAATCAGTCCATTAATTTCAAGGACTTGACTTTACTCACAGATGACTCAACTCCACACATGCTGCTTATATTTTTACCAGAAAATAGAAAAAAATTAGTTGCTGTAGGGCATACTTTGTGGGATTGTGACAATTAGGGGATAATTTAATGTTGTAAAACAGCCTTATGTATAGTAAAAATATCCAAGGTGGCTTTGTAGGAGCAAACACCATTTAACCTGTGTGTCCTGCTAACCCTAAATCAGTCTGGTAACTCTCTCCTACTTCCGTTTCTCCAGTCAGAATGCTCATGTTTTCACTTTGTCCTTTCAGTGGTATATTTCAGATCATCCACTACCTAATATTTTTCATGCTGTTGGTTAAGAAACAAGATATAGTTGAGCTTCCCATCATACAACCCACTGGGTCCCACCAACAAAAATCCCTGTCTCCAACCCTCAGACACTCCTATCTCTAGCCTTAGGACAGACACCTCTAGAATTTGTAAGAGATGGGTCTAGTCCTCCTTTCCTTAGGAATTCTGACTCCTTAGGAGGTGGGAGGTCGAGTGGCCCAGACCAAATGCAGGCTGGGTCAGATATTCAGCTCTAGCAGATCTTTACCCTTAAGACTGTCCATCTGGGAATCCCAAGACCTCCAAGGTAGCACAGAGGGAACCACCTTCCAGAATTAGTCTTCACTCCAGCCTCCACTTAGCTGGCATGCTCTGTAGTCAAGGCCAAGAGCCGAGTCACCATCTCTTGGCTTCTGATGCATGCCCATTGGTAATAAATCATGCTTTCCTGGACCCCGTAAGGAGAAGCCCTGAAAGCCTCTAGACACCTGACTCTTAGCCCACTCGTCCTCCATTGTCAGCCCAGCTCCTGAGAGAGTGAACCCCCTTGGCACAGGCCGTTGTGTACAACTCATGTATCTAAGATGAGTTTGTGACATTGGGACACAGAAGCTCTCCAAAGGGCTTATTCAGGGAACAAGTTGCTAACATACAAATGCTGTGAGAACGACATTAACTCCTCTCCTACGGAGCAAGCCACCCAGCAAAGTGCCATGAATCTGAACAGCCCTAGCATTTCAGATCTTATTGTTCTGTTGACGAGCACACGTGGTCCTTGAGCACGCAGTGTGGGTGGTCTGCTGGGAGGTGGCGAATCAAAGCCAAGGGGTTTTGTTCTCTGGTCAGCCTCTGCATGTTTTTTGTGAGCACTTGACTAATTGCTCCTACGCTGCACATTTAATGGCCACTTTTGGGGGTTTTGACAGGAAAATGGCCACTTGTTTATGCTCAGATGTCATAGGACATCTGCCCTTTACAAGCCAGGGCCCCAGCATGATCATGTGAATGGATTGTGGGGTGAGAGTCAGAGGTGTTCCGCAGCCCACTGCAGGGCCTTGAGGAGGTCTCGGACAGGTGTGCCCTCGGCCTCCCCAACACAAGCAAAACACACCTGCGCTTTATCTGGCTGAGTGGGAACGGGCGCAGCTGCAGTAGATTAAAAGCAATGGACATTTGTCTGTAGAGAGAGTTTCTTGGTGGTTAGATATTATGCAATTACGAGTGTTATTGCTAAATATTATTCTTACTTTGTATGTGTTGAAACATTTGAAATTTATCATGCATTTGGTAGGAGGGAGAATATTTTCCTAGTCTCCTGTTTGTGCTTTAATATGCTATTGATTATGTTAAAGGATCGTAACATTCACGCTGTTGTGATGCTTCACGTCATAGAGAAATGTATAAATTCCTAATTAAGTCTTCCTCATCTTCTTATCCCATCTCCTTGCGGGAACCAACGTCATCAGGGTAGTGGGCCATGTGTACTTTCCCACAATTCTTCTACGTGTCTAGAAACATAAAGTCTTATTCTTAAAAATTTATAAAAGCACAGATATGCTTTCATATCCACATATGTGCATACTCCTACATATGAGTATTTCCAAGCCAATATAGAGACACATCATTCTTTTTCATAGTTGCCCAACAGTCCATAATGTGGACTATAATCTACTTAATCATTTCCCCATTGCTGACCACTGTAGTTTTCCCTCTGTTCTTAAGACATAAAGACAAAAACAAAGATTGTTGCTATTGCTTTTTTTTTTTTTCCCCTCGTATGCTTAATGTTGACCTTCACTGTCTTTGAAGTTACTCCTACTTAGGTACTTTTGTCCTTCATGTAACATGATTTTTTTAAAAATATGTGCATTTTTAAAGGCTCTTTATTAAGAAAAAAGGAAGAGAAAAATGCCTTGCTCTACAGTGGTAGGTCTTGCTGGGGTAGTTGGTCCGGTTGCAGGAGGATTTGGGAGCAGTGTTTGTTTACATGATCGGTTTCCTAGGTTCCCCTGTGTCATCACCAATCTGTGTGTGACTCGGCGGCCAACAGCGCTTCCTGCCCCATGTCTTGTGGCCAAACACAAACTGGACGTCGAGGAATGGAAAATATTACAAGGTTTCTAAATGGTCAGGAACCTTTTAATTCTAAGACAGGCCTAGTTCCTATTTTGTGATTAAGAGGGTCGAAATGCCTACTTTGCCATAGTAGTTCTGCACGAGACTGTTAGCTCGCGGAGGGAGGCCTCCTTATGTACTTCTGTATCATGCCTGGCAGAAGGTATGTGCTTGGTAAATGTTGAGCATGGACTTGGGGCTGAGAAGTACCGTTTTCTACAGGAGTCTTGCTGAAGAGGGTGTTTAATGCAAAGGGGTGACTCAGGGGAGGGGAAGCGCTGGCCAGGCCTAAGATTCAGTTTGGGAGTAGGAGGAGACCAGGAAGATGAGGTAATGTGGTTTGCTCTAGTGATAGATGCTAAATCAGATCTTGAGGGTGTTTATCTTGGGCTTGAGAGCAAGGGAAAACCACAAGATCCTTTCTGTAGGGGAGGGAATCGCCAACTGGTGAATGGAGAAGTTGACTTTGGCTTTCTATGTGTCATTGTGATTGATGACCTGGGAGGGACTGTCCTATCCTGCCCTTTGCATGGGATGAGCTTGTTATACCTTATTTTTTGTAGTCGTCCTGCCGGGTTCCTATATGCACCAAAGAATATTCAGAACAATAGAAATAAAACTCCAATTCTTCATACAAGTTTTTCTGTAGTATGATTTTTTTTCGAGTTTTTATTTAAATTCCAGTTAGTTGGGGTGCCTGGGTGACTCAGTTGTTAAGTGTCTGCCTTTGGCTCAGGTCATGATCTCAGGGTCCTGGGTTTGAGCTCTGCATCAGGCTCCCTGCTCAGCCAAGAGCCTGCTTCTCCCTCTCCCACTCCCCCTGCTTGTGTTCCCTCTCTTGCTGTGTCTCTCTCTGTCAAATAAATAAATAAAATCTTAAAAAAAAAAAAAAAGAATAGTTTCAGGTGCAGAATTTAGTGATTCACCATTTTCACGAGGTGTTCATTACAATGAGCGCCATCCTTTATCCCCAACACCCATTTAACTCACCCTCCCAACCCCCTCCCCTCCAGTGACCTTCAGTTTGTTCTCTATAGTTGAGAATCTTTTTCCTGGTTTGCCTCTCTTCCCATACCTCCAGTGTTCACTGGTTTTGTTTCTTAAATTCCACCCGTGAGTGAAATCCTATGGTATTTGTCTTTCTCTCACTGACTTATTTCACTCAGCATTATACTCTCTAGCTCTATCCACATCATTGCAGGTGACAAAATTTCTTTCTTGTTTATGGCTGAGTAATAACAGTCCAGTGTGTGTGTGTGTGTGTGTGTGTGTGTGTGTGTGTGTGTGTATACCACATCTTCGTTATCCATTTATCATTTGATGGTGTAGTATGATTTCTGTGTATGTATCCACACAACACAAATTTCCATAGATCAATAAATAAAAGTATAGTTTGGATACAATTTAGAAACCTTCAAAAATGGGGTGTATGTGTGCCTCAGTTAAGCGTCCAGCTCTTGACCTCAGCTCAGACCACAATCTCTGGGTTGTGGGATCAAGCCCTACCTCGGGCTCCATGCTAGGTGTGGAGCCTGCTTAGGATTCTCTCTCTTCCTCGTCCTTTGTCCTTCCCCCCAATAAATGAATAGATTGATTGAATAAAAAGTTTCAGAAACAATGAAACTTCTTTACTAGTCCTCAGTCCTCCTGAGTCTCCTGGTGGCTTTCAAGACTTTAGCCATTCTCCCAAAGGCTGTAAAAGCTCTCAGATAGATTTGGCATATTGGAGGTCCCATATTCATCATATGAGCTAGCCCCAGGTCTGATCCGCTGAGAGGAACAACCTTCAAAAGGTCATCTTTTCCTGGAGGAGCTTGGAGACTGACACCCTAACTTAAGTAGGCTGAGCAACTGAAATTGATTCACCTAATCAATTCACCTTGACTGTTGCCTGCTATGCCTATGCTGCCCGTTTCTGCTTGTGATGATCTCATTTCCAGGCAAAATAATAGGGATCCTGCCTGATCATAACAGACTGTCCCAGCTCTGGTGAGGTCCACGAGGTGGGTGCAGTTCAGCCTAATGGGCGGGACAAATGCAAGGAGATGGATAAATGGTTATAGGACGTTCCATCTAGCTTCTCGATACAGACCATGAAGTGTTAAGCTCTAACGCACATGGAGAGGAAATAGCCACCTCAAATGATTGTTGCAAAGCTCAAATAAGACAGTGTGGGTAGCAGCTGTCTATAGACAGTTCTGTGAATTAGAGGGGACGCCTGGGGGGCTCAGTCAGTTGAGCCACTGACTCTCAATTTCAGCTCAGGTCATGATCTCTGGGTTACGGGATTGAGCCCCATGTCAGGCTCCACACTTAGTGGGGAGGTGGCTTGAGATTCTCTCCCTCTCCCTCTCTCCCTACTTACATGTGTACACGTGTCTACTCTCTCTCTCTCTCAAGTAAAGAAATAAATCTTAAAATCAAATTGCTACTTGTTCCAGAATGCTAAATTCATTAGGTTAAAACTGGGAGAATAGCTTTCTTCAAAAGCCTAGCTTTACTCTCCTGTAATTTTCTCATGGAACTAAACTCTATAATCCACACAGCAGGAAAGTTGGGGAAAGTATGTTCTCTCATCTCATGTCACTGGTTTTTTTTTAATGCTTTTGCATTAGTAGTTTCTGATTTAGAGTATTATTATTTTTTAATCTCAAAAAGTATTGGGGCATCTTTTTTACATATATTTTCTGTCTTTAAATCTAAGAGTTTAGATTGGAGGCTGGCTAGGCTGCTCTTTATCTGAAAGGCAAGTCCAGAGCTCTTGCAGTTTTATATCTAAAGAGCCTGCTTGGAGGCCTGGCTGGAGAATAGTGCCATAGAAGTTATTTTTCATTGAAGAGAGGCAGCTCCCTTTCTTTCAGACCTGCAAACTTAAGAAGCAATTTCCTCTACCTGGTTCACTCTTGGCACTTACGACAGTGCCACCAGCCAACTGGAACTTTTTAATAAATGCCAACCTCCCTCCACCAGAGGAATGTTGAAAATGGCAATATATATATATATATATATATATATATATATATATATATATATATAAATTTTTTTTTTAGAAAGCTACAATAGGAATATTCCAGGAGTCACTAATGATTACCGATAAAATTTGGAGGCATGTTCATCTTCACTCTTAGCATCTCCTGCCAAGGAGTAAGTAGAAAAAAAAAAGGAACAGGGAATTTTATTTTATTAGTAAAGTCAGAATCCAGAATAGCAAATGTGACCAAGTTTTAAAAACTGTGGAAGTGATCAGTGGCTGCAATTGTCTTTCCCCAAGAATGAGAACAATTCAGATAGAATGAGTGATTTGTCCATTATTGCCTCTCCTCTCTCTCTTGCTCTCTCATATATATATATGTATGTATATAGATATAGATACAGATTTTTAATATATTCATGTTGTACCATTGATGGTTTATCAGTAAAGGATATAGTTCAGTATTTTCGTTTTGAGGTGTGTAAGAGATTCTATCATTATAGTTTTACAAAATTATCCTTGTTTTATGATGAATTTTTGAAAAATAGTGCACATTTTAGGGCTTCTACCAACTTTTGTTTGTTTTATAATCAAAGCAATAAAGGGCTCTGTCCTTCAGTGAAAATGTCCCTGCATGGCTCTAATGTCCCCTGAACCAGAGCGGCTCCTGTCTGATCGATCACTTACAACAGTCGGTTATATTGAAGAGCAGTAACAGTCGGCAGGCCAGAAGGCAGCTGTAACTGAAGACAGGAGGGTATTTCTCAATGAAAGGGGCCTGCAAGCTCCAGGTCAGGCCTCGCGTCCCATTCGCTTGGCTTCGTTCCCCTTTCCTTCTTACCCATAACTGCCTCTGTCTTCGACCCCTCATCCCAAGCCAACGCCCAGCCTGCCGGGGACTTGAGAAAACCGCAGAGATGACTGCTCTGTAGTCCTTCCAATTTATATTTATTGATACGAAATCAGTGATCTGTTGTTATTAGGGAGAATCTTTAGCCAGACACTATTTGAGTGTGGAAGGCACACAGAGAAACATCTTGCTTCCATTTCAGGACAGCTGAGCATGTTTCTGGCTTTCCTGCTAGTTAGCTGAGAAACTGAAGAGTTGAAAGAGGGGGATGTACTCAGACTTCTCAGACCTTTTCTGGTGTTAACATTTTGTGATAGGAAGACTAGGTTAGCTAGGTGTCACTTATGTCTCCTCTAATACGTCAAGCCCTCCTTGGCTTCAAAACACCAAGTAGAGCCCTATTCTCTTCTCCTGGCACACTCTCAATTTACAAAATGTGAGGCTAGTTTTGTGAGGTGGGGGCCTTGCAACCCTGAATCCTCCTATCCAGCTCTGTCATGCCCCTCACGGCCAGATCTGTCCTCCCCACCTCCTGTTTTGCTACCTCCTTGTATTGTATCTTGGGTCACAGGCTTTGAAGAGTTATCATGCAGACAGCTCTCAATCATGGCAGACCTGCCTTAAGAACATCAGAAAGGAGGAAATAGTGCCATGAACATCTTGTTTGTTTATAGCTCTATCTCCAGGACGTTAGAGCACTGCCCGGTACGGAGTAGATGCTCAGTAAATATTGTGGATCTCAGGGCTGGTGCCACGGCATCGTGTCTTGGGCTCCCCACTGTCACAGTCGCACGTTGGGTAGGTGGCTCTAGTTTTCTGTTACCACTCCTCTCCATGCCCAACCATAACTCACAAGTTGGGTTTGTTTTCTTTTTTTCTTCCTTCCATCTGATTCCTTTCCTAGGTTAATCTATAAAAATTTCCTATTCACTAGATTCATAATACTTTTTTAAGATTTTATTTATTTATTTTAGAGAGGGAAAGGGAGAGGGAGAGAGTGAGGAGAAGGGCAGAAGGAAAGAGAGAGGGAAACTCAAGCAGACTCTGCACTGGCTGCGAAGCCCGATGCAGGACTTGATCTCATGACCCCAATGTCATGACCTGAGCCGAAATCAAGAGTCAGACGCTTAACCGACTGAGTAATCCAGGCACCCTTAGATTAATAATCTTAATGTCACATTTCATTTAGTGAATAAGCCATTTGAAATTATTTTGGTTTTCCAATTATTGTTATGACCTACTGATACCGTAAGAAAAAACAGCCAAAGAGCTTTGAGATAAATGATAATGCTTGCCTTTGAATCCAAGAGACTTTGGGCTCTACTAATGAGAAGTGAACTAAAGCAAAATTTCCTCCACTAATAACAGTACTTGGTCAGAGGATAATAAAGACTGAAAACAGATGCCTGCGTGAAAGTCACACCCAGGAATTTTTATTATCATGAACTCTATTTGAAGTGGTAGTAATAGTAAGATTAAACTTGTTTTAATATAGGACCTTATTCCACATAATAAATACATAATTCACTATATTTCACTTCTTCTAATCTACAAGTATAGGTACCCTAAAGGGACAATATGAAATCAAAGTCAACATTAACACATGAAAACTGGGCCATAGAACCCTTGTTGTTCACAGCAGTGTTGCTTCTGGGATGAACTTCTGTTCCCAAATTAAGTGGGACAGGCTTTTGGGAAGCAAATTATCTCAAGTTTAGAAGGACAATACTTTTCATACTCCCCACGCGATCACTAAGGAGTCTATTACTGAGGGGCACCGACATAATTCTTACGGCTTTAAGTCAAACCTTCCAGTGGAATGTTGTAACTGGTTCCCCCAGACTCCAGGGACCAAGTTCGTTCCATCTGGGGTGGTACCAACTGGGAATTCTAAGGTGTAGAAGTTATCTATCCTTCGTTTGTTAGGGTCTTAGCTTTGTCAGAGGACCTCTTGCCTGGGGAGCTATCCAAGGTGCTGTCTGAAACTCCCTGTCTATTTTGTCCCAAGTGTTGACATATATTTCTATCTTGAGCCTTACCCTTTTGCGTTTGTCTAATCCCGAAACCATCTGTCTTTCCCAATTTGGATTCTTCCTGACCGCTACTTGCTTCCAAATCCTGAGATGTGTTGTGTTACATCCATAGCTTGCCCTCAGCTGACCCTCGGCCTGCATCTTGTCTTGACACTACTTCATCTGACTTAATTCTTATCCTCTCTCACCCTGCCCCCTGCCTGGGTTTTGTGTATCTATAGCATATGTTAGCTAAGTGATAGAAATCAGGAGTTAATCAACAAGAAAAATTAAACCTCAAAATATATGTGCTTTTATTTTTGTATTACTATAAATTGCCTGAGTTCCATACTATTGAAAAAAATAGTTTTCTAATAAGAAAACCATTGGTTATACAGAGACTGGAAGGACAAATAGAAAAATAATTTTCATTTATTACCTTACAGCATGTTTATTAAAGTAAATTAAATATTCAGCTACGGTTGGCAAGATCAATATTATTTTGAGAACATATATTTGTTATGTAGATTTTAATCATATTTGCAATTTTTACCTGAAATAAAGAAAAGAAAATTGTTTTGACTATAGTAGTGGATGATCCATTCTAGAAATCGGTGTTAAAATGTATTTTTTAAGATATGTTTTTTCAAGATGTGGAGCACCCCAAATTCACATAGAGCATCAAAACCTGCCTGCAAGTGAATACATTTTTAATGTAATCATAACAATTGAAGTTCCCATAGAAATGCTTTTATGTGCTTTCATAGAAATTTTTGTTTCATCTGACTTCCATTACAACGTGTATGTTGTCTCTATAAGAAAAAGGAAATCCACGTGAACTTAGAGCACTGTGGGTACGCATCAGGTGTTGTGCAATCGATTGTGTAACAGCAAGTGCTCTCTGTTATTTCAGCTTCTTCTACAATGATCACACTGTCTTGAGAAAGGAAAAAACAAACCCCCAAGCATGCCACCCTCTGTTCTCTCTCTATGAAGAGATTGCCTGCCTTGCGTGTTACTGGTGGTGTTTATACTAGCAGTTAGGGCTATGACTTTTGGACCCATGACTATGACTGCATGGACCCATCCCCGTTCCTCTTCCCAGTTCCCTGTATGACCACTGACTCATATCTCCAAGATGGTTCTTGACATTAGGGGTGTAGATCAATACCATTAACAATTTTTTTATGTCAGTGCAAACCTAACAAACTCTCCCGGGATTGAGCTCTTATCCTTGGCTTCTGACCCACTCTTAGCATGGAGGCACCACATTTTTACTGGCCCGAGATGAGTCTTGACTCAATTTAGACTTTAGTATAAACAGAATTAGAACAGTCGACTGATCTGTTTTAGCTGTAGAACCCGTTCTTCCAACAAAACCTATAAGAGAGCCTAACAAATAATCTAGATAAAAAGGAAGTGAGTTGCACAGTTGGAAGTCTGGAAACCTGGCAGTCCTCAGAACCCTCCCATTGCCTGAAGGGCTTTGGGGCTCTACAGAGGTCTGCGTAAGAACTACTGATTGTCTAATTCCTTTACTTTATAGATGGGGAAACTGAGGCTTAACTGGGTTAACCCACTTTTCATGAACACACAGCGAGGTAGGGGCAATGTGGAGACAAGAGACTGGTCTCTGACCCCTTCTGCTGCCCAGTTCACAGCCTCTGCCTCTTGGCCTCCCTCTCCCCCATTTCCTCCTGGTTGAAGGGAACAGATCGTGCACTCACTCTGACTTCTGTATTGACAGGGCTTTCCCCTCCCCAACTAAAACATACTCTAATTCGAACTGGCTTAAACTAAAGGACTTCATCGCCTAATGTAAATTAAAATTTCAGGGGTATCCTACTTATGGTGCAAGGAAGGGCTTAAAAGATGCTGTCCAGTTCAGTCTCCTCTTCATTTCTCTTGGTTCTGGCTTCTTCCGTGCTGGCGGCATTTTAAGGGGGCCTTCCTCATGGACTGTGACCGGTAGAGACATCCAGTGTTCTCACAGGGAGTAGTTCCTAGGGAAAGAAGGCTTCTCCTAGTGAAATGCTCAGAATTGAGCCTCATTTACCTGAGTAGGTCCATGTGCCCGCTCTTGAAGCAACCTGTGTGGCCCCAGGGCCGGGGCGACCTGATTGGTCAGACCTGGGTCACGTGGCCACTCCTGGAAGAGGGGGGTGGGGTCAGTGCCACTCAAACCATTTGGGCTGAAACTAAGGAAGGGCAGGTTCCACAAGGAAGAAATGGGGTGCTGTTAACCAGAACAGTGAGGGAACGAATGACCGAAGGTAAAAATGACGGGCATCTCCTGCAACATCCTCAACTCTTCGTTGGCCCTTGAGGCCGATCCTTGGAAACGGAGGCAGGGAGGCTCGTCACGGAGCTGCCTGGTCTGTTGATGCTTCTGCAGGAACCCCGGCTCCTCTCTCGTGGACTCTTTCATTGTGTCAGTGCTCAGTTTGGGAACATATAGGGGTTTTCAATTTCTTCTTTAAAAAGCACAGAATTTCTTTATTTTTTTAAAGATTTTGTTTATTTATTTGACAGAGAGAGAGAACAAGCAGTGGGAGCAGCAGAGGGAGAGGGAGAAGCAGGCTCTCTGCTGAGCAAGGAGCCCAATGCAGGGCTCGATCCCAGGACCCTGAAATCATGATGTGAGGCAAAGGCAGACGCCCATCCAACTGAGCCACCCAGGTGCCCTCCAAAAACACAGAACTTAAATATACCCTAAATTTTTGGAGGCAATTGGTGGAAATGTACAGATATTCCATGAGAGGGTTTGACTCGGCTTGATACATTTGAGAGTATGTACTTGGGAGTGGATGAAACAAAGTCAGAAAACTTCCAGAAAAGTCTCTAAACAGCACACAGTGTTGACAGCCTCCGATTGCCCCGCTCTCCTGCATCCCGTTTCCCCCAAGGCAGTTTGCTTGTACACGCCAAGCAAGGATATGAACTGAGCAAGGTGCATAGCAAGGCTAGCTCAGGTGCATGCTGTCAGGCATGTTCTGGGAGGGAAGGCTACCTTTAGGTTTCCTAGGTGAGGAAATAATACAGACAGTGGTGAAAGTGCGAGATTGGCTTAGGGTATAACAGTGTTCATCCTGTAATTTTGCAGCAGGACTTAATTTGGGCTCCAACTAGAGGTATTTTAGGAGACTGGCTAATGGAAATGTGGACCTGGAAATCCAGAAATTTGTGTTTTGTCTCAATTCTGCAGTAGATTGGTTGACTTTGTGCCAATTTCTCACTCTCTCTGGGCCTTAGTCTCCCAATCTTGAAAAGTAAAGTTTGCCAATATAATAGCTGACTTTCCCGTAAATCAGCATTCCATGGTGTGTGCATACCATGGTGGTTCCCCAGGACTATTTTAGGTGGCACATGCCATATTTTTTAAGACAGTTGTGCACATTTTCCCAGTTTTGTTGAGATATAATAACAATATATAACAATATACTAATAATTAAATGTTGTATATATATATATATATATATTTTTATTTTTAAAGATTTTATTTATTTATTTATTAGGAAAGAGAGAGAGTGAGGGAGAGCAGGTCAGAGTGAGAAGCGGACTCCCCATGGAGCCGGGAGCCCGATGTGGGACTCGATCCTGGAACTCAAGGATCATGACCTGAGCCGAAGGCAGTCGCTCAACCAACTGCGCCACCCAGGGGCCCTAAATGTTGTATATATTTTTTAATGTATTAGACTAACCAGTACAGCAATTCCCAAGTTTCATGGCTACCACTGCTAAGGAACCAGATAAAATATATATTATATTTTTAAATATGACTATAGTTAAAGAAAAACATTAAATAATTGGTACATAGATAAAGCAGAACCCCAGGGGTGGGACATGAGTTACAGATTTTGAGAAAACTCTGATGTACATGACCTTGATATAAAAACATTTTTTGATAGAGTAGTATAATCATGATTTGACAGTTAGGGAATCTGAGACCATGCTTTGCTGAGAACCTTTACTACAGCAAATGCTGTGCCAGGCACCTCCCATGAGTGAGATTATTAAATTTTTAAAGGACCGCCTGATTTTAAAACCATGTTCTGTCCACCAGCCACACTATCCGTGCGGGGCTCAGGGCTCACAGAGAGGTAAAAACATAATAGTTCAATATTTGTATATACCGTGGAATGATCACAAGAGTAAGTCTAGTTAACGTGCGTTACCATATATAGTTCCACAATGTTTGTCCTGTGATGAGAACTGTTAAGATCTACTCTCTTAGCAACTTTCAAATATGCAACAGACTATTACTAACTATAGCTGTCATTCTGTACATTACATTCCCATGACTTACTCATTTTATAACTGGAAGTTTATACCTTTGGCCTCCTTCGCCCGTTTCTTGCTGCCCCCCACCCCCAGCCTCTGCAACCTCTGTCAGCCACCAATCTGTTCTCTGTTGCTATGAGCTTGGGTTTTCTTTGTGTTTCTCTTTTTCTTTCTTTTTTCTTTTTCCAGATTCCATATATAAGTGAGATCATATGGTTTTTGTCTTCCTCTGGCTGCTTTATTTCACTTGGCCTAATGCCCTGTTTTTCCACAGTGGCTGCACCAGCCTGCATTCCCAGCGGCGGTGCATAAGGGATCCCTTTTCACCACAGCCTTGCCAGCACTTGTTACTTCTTGTCTTTTTGATACTTGCCATTCTAACAGGTGCGAGGTGATACCTCATTGTGGTTTTGATTTGCATTTCCCTGGTGATGACTGATGCTGAGCATTTTTTCATGTGTCTGTGGGCTGTCTTAATGTTTGTTTGGGAAAATGGCTATTCAGATCCTCTACCCATTGTAATCAGATTACTTACTTACTACGGAGTTGTATGAGTCCTTATATGTTTTAGATATTAACCTCTTATCTAACATATGATTTGCAAGTATTTTTTCCCACTTGGCGGTTTGCCTTCTCATTTTGTGGATGGTTTCCTTTGCTGTGCAGAACCTTTGCTGTATCTTTCAATTATGTACCATTCTGTATTCAAAATAATAATCATAATAAAATTTTTAGAAAGTTTAGTCCACATGGAGAGTGTGGTCCTGGAGCCCTGAGAGACAGCGTGCGCATCACCCTTTGCCACCCCTTTCCTCACTCAGCTTGAACCACTGCTGTGCTGGGGAAAGGCATACATCCACAGGCTAGCATGTGCGGAAACTTCTGGAAGGCTGAATCACAGAGGTTAGAAAGGAGAAGGAACTATGCCTCAGCCCTTTATCTGGGAGGGTCCATCGTGATCCTCAAAATCAAGTAACCTCTTTTCACAGAAGAATTGGCCTGGAGCCCGGGGTTGCCAGGTAAAATAGATTTGAATTTCAGATAAATGGCAAATCATTTTTGTAGTATAAGTGTGTTCCGTGCAATATTGGGGGGTATGCTTAAGGACTTTGAATTGCTTAATCTGGCAATCCAAATAGGCTGCTCATCAGGCAGCGTGTTTTCTCTGAGCCTGGCTTTCCTGACCTGTGAAATAAAGGGTAACAAGTCTCCAGCTCTACCCCGGGGTCGCTGTAAGGCTGAAATAGAGCCCCGTGCTTTGTGAACAGTTAGCTGCTCTCAAAATATACGGAATAACGACAGTTGCTCTCCGTGTTCTTGTCCTCAGAACCTTGGCCTCCGTAGCAGACGACTCATCGAAACCCGCTGCCTTGTTTTTCTACCAACTTTACTGTGATTTATTATATGCCTCGGGCACGTTGTCATATATTTATTTTCATATTTAAGGAGGATTTCTGATATATATTAACAGGGATTTCATTGCCAGTGTTTATTGTTATCGGCTTTAAATGCATTGCCTTTATTTTAAACCATCTTTACCGTGGGTGAATGAATGGCAGGATATCCTGCTGAACTCATTTAGTCTATATTTATGGAACATCTAGTATGTGCCAGGCCCTGGGGTTAAAGCAGCGATTGAATAGAATAGCCACAGAGCCTGCTGTCATTGTGTGCATGGCCAGGCTGAGGTTCAGCAGGGAGAAAACCGAAGGAAAAGAGCAAATAGGTAAAAAGAGTGCTTCTCAAGCCTGCTTTGAGGTGAGAATCACCAGTGAGGAGTCTACAAATTCTACTTGTAGTAGGGTAACTAGCCATCCCAGTCTGCCTGGGATGGAGGGGTCTCCCAGGATGTGGACTGATGTCTGGGCCTCCCTCAGTGATTCCAAGGTGCCTCCAAGATTGAGAACTGCTGGGTGAGGAGGAATGTAGAACACATTGGCTCTTGACCTTAGAAAGACTGTCTGGCAAATGAGGCTTTCTCAGCCCATGCGAATGTGGTTACTTACAGAGACAGGGAGAGAGTGCATTCACGGACCAGACCAGGCATCCCGCTAACTTGGGAAAACAGACTTGGAAGGAGCAGGGGTCTGGCTCAGAGCGGACAGGGAGGGCTCTGGTTCGTATGTCAGAGAGACCCAAGACTGCCCAAGTCAGGGGTCTCCCAGCCACCCCCCGGTCCACAGAACAAGCCGCAGGGCCCCTGTATACAAGATTAATTGGGAGGGAACAGACTGCAGGGGCAAAATTGCCCCACACAACAAAGGAAAGAATAAAACTTTTTAGCCCACCAGGCAAGCCTAGCCACTCCTTTGCTCTGTTAATAGATGAAGTTCTGCAGTAATTATGTTTGAGAAACAAAAAGTTTTAAAGCCACAAATCTAAAGCAGATCACTCATTTAAAAGATATTCTGGGGTTTACTTTCATTTAAACTCTTCTTTCTTTCTTTTTTTTTTTTTTTGCCCAAATATGTTTATTTTTTCAGTGTTACAAGATTGATTGCTCATGCACCACACCCAGTGCTCCATGCAGTACGTGCCCTCCTCAATACCCACCACCAGGCTCACCCAACCCCGCCACCCCTCTCCCCTCCAAAACCCTCAGTTTGTTGCTCAGAGTCCACAGTCTCATGGTTCATCACCCCCTCCGATTTCCCCCCATTCACCCTTCCTTTCCTTCTCCCAATGCCCTCCATGTTTTTCCTTACGCTCCACATGTGAGACCATAAGATAATTGACTCTCTCCGCTTGACTTATTTCACTCCGCATAATCTCTTCTAGTCCTGTCCATGTTGATACAAAAGTTGGATATTCATCCTTTCTGATGGAGGCATACTATTCCATTGTATAGATGTACCACATCTTCCTTATCCATTCGTCTGTTGAAGGGCATTTTGGTTCTTTCCACAGTTTGGCGATTGTGGCCATTGCTGCTATGAACATTGGGGTCCATGTGGCCCTTCTTTGTACTGCATCTGCTTCTTTGGGGTAAATACCCAGTAGTGCAATTGCAGGATCTGATGTCTAAGATCTATAAAGGACTCCTCAAACTCAACACTCATAAAACAGATAATCACATAAACTCTTCTTTCTATTATTATGTCCAACCATTGTAAGTTATGTCTTCTCCGTAATGCAACAGCTAAAGAACACCTCTATAGCTATATTTTCTTTTTACGTTGAGTATTCTTATTCCTACTTGCCTTCATACTTTATAGTAGGTATAAAATGCTCAATTTAAACTGAGAAAGTGCAAATAAAAGTAAATATATAGATAGATCTATTTTTATGTAAACATATATATTTAAAATATATTTTAATTCATATTTATTTATTTACCTGGACTGTGTTGAAATTTTCATAGGCACTCCTATCTCATTCTGGTTTGTATGAAGCTGAAATGTGTATAACTCCTTTTGTTTGACAAAATTGCCTTGCATAATGCATGAGCAAAAATATTCAGCTCTGCTCTCAGCAGCGTTATTGGCAAAACTGGTAAAATAGGGGGTTAGAGTCTCTTATAAGCCAGAATAAGAAAATTTCCTTGTAAATGAACATGTATTCCATGGAACAAGAGTCCTTTTCTCCCTTCCAGATGCACTCAGGGAACCTGTCAAGAGTGCATTCGGTTACCTGCGGTCTCCTGAGGTCTTTACCCTCCACATTTTCTAAGTTTCCAAGGAATATCTTCCCCGCCTGGCAAGTTGTGTAGTGGAAAATGTGTTCTGAGAACTGACTTTTTTGGTAGAACAAACTCTATTAGGTAATGCAGCCTTTTCTGCTGTTTTCATACTTCTTTGTTAAACATGGTATCAAGCGTGGCTCCCTTTCCAAGTATCCCATGACCTTTCACTGCGGGTTCATCATTTGGCTTTCTGTTGATGGTTACTAAGGTAAACTTCTCTTCTTAAACTGCCACTGGGGCCAGCAGGGTTTCAATCTGCACCCTTCCCAGACCCTACAAAGGAGGGTGGAACCGACATCTGTGGTAGTGGTTTTGAATGTTGGTAGATTGTTTACACTGGAGATTGCCCGCTGCCGTTTGTTTTTACATTTGCCAGGCTTAATGCGTTGTAATCTTTTAAGACTACTTTTGCAGTGTTAGCCAGATTATGAGAATAATTTCCCCGTTGTCAGGGAGAACGAAAATGGCATTCAAGAAGTCTAAGCAATGCTGACCTCATCACTTCCCGATGTATCGCTGATCTCTGCACTTTGGAACTCCTCGAAATTTGAAGCTGATAAAACTATAGCTCTCTTTAATCTAGAAATGTCACACACTGAAGCATTTTCTGAATGCCTCCCATAAATTCTGCATTCCAGAAAGGCAAAGAATTGTGTATTTTAACAATCCTTTGTGTATCTTGACATAATGAGAATTTGAATTTCAGAAAGTTAACAGTGGGAGCATACATGAAAATATTAAGTATAGTGTGGGTTGCCATTGAAATTACAGCTCACATTAAATGCCACGTTTCCTAGGATAACAGTACATTGAATTGAAATTCAAACCTAATGAGAAATCTCTGAAATAAAAAAGACTTTTAATGTATCCTTCATATGTAGACATAACAAAAGAAATCTATCATCAGGAAGCTTATTCATTTCTTTAAAAATATCGAGAGCACCTACCAGAAGGCAGGTAGATGTGATATGTGCCCTTATATGCTTAAAACCTAGGGAGGAATACAGATAAGTATATTGGCTGGAAAAAGCAGTATCTAAAAAGGATCACCATGTACAGTTGTCCAGGTTGTGTGCTGCACAATGGTACATAGTGGCTCTCTTGACCTAAGACCTGAATGAAGTGTAGGAGTGAGCTAGGAAAGGAGACAAGAGCTAGTAGAGTGGAATTTATGAAGGAAGGGAGTTGAAAGACTATCCTAGGTAAAGGAAACACCATGTGAGAAGGCTAAGAAGCAAGACAGAGTGTGGCACCTTAGCACAGAGGAGCTAAGAGAAATTCTGTACTGCTGTAGACAACAAGAATGTGGTGGTGAGCTATGACAGCCGGAACATCAGGGCCTTATAAATCAAGGACAGTGGCAATTCTCTCAGGTGTTTTAGGCCAGGAAGCGATACAAACACTGTGGCTACCATATGGATATCAGATTTGAGTAGGGCAAGGTCCCCTGCAGAACCGAGGAGGCTACTTCAATATTCCAGGCGGAAGATGGTGTTCTAAACTGGAGGACAGGACAGGAGACCTGGTGAAATGGATGGTTTGGAGAGGAATTTAGGAAATTAAATCATCAAGATTGATAGAGTTTTGGAAGAAGAGGGAGAAGGAGAAATCAGTAAAGATGCTGAGATTTCTTAATTGCTCACTGTGTAGTCAGGGGCTCCAGTCACTCAAATTTGGAATCCAGAGGAAGAGCAGGATTGGGAGTAAAAAGAACGGGTTTGTGTCCAAGTGGAGAAGCCCACCAGGAAGTTGGACACGTGAGTCTGGAAGGCAGTGAGGGATCAGGCTGGTGATACAGATTCGGGAAGCTGAAAGTCAGGGTGTGTGAATCAGACAAGTATTTGAAAAGCCTGAAGCAGGAACAACTAAATCACTGGTTTAAACTTGCACTTGTTTTTCTCTGTCATGATGAAAAGTACAGAGATAAGAAGTACAGACCGGTTGGAAGACTCCTCAATATGGGCAGGAACCCAGCCCCTTCGGTGGTTCTGCCAGGTCCCCAGCAATGACCCCCATCCTCATGTCAGTTTGCCTGGGACTCAGAGGGTTCCCAGGATATGAGACTTTTTGTTTTCAAGCCAGGAGGGTCCCAGGCTAACTAGGATGAGTTGGTCACCCCAGTGGTTCCCTGAGTTTAACATGGCCACTGCAACCCCAGCTCAGACGGGAAGACAAGCCAACTGCATCAGGCCTATCTTTAAAGGAACTTTCCTGGAAACCCCATCCAACAAGGTTCTCTTCCATCTCTGCGTGGAACTTCATTACTGGCCACCTCTGCATGGCCAGGAATGGCCTGGCAGTCGCAGGGGCCTGGCTCAGTATAGTCCCAGCCCCCACCAAGCTAGGCTTCTTCAGAGGAAGAGGGAGAGAATGGATATTGGGGAGGCAGTTCCTGCTACAGGGGAAAAAGCCTTACCAGAGTACAGAAACCAGACCCACAACCACTTAATACAAACACTTAAAGAGACAAACAAAGGTAAGAAGATCCAAAGGAGAAGTCTAAGAAGAGCAGGTGGAAAGTAGGAGCAAAACTAGGAGAGAGGATATCAAGGGACCCAGAGGAAGAAACCATTTTGTGACCAAGGGGAGTCACAGAGGTTAATGCCACTCCTGTAGGATTTTATGAACAAAGCCCCCTCTGAGGTGAAAAGTGTCATAACGTTTCCTGCAGAAATTCCCCTCACTCCCCAAAGGCCTGAACACCACAGATATGGGAGAAGTTGCTGAATCACAGAGAAGAAGTGAGACCCCAGCTGCCCCCATGGCCTTCTCCCAGGACCAGAACCCAGACTGGCAGCTGCTCGTCACACTCTGGTCAGTGGGTCTGCCCTGGGCCCCCTGTTGTGTTCATTGTTGTTGCTGAGTGGTAGTGGGGGAAAGCTTCCCAGCACCAGTGCACAGCAAGGTGGCTTCCAGCCCCTTCATGCATGCACCAAAGTTTCTACAGATCTGCAGTCCTGGGCACAGCTCTGGCTCCACCGGTGAGTGGTGGAAATTCTTCCTGAAATGGATATCGGGAAAGCTGAAAAGCCCATTTCCACAGCAGGAAAAGGGACCCCACTGCCCATAGCCCTATGTGCCAGGATGTTGCTAAAGCCCGTACATGGCAATTTGAAGCTGCTCTTTAAATACAGGCTTTCCTTTCTCCTAAAGCAAATTGGTATTTGAAATCTTCCCCAACAGGAAAGCCTGTGCTAAACCAGAGGTTTCATTCTGGGAGGGGTTTCTTACCACTCGGGACCAAAATAGGACTGCAAATGCCAGTCACTTCTTCTCAATTATAGATCATTTTATCCATTACATTTCTGAAGTAGATCCTGTCTATGTAGGCACCCTACAAATCAGCCCTCTTCCGTGCATTGCTTTCTGGCAGGATTCAGATTTAAGTGCATACCTTCCAGAGCTCATTCATCTCTTTATCCATTGAAGCTATCTAAGCATCAGGGGTTTGGAGCAGTTTTATTGAGCGGGAATGACAAGTTTCTTGGAACTGTGTCATTTTTAGGGACCTCATATGGCAAGGAGAGGGTCGAAGAGAAGCTATTCCCATCGAAAACATTTACTGAAAAGAGATGTGCCTTGCGAAACTGTGTAGGGAGCCCCTTTTTAAGGCAGCAGGAAGGCTGAAAGTCTGGCAGACTTGCTCTGCTGGCTCATACAGAGCACCCTGTTGTCTGACACCAGGGGTCCAGTCCAGCACAGAAATGGATTACCCACAAGATACACGCATGGTGCCTTCTGCTCAATGCAAATGAGTACTTACTGGGACACTGGGCTGAAAACCTGGGCTGAGTCTCTGCCAGTGTCGCCCTCATGCTGAGTGGCTCTTTGTTGCTCTGGTCCCCGCTCCCCAGCAGTATCTACGAAGGATAAAAGGATAATGGCCGGGGTTCTCTGAGCCTAAGATTGGGGAGTCTCTGTCCACTGCCACTAATCCAAGTGCGGGCGCAAATGTCTTATTGTCCATGCGTTGATTCTAACCTTTGACTTGTTGCCATCCTTCGTGGGTGGTGGGGAGCTATACACTTATAAGGCATACCCTAATTTTAGAAAACGCTACATGTTTAAAAACCTTTTAAATTTGAGGCAAGGTGATAAAAAGTTAATCTGGTTATGATGTTATCAATATGAAGAGTATGTGTAGAAAAGCCAAATTGGGCTCCTACACAGAAACATCGATCCCTCCAGGATTCCACAATAAGGAAAAGGAAGAAAACTTTGCTCTCCTGCTATAAGAAGATGAATATAAATATGACGAGATAAATTAATAAAGAGACAGGCGAGGAAATATTTGGAGGCAGCATCGGGCAGGGGGGAAAGCATGGACTTGGAGCCTGACCTTGGTTGGCTAGCCGTGACTGTGGACTGCTGCATGAACCTTCCTGAATCTCTGTTTCCTCCCTTGTAAAGTGGAAATTCCGCCTGATGGGATCATCTGTCAGGATTGAGAGGGAAGAACACAGGTCAAGACTCTCATGCCTGCAACACAACAAATGTCAGTTCCCTTTGAATCTTTGTTTCTTCTCCATATATACTCATAAATTGGTTTAGTAAACCACAGAAGATACTGGTAAATCTAGAAACAGAAGGTGAGAACACTTTATGCAAACCATAGAAATTTGTGATTTTTCTTCAATATTTTCAGAACAGAACATTCTTCTGCCAGAGGTTTATTATCAGTAGGTTTATTAATAACTGTGAGTCTTATGGAGGAAAAAAGCATATATTCACAATCCCAAATATTTAATACAGTTTTTTTTTACATTTGAGAAACACTGTAGTATTTATCTCCCAGCAATGTCGTCAACAGTTTTTGAGAACCCCATGCCACTGTATTTTGTATACATGTGACTTTTTCATTTTTTTGAAAGTCTTTGATGTGCAAAGAAAGCAAGACTCCTTCCAAATGTAAGCTGGTGGCTTATACATAATTGAAGATGCAGTTCCACGGAGACATCCTCTCCCCACAATAGACGAAAACCTTTATGAACGTCTACTGGGTCTTTGCACGTATTATTATCCAGGCTGCTTTGATCAGGTAGATCCGGGAGATGATTGTCATAGCAGAGAATGCAGCTGGGCGATGGCATGGGACAGACTGGAAGGGGCTGAGGTATGCCCACTGCCATGGAGCAGGCACGAGGGAGAATGGATACAGCTGCAGATGAGTCTCCCGCACAGCGGGCAGAAGTTAGTGTCGGAAGGCGGGACGATGGGCAGCAGGTAGAACCAGTGGTATCAGTGGGTCCACTGTGAAATGATGAGTTAGCCATTAGGGGGAGAATGCTGATCCCCCTAAGCAGATATAGGGAAAAGTAAGAACTAACATTTATTAAGAATTGACCACAAGAATTGACCTTGGGCACGGTGCTAAGAGCTTTGCTTGTGTTACCTTGTTTAATCTTCTTTGAAAATCTGCAAAGTCACTATTTTAGCACCCTCATTTCACCAATGAAGGTAGCGAGTGTCGGATAGCATAAGTAACGGGCTCAAAGTGCCATGCTTTGTAAGTGGTGTGTTTGGGATTTGAACCAGCATTGAGCTAGAGCAATAACGACTTACCCATTCCACCATGTGCTTCTACGGGAAGGACCCCATCCAGCGAAGCAGGCAGTAAGGCATTCGGGAAATCTGGTGAGAAGGTCATTGCCCGAGTTCAGGGGCTGGACTTCAGCCCCAGGAAGGAAGCTGCCAAAAAAGAAGGCCGTGTCCTTGTGTTAGACATGTGTGGTCCTAAGAGCTAACAAAATAGAGACGTAGGCGTCATTATCAGACCTGGGTCATGAGATTTCACCCAGGATCATACCAGGCGTAATATACTGAACTCCATTTTGGATGACGAGTAATCCTGGGTGAGAGCCCAGGGGGCTTAGCTGTGAGGACAGGTGCTGCTGAGGACGGGCAGCCAGGAGGGGCCCAGCATTGAAGAGCACAGAGTTGTAAACGTCAACATAGAAGGGTCAAGTAAGGTGAATGGAGGGAAGACTCTTGTCATTACCAGCATTAAAAAGGTGCTCCTGGTCCGCTACCTGAACCAATATCGGCTCTGAACCATACCAGACAAAAAGGAGGCAATATAAATTTCTCACTATCTCTGGAACAACTAAAGGACCCCCCGAGCCCGATGATAAGAAAAATAACTAGCAATTAACATTACAGTGTACAAAGCATTTTTATAGACATAATTTTCATCAGGTTCTTACAATGACTGTAGATGGGAAGTCCTATCTCACTTGAGCTTGAATTTATGTTCTTAAATTAGCACAAAAGATGGAAATCAGATACCATCAAAATTGCCCTTGAAGCTTCCTTAAATTATAGAGTACAATGTGCATAGTTTTCTATGTATTATACTATTTTTACGTACAACACAGCTGATTTTCCTTTCAGTGTCGAAATATAGAAATAGATTTTATTTAGTGGCTATTTGTATGAACTCGTGTGTATGTCTGTATTACAGTGGTTGGGTCATTTGCAGTTGGTTTGGTTGTTTTTGTCTGAGTACATCAAGTGCTTTCCCAAATATCGAATGTATACATAATAGGACTCCATTGTTTTGTTATTCCCATTTTGCAGATAAAGAAACTGATGATACAGTAAGGCTATGCATGATGAAACTTTAAACTGAGGTTATGGTTTACAAATCCCAGGTGGGGTCCACTGCACCACATGGTCACCCCAGCATGACCATCACACCGAAAGGACAATTCCTTCATCAGCAAACAGAACTGCAGGATACCAAGAAGCCCCTCATGGTTTCACATTCTGGCCATACTGCCATAGCGATCGCCTGGGATTTAAGTCCCAGCACACTGTGCACCGGCTATTAGAAGTCATTAATACATTGAACTCTAGCTGTACAGATGTGTTGAGCAATTGAATGTGACCTTGGAACTGTGTTCTTGATGTCTGCCTTCACTGAAACAGAATACATGCGTGCATGTGACTAAAAGACATTCAGACCCTGGGGTTCATGGATCCTGACCTTTTTGGCAGGGTGGTTTAATTATTAGTTTTGATTGCTGACCTACTTTAAAAAAAATCTATTTGGAAGTTTATGGCCCTTTTCTGACCCATCATAAAGATTTTGTCATTTCTAATAAATGTCTTATAAATCAGTTCAAATTGCCTAAGCAGCAGTATTTGAAGAGTATCCTTTGCTCCCCTCCTGTCATCATGACTCCAACGCCGTGGCCAATAAATCTCTCCCCGGACCCTTGGCCTGATGCATCATCTGCATGTGATCTCTGCTGTTCTTTGCCTTTTTATTATTTGTTTGTGTTTACTTTAACATCCCCAGAACATTGTTTTCTTTTCTGATTGGTTAAAAGAAGATGAAGAAAGGGAATGATGTTAGCAAGAATGGTGCAATGAGAACTTCAGAAAATCCTGTCCCCATAAAAGCCACAAAAACAGTCCAACAATTGTGAAAATCAACTTTTTAAGAACTTCAAATTACTCAAAGACTTGCAGCATTGGGAGCATTTATGTATTACATAAATCAATGAAATAGAAATGAGAGTTCAGAAATAAATCCTTATATCTATGCTCAATTGATTTTCAACTAAGATGCCAGAACAATTTAATGGGCAAACATGAACTCAAAATAGATCAAAGTCCTAAATGTAACAGCTAAAACTATAAAACTCTTAGAAGAAAACATAGCTGTAAACCTTTATGACCTTAAATTAGACAATGGTTTCTTAGCTATGACATCAAAAGCATACGCAACCAAAGCAAAAATAGGAAATTGGACTTAAATTAAAAACTTTTGTTCTTCAAAAGATACCATCAAGAAAGTGAAAAGACAACCCACAGAATGGGGAAAAAAATACTTGCAAATCGTGTATATGATAAGATCTAGAATGTATAATCTCTTATAATTCAACAATAGAAAAAGAAGTAACCCAATTTTTTAAATGAGTAAAGGACTTGAATAGATATTTCTTAAAAGATGATATGCTGAGGTGTCTGGGTGGCTCAGTTGATTAAGCATCTGACTCTTGATTTCAGCTCAGGTCATGATCTCAGGGTTGCAAGATGGAACCGCAAATCAGGCACTGTGCTGGGCATGCAACCTGCTTAAGATTCTCTCTCTCCCTCTCCCCTGCCCCCACCACTCTAAAAACAAACAAACAAACAAAAACAAAAAACAAAAAGACAACAACCAACCAACTAAACAGATAATGTGCAAATGACCAATAAGCACTCCTCGTTAGAGAAATGCAAATCAAAAACACAGTTAGATACCACTTCACATGTACCAGGATGGCAAGGGATGGACAGTGACAAGTGTTGATGAACATACGGAGAAACTAGAACTCTCATACCTCCCTAGCGGACATGTAAATGGTGTTGCCATTTTAGAAAACAGCTTGGCAAGTCCTCACAAAGTTAAACATAGAATTATCATTGACCTAATAGTTCCACTCCTCCATGTAGACCTAGGAGAATTGAACCTTATGTTATATAAAAACTTGTACAAAAATGTTCATGGTTGCATTATTCATAATAGCCAACAGGTAGAAAAATACCCACATGTCCATCAACTGAGGAGTGGTTAAATAGCAGTATATCCATAAAACAGAATATTATTCAGCCTCAGAAAAGAACAAAACTTTAATCCATGCTACAATGTGGTGAACTTTGAAAACATGATGCTAAGTGAAAGAAGCTAGTCACAAAAGGCCACATGTTATAGAATTCCATTCATTTGAAGTTTCCAGAAAAGGCAGATAGACAGAAAATAAATCTGTGGTTCCTAGAAGCGAGAAGGAGGGAAAAAAATGGGTATGGCATTTCTTTTTTGGTGATGAAAAGATTCTGGAAGTAGATAGTAGTGATGGTTGCCAAACTTTTGTGCGTATGCTAAAAACCACTGAGTTTTATTAAAAAGGTGAATTTTATTGTGTATAAATTATGTTCAAGACCAACTTCCAGATATCAATCCAGATAGAATAACAAAATACATCGCTTCTTGGCCATTTAGCTAAGATTGAGCGTTAGAATAAATGAAATACTTGCCTCACAAAGAAGACCTCATTAACTCAGTAGCACAATGGTTCTTTTTTTTTAAGATATTTATTTATTTATTTGACAGAGAGAGAGAGAGAAAGATCATAAGTAGGCAGAGAGGCAGGCAGAGAGAGTGGGGGAAGCAGGCTCCCTGCTGAGCAGAGAACCCGATGCGGGGCTCGATCCCAGGACCCCGAGATCATGACCCAAGCTGAAAAGCAGAGGCCCAACCCACTGAGCCACCCGGGCGCCCCCAAAATGGTTCTTTTTAATAAAATCAGAAGAAACAACTCACCAAAAACATTATCAATTTGTTCTAGAGTAGTGATTTTATCTACTCTAGATTTTATCTACACAACATCCCTGATATCAATATCTTCCTTATTCTTTCTTCATTCTCTAAAAATTCCAAAATTTACCATGTTCCTTCTAGTCCAGTTTGCCTCTAACATGACCACAACTAGTTCAGTTTAACTCTTTATGACACTGAAGCCACAAACAGGATAAAGCAAATAGTTTTATCATAAGTACTAACTCAAACTGATGGGTAAGAGGCTACATGGAAGCTTGTTTAGAAGGATTCTGAGGCCATATCCAGGCAAGGCCGGAAAATAAAAAGAGTAGTAATTAATTAAGAAAATCTGTCTTGTGCTTGACCGTGTTAGTAGAGGTGGGCAGCGCTTGAGTTCATTCTTTGATCTGGGAAAATGCCTTGTTCTGCTTAGTGGATTCAAAATCAGTTAGGTAGATCAATCTGGATGCGTTGTAATGCAGCTAATAGGTGCACTTGCACAGCAGGACTGAAAAGAAATTTGAGGTCTGTAGTTTACACGCAAAATCCCAATATTTTGAAATAGCCAAAACTTGTGGCTAAGATACCAAGATCTCTCAGTAAATAGCACCAACTTCATACTGTATACTATCAAGATATTTTAAATAATACCTTTTGATAGTACATGCTCTCAAGGTTCTTACTATGAGAACATTGCATAGGCTTATAGTAAAATCTGATAGAGTGAGAGATTATGTCAGGAGAGATTTTTTTTTTAAGTTTTTATTGAAATTCCAGTGAGTTAACCTAGTGTAATATTAGTTTCAGGTGTACAATAGCCAACACTTCCATACATCATCTGGGGCTCATTACAGCAAGTGTCCTCTTTCATCCCCATCACCTATTTCCCTGGTCCCCCCAGCCACCTCCCCTCCCGTAACCCTCAGTTTGTTCTTCATAAAGAGTCAGTTCCTTGGTTTGCTTCTCACTCTTCTTTTTCCCTTCTTTTGCTCATTTTTTTGTTTTAAATTCCACATATGAGTGCAATCATACGTGTTCGTCTTTCTCTGACTGATTTATTTCACTTAGCATAATACTCTCTAGCTCCAAGAAAGATTTTTTTGTGTCAGTCACTGAAAAAAATCAAGATAATCACCAGTAGATGGGCTCTCTGAGGCTGCGGCAGCCCACATTTACTTAACTTTCAGTTTTACCTCCAAGCGGAACTGTCTCCTCCCTCTTCTATAAGCTGCAGTAGTCAGGTCTTTCTTTGATAGATAGGTGTCTAAAGGGGGCTCCTGCATGGCTCAGCCAGTTAAGCATCTGACTCTTGATTTGGGCTCAGGTCATGATCTCAGGGTTGTGGGATCGAGCCTCGTGTTGGGCTCCACGCTAAGCAGAAGCTTGCTTAAGATTCTCTCTCTCTCCCTCTTTCTCTGCCCCTCCCCCCAAAATAAATACTTTTAAAACAAAAGGTGTCTAAATAGTGAGTCCTTTTTTTCCGGCAGACATTGTGAATCTCTGCTTCTCAAATGTGGCCCCCAGACCAGCAGCATCAGGGCCCCTGAACTTCTCGGAAATGCAATCTCTTAGAATTGCAGCATCACCCTACACCTGCATGATGGCGAGTCAAGGGTCTGTCTGAACAGGCCCCCAGGTGACTCCGGCCTGAAGTTTGAGAGTCACCTCTGTGAGTTGTTTCCTTCCAGAACTGGGAAAGGCAATAGGGAGTGGGAGAATTGAGCCTGTAGGCACCAGTACAGCCCAGGATGAAGGCAAAACTGCAGCGGACACAGTGAGGAGTCTGTTTCTTTCCTCTGCTCACCCCATGTGCCAAATCTCTACTTCCTCAGAAAGGATTTGAGGTGCTCTCAGGAGCTCCCCTAGTCCCCATGCCCACCCCACTACCAGCCTGCTTAGAGTCCCTTCTGTGGGGACAGTAGCAGGGAGCGGGAAGTGAGGATGGCACTTATACATTCCCTCATCTCACAGAGAAGCTGCCATTTCTGTTTAAAAAAGAGTTGTCCAGGAGCCCTGGCCTAGTGCTTCCAAACCCAGGGGGCCCCACAGCTAGTAAATGCATGTGAAACCCTTAGAACAGCACCTGCTTCAATAGTGAGAGTTCCCTGGGGCCCCTGGGTGGCTCAGTGGGTTAAAGCCTCTGCCTTCGGCTCAGGTCATGATCTCAGGGTCCGGGGATCAAGCCCCGCATCAGGCTCTCTGCTCGGCGAAGAGCCTGCTTCCCCCGCCTCTCTGCCTACTTGTGATCCCTCTCTCTGTCAAATAAATAAAATCTTTAAAAAGGGGGGGGGGGTGCCTGGTGGCTCAGTGGATTAAGTAGTGAGAGTTCTCTCTGTGCAGGGAGTGATGGTGTCGGTGGCGATGACAGCAAGGGCCAGATTTCCCCACAGGGATGCCTGGGTTGGCATCTAGAAGCAATTGCTATTTGTACTGGGTGGGCGGCCCCTATGTTGAAAGACTGCCCACTGGCGACAGATGTTGGTCTCGAAACCCTTTGCTGGCCAGTGAGGGTCCCTGAAGACAGCACCCTGACTGCAAGTTTGGCCATCAGCCGAGCCTCCGCCGGCCCATCAGTACTGACCACAAAGCCCGGGGCCCTGCCCGGGGTTGGCGTTTGGGGCCATGAGCGTGGGAGGAGGGGCTGAAGAAGATCAAGCAAAGCAACGAGGAATTGCAGAGCCTTTCTAGTAAGAGCTCGGTGTTGGGGAGCCTAAAATGCAAGGGGTGGAGGTGTGGTCCCAGGAGGGAAGGCAGCAGGTGAGATGCTGGCCATGAATGTGGGTCCCTGTGAGCATGGATGAGAGTGCAGGTCCCACAGGCAGTGGGTCCCCAAGACACACAGGCGGATCAGGTCCCTCCTAGAGGAAGCCACTGACCAGAGTCAAATTCCGAAGGCTCAGGTTACAGTTCTTGCTTCCAGTCTGTTTGTTCTGTCCTCCATGTTTTTGCATATGCTTTTCCATTTAGTTATCAGAACTATGAAATTTTGTTGTGGGAGACTCTAGAGGAGGAGCGTCTTACTCCTGATTTTAAAAAAAGTAGCTAATAGTGAACTTCGTCTGCCTAGGCCCCAAGGTCTGAGGCAACCGAATGAATTCAATCTGCTATGATGATGCAAATTAGATGCAGATCAAATCGCTGGGTACAAGGGGAGCTGTGGAAGGAGAAGGTTGAGTCCACCGAGGTATTCTGACTCCAGCAGAGGCATGGTGCTCTTCTGGGTTCTGAAGTTCTCGAACTCTCATGCATACGGGGACCAGGAAGATGAATGCAGCAAGCTAAATAGGCCTGGTGTGAGATGATAATAGGCAACAGACACTTGGCTTCAGTATCAGGCGGTAAAGGAGTAGTGGGGATTATGGCAAAAATGGAGAGCCCATGGCACCCTCTGAAGAGGCAGCACTATGTAGCTCCAGCCTGTTGTTGTCATGTGAATTAGTGCTGCAGGACCTTCTAGTTTTTCACAAGAAGGCAGAGAGAGGTTCCATGTTCAGGTAACATTGGGTAGGCCATTGAAATGCATTGGCAGGCTGTATCTGCCCTTAGCTTCACTGGACCACAGTTGTCTATTTCCTTGAGTTGCGAACAGCAGATCGATCCTTTCCTGGTGTTCCTTTCTCTTTCCAGGCCACTACGTTTATGTGGACACCTCCTTTGCCAAGCAGGGGGAAAAAGCTGTGCTGCTAAGCTCTGACCTACAGGCCGAGGAATGGAGCTGCCTCCGACTGGTCTACCAGATAACCGCATCTTCAGGGTCTCCGTCAGACACCAGCCGGCTGAACCTCTATGTGAGATTTGAAGATGAAAGCTTTGATCGCTTGCTTTGGTCAGCTAAGGAACCTTCAGACAGCTGGCTCATAGCCAGCTTGGATTTACAAAACAGTACCAAGAAATTCAAGGTAGGTAGAATGTAGGTGCCTCACTTATCACCAACACTATGCTACTCTGAGATCATATGAAAATTTCTGCCACTGAAGTTACTTATCTCCTATGTTAGGATGCACTGCTTTATAAGAGATATCCCCCAGAAGAATAATATTTTGTTTATTCTTTAGAAGAGCTTCTTCCCAGATTTCTTTCTTGGGTATTTAAATGGGACTTCTGTAAGAATCTAAATGGAGCCTAAACCAACCTCTTCAACTGAAATTTATTTTTTAATGGTCTTTAGAGAGCATTCTCATTTCTAGTCATTTTGTTTCATCTTTCTGAGTTCTGTGTTGTATCTTCCTAACAGTCTGTTTGCTACAAATTTTGAACAAGACATTCACTATAGTTAAAGGCAAAGTGGAGATACTTTGAAGAGGGAAAGATACGTAAAGGATATGTTCTGATTCCTTTTCAAAGATGGAGGCCATTCCATCAGAAGTGTTGGAAGGGGAAGGTCAACAATGTAACCTAAGGGGGGGGATGTTGTTTAGAGCAGGGAAGGAGGATGGGATCTGGACTCACTTGGCCAGATGCAAAGTGTGGCACGTAGTGAAACTGTGTCGTGGAGGAAAGAATAGGGCCTTCATGAACACCGTCTCCATTCCTAATTCCGTTCAATTCCCTATCCTGTATCTCTCCCTGACAAAGTGTCAAAATGCAGCCTTCTCTTCTCCCCCTCCCGTCAGGCAGGAAGGAGGATTGAGGGAAGGGGCATGGAGGTCCAAGCTCTCTAGACCACACTGTCCGCCCGGCAGTGGGCCACATCCTAAATCTCTCAGCATAGTTGCCAAAGATTGGGCTGAAGCCACATAAAGAGAAGCAAATACTTTCAGAAACGGGACCAGAGATGAACCACAACAGTGCTCGAAATCAGTCACGTAAATTGTCATGTTTCCCTTGGTTCTTTATTTATAGTTTTCACGTTTTTTTCAGCAATATGGAAACTACAAGTTGATTTATGAGCCTCTTCCATCTCATGTGAAGTCTCCCACTGCTAGTCCGATTGTGCTTCCTACCTCCTCCTGCGAGGGTTTTCCCCTTCTCAACCTCTGCCCTGAGTCCCTGAGTGCTCTCAGAATGCACTTCCCCAAGGGCACCGGCCCTCCTCTCCGTCCACAGCCAACTGGGGCCGCCACAGGCACTAGAGAAGGGGGTGGTTGAGAGAGCAGTTGAAGACAGTTGGCCCTAGGCTTTTACTGGACATCTTGCTCACCTTGTACACACACACACACACACACACACACACACACACACATTCTTATAGAGCCTGCCGTGAGATTGCTATCCACTAGCAATTAGCTGAGACAAGCAATCTCGCCTTGCCTTGAGTTCCTGAACAGCTCCTGACTGGTATCTGAAATATTGAGCCAAGGAAACACGGTGTTGGAAGCCTAACTCCCTTCTTCCTCGTGTGTCGTGCAGATTTTAATAGAAGGTGTGCTGGGACAGGGAAGCACGGCCAGCATCGCCCTCTTTGAAATCAAGATGACCACAGGCTACTGTATTGGTAAGGGGGTTTCATTCTCACTGTATCGGAGTGTAAATTGTAAATCTTCTTAAGTCTGTTGCCAGAGGGAACTGAATGAATCCTAAAGGCAGGCTGCTTTGTGGAAGACAGTGCATAACGCTTGGAGTCTGCCCGGACTGGCTGGATTAACGCAGGGAAAGCCGACGCAGCAACTAGAGCCTGAGCTGCTGCCTGAACCTCCACCTATTCTAATAACGATAATTTCCGACTTGCTGTGAACTCGGCTTCCACCAGAAAAGCAGGCTTTGTGTTTCCTTCTTTCCTCATTTTCTCCGTTTCTCTCGGACACACCTTGGCCCCTCTGGGCCCCATGGCCACTCATCTTCTATTTGTCTGCCATTGGCTTAGTTCTCTATAAGGCGGGCACTCCCGGAGGAGGCCGGGCCAGGCTGTGGGGGTCCAGGGAGGAGGAGGAGGACAGGACCGCGGGCGGCACTCAGCACCAGAGCTGCATTTGAGCTGGGGTTTCAGGAAACTGCAGAGTTCAGTGAAGTGCAGGTCCAGGGGAGGAGGGGGAGAGCTCTCTGTGGGCAGAGCCCAGTGGGGAGGAAGCACAGAGCCTGCTCAGAAGGAAGGTGCTGGAAGTGCGATTCGGGACCCAAGTGAGTCTTCGGGAAGAGTCTGGATCCGGGCTGAAGAGCGCGGATGATTCTGTGCTTGGCAGGTGCTCCAGGTTCCTGGAGGAGGGGCCTGTGGCATGGAAAGTGACTTGGAAACAAGGAAAATACTTAGGAGAGGAAAACCCCCAAAGTGACTTGGAAACAAGGAAAATACTTAGGAGAGGAAAACCCCCAGTGTGACCTTTGTTATGTCCTTACAGACAGGACATAACAAAGGCCCAGCACTGGGCCCGAGCAGGGAAAAGGTGGGGGACATTGACAGCATAGGCAATGTCCAAGCACTGACAGCCCTTGGAGAAGAAGAGGAAGGAGAGTCAAAGACGATTCTGAATAAAAAAGAGCCTTTGCTAATCCCCTCTCACGTCTCTGTTTTGACCTCCAAGGACAATACTAAGGCAAGTGAAGGAAAATGCAAGACCATGTTCTGAAGCTACAGTGGGGTTAGACCCAGGCGCCCCCTGGTAGCTCCCTCCGGGCTGCAGGTGCGCCACAGACAGCCCACCTTGCAGACGCCCCTGCTGCAGCGCCACCTGCTGGCTCCTCAACTCCCCGCGTCCCGCGGCCTCTGTTTCTCCACCTACAAAATGGGCATACAATGCTTCCCTCCTGGGAATAGTGTGGGGACTGATGAGATCATAGGTACGAAGGTGACTGGCCCAGTGCTGGGCACTTCCAAATGTGAATTTCCTCTCTTCAAATCACTCCGTGGCTTCCGGTTTGTTTAAAAAACAAAAGGAGAGCAATACTTCCGTCTTGAGATGCCTGATCCCACCGTCCCACCTTCCTTTCTGTGCTCTCTCTTTGCTTGTTTCCTCATCTGTAAAACAGGCCGATGATAGTTACCTACCTCCTGGAACTGTTTTGAGGATTAGGCAAGTTAATTCAGTTAAAGTGCTTAGAATAGTACCTAGCATATTCAGGACTAGTTTGCTTTCTCTTTTATTCTTCAGCGGCCTTTGGCACAGAATGTGGGGTTTTGCGTGGCAGACACTGCCGTGGAAGAGTTGCAGATCAAAATCCTCAAATTTTTCAGTGATTGCTAATGTAAAAACACATCGATGACTCTATCCGTCAGGGTCCTGGCAGGAAAGTGGAAACAGAGGGCCCATTCAACCCGAGGGATTTGAAGGAGACTCCTAGGAGCTACAAAGGTGTGGGTGGGTGACGGAAACCAGCAAAAGCCTAGGAGGTCATCCAGGACTAGTAAGAGCGAAGATTCACCAACCTTGAGGGCAAGAGGGGGAGGGGCCACCAGAGCCTGGAGCCAGTGGCTGTGTGGGGCGGGCTCCTTGATGGCACCATGTCCTCGGGGCAGGGACACAGCCACCCATGGCAACCTGGCAGGGAGGGAGCTGGAGGAATGGACGCCACCAACCCCGTTCTCCTACTTTCCATCGGTCGAATCCAGATGGAAGGCAGGGGAGGCCAGTGACACAGTCCGTACAGGTCTACCCCTGGAGTGAAAAGAAGGCGGGGGTGGGGGGTAGGGTGTGGAGGGGTAACAGGAGATGGTCAGGACAGTCAAACTTCGTATTTGTACCTGATGATTATGGGGGTCAATACAGGCCCTGGTTTGTGAGCTTCTCATTCCCATGAGAGTAGTCGTTGACCGGGGACAAGTTATCTGTGCAAACATGTCAGTCTACTAAAGGGGGTGTGGGGTGGTAGGTGAGGTCTCTGTTTTCTCTCTCTTCTCCACTGAGGAGCTGCAGGAGGACTCAGAGCCTAGGATATGCCTGCCCTGCGTATTCTGAGTGTTTCTTGTTTGTAAGAAAAGCAGAAGTTGTCAGCACCTAGGAGACACGTCCTTTAGCCCTGGGTATCTCGTCTACCATCAGGAGAGAAGGGGATGGGGAAATGGGCTGCCAGAAGGGTGGCAGGTACCATTTCTGGAGCTAAGAGGATGGTCCCAAATAGGGTTTCAAAGCAGAGCTGCCCGATGTACCGAGCCCTCACCCCATGCCCGGCTCTGTGTTGGGACAACCTGTGCAGTGGGACCGTTGCCCTCATTACACAAAGAGAAAGCACAGAGCCCAAGAGAGGTCATACTGCAAGTCGCATGGCTAGTCAGTGGAGGGGCCGTCATCCAAAGAAGCCAGGAGGAATTATAGTTTCCAGCATTATCCAGGGATCCTGGTCCAAAGCTTCCAGTAGTCAGAGGGAATGAGAAACATATCTGAGTAGGAAAGAGCAAACTTGGCAGTGCGTAGGGGTATTTACCTGGGTGTGACTGTGTCTCCACAAAGTGCCTTTTCGTTTCTCTTTTGCCAGAATGTGACTTTGAAGAAAATCATCTCTGTGGCTTTGTGAACCGCTGGAACCCCAATGTGAACTGGTTTGTCGGAGGAGGAAACATTCGGAACTCCCCTTCCGTTCTCCCCCAGGATCACACGTTCAAGAGTGAACTGGGTAAGCAGGGGACCAATGGAGTCCTTTCCCCCGGGGGAGGTGTTTCCGCCTCTCCCGCGTGCCCCCTCCACTGACCTAACGATGGCCCTGTCAACAGAGAAAGGAGAAGGGAGAGTGAGTAGGGACTGGGAAGCCTGGTGGAAGAGGAGGGAAGGACGGGCCCTAAGACTGAGACGGACTGCGGACAGGAGCTCCGCAACTAAGGAAAAGGTCACCCAGTTAAAGGCTTTTCTTCCCCCGTGACCTGGTCTTGCTCTTTTCACATTTCCATATCATACTTTACTTTCTTATTGATTTGTCGGTCCATATTTCTTATCCCTAAAGGCAAGGCAGGAATACTCCTAGGTTGCTTTTCACTAAAAATAGACCTAGTGATGGGAACCCGTCCTTAAGAACTTCCCAAGTGGCCCTGAGGTGAGCCTCAATTCCCAATGGTGAATCCTGAAAGCACCAGGGCCACCTAGTGGCCAAGGGAGCTGGACTCTGCAGGGAAGTGGAGAGGAGAGGTGCTTGGTGATGAGTCGGCTTTGAGGAGACTGTCTCCACAGATGTGGGCAAAGGCTAACTTCCGAAGGATGACGAAAGCCCTCATCTGGACCCTGGGAGGCTTCCTGAAAGCCAGGGTCTCCCCACAGTTGCAAGACGCTCTAGTCCTCAACCCCAAGGGCTTGTTGACTAATGAGAAGATTCTGGTAATTGACTTTCCATTAAGAGCAGGAAGGAATTTTGGTTCTGCTACAAACGGTCCTTTTTTCTAGTCTGATCTGCTGCCGTGTGAATACTGAGGTCACCTGCTTAGCCCCAATACATTGTTGACAGTGACTACGTGTCCCCATACCTGAAGACAGGGCAACTTTTTATGGTTCTTTGCATTGTTCCTCATTCATGGTAGTTTATTTTCATGTGAATATTTGTAACCTTGTCTCTGACTTTTTTTTTAAGTGCCCATCCTGCACCTTCTCTTGGTTTTGGCCAGTCTCTATCCTGAGACTGCTCCTACTATATCCAGACTCTCACACTCAATTTTCTAAAGGAACAAGGCAGATGTTATAAAGTGAATGACATGTGGGCTGGGTGAGGAGTGTGGCAAACTAGGGAGCACAGACCCTGTACAAAGCTCTAATTAATTGCTGCTATGTGAGAATGCAGGTCCGGGAGAACAGATCTTTTGATTTCATAAGATAATCAGGAAGACAGGGGTTTTATGTGAGGTTTCCCTAATTTTTTTAAGTTGTAAATATTTTTTTTTTTTAAGATGTTGTTTATTTATTTGAGAGAGAGAGCACACACACACACATGAGCACGAGCAGAGGGTGGAGCAGAGGGAGAGTGAGAAACAGATTCCCTGCTGAGCAGAGAGCCCGATGCAGGACTCGATCCCAGGACCCTAGGATCATGACCTGAGCCAAAGGCAGTTGCTTAACCTACTGAGCCACCCACACGCCCTAGTAAATATTTTCTTTAAAAACACTGCAGGGGCCAATAAAACACATCTTCGGGTCAGGCCCAGTTAGCCAACTTCTAGTTTGCAAACTTCATTTAATGTGTTCCTTTTCTTTTTCAACATGTCCGGCCTTCTTACAACAAACTGTTCATAAGTAACCATATAGTAAAAGTTGGAGCCTCCTGAGCTCACCTGTTTAAGACAAATCCAACTTTGGCTCTAGTATTTTCATTCATTTGACCCTGTATTGCATCTGGTCGGGAAAACGACGACAAAATGGCACATCCCGGACTGCTGCTGAGGGCAGACATCTGAACCCTTCAATCTTTACTTTGCCACCCAAACTGATAGAGCTCCTATCATGTGGTCCTTGCCCAGGTTCAAAGAACATACATTGAAGAAAGGGGAAAGGATTGCTATCCCACATGGATGTAAGACAAGGTAGCCTGTGTCAAATGCTCTAAGAGTGGTCCCCCCACTTCCCTCAAAAAAAGAAAAGTGCTGGGGAGATCACTTACTGCTTGGACGTTCTAGAGAACGTGATGAAAGACGTCGACTGCAGAGACAAGAGAGGGCCGGAGCAGTGATACATGGTAGCCATCACAAGAGGGCTCCTGAGGGAGAGAGAAGATTGGGAGAGCAGTATGGGGGAAAGGTCTAAAAGGCCTCAAATGCCAGGAAAGAGATTTTAACTGTATTCTGTGGACAATGGGAGGCCACTGCAGGTCTCTGAGCAGGAGAAATGCCATCCCAGCTGTGTATTTAGTTTGGTTAACCAGAAAGTGATTATCTCAGTAAATAGAAGACCAAATGGTAGAACAAGAGAACAGAAAACACCCCAGAAATGATTTCTTTAGATACATCTAAAGTCACTTACATAAATGAGAGTATAAAAAGACAAAACATTTTCACTTCCTTCTTCTAAAAGTAAGAGTTAGCACTTTTGGAAATGACAAAAGATTGGGGTTCTATATACATAACCATATTTTGGCCCTATAGACACAGAGCCTGTCTCCACTGGTGGCCACTGTAGGAAGCACACTATAAATGTCGCTTGTTGAGTGGGTGATAAGCTAGCGTGACAGATTAGTCTGTGAATCTGCATGACTATTTTAAATAACAATGGGGTTCATTCAAAACAACAAAATGTTACCAACTTTGAAAGCTTTATTTCAAGGAATAGGACAACTTACATAACATTCTGCCATATCTTGAGAATATAGTACAGGGAGTAGAGAAAATCTTGAAAGACTCATACCTTAAAATTGTAATAATCCTCGACGTCATTATCACAGATGTCTAAACTTAAATGTGGGGGAAGTGTTGGAGAGCTTTTCCCAAATCACTTAAAAATTAGTTCCAGAGTCAGAGCCTCTGGGGAGAATGTAACTGGGGGGGAAAATAAACTGGGAAAAGCCTGAGCTAAAGAAAGCTAAACAGACTTCTTTATTTCAGGACTTCTCAGTGCCTTTAATATAGTGCTATGTTAATGTATATTATGACATTTCACAAACTATTCAAATGCTGAAATGCTCTGTAAATATGCACAATGGTGCATGACTAACAGAGATGTGAAATAAAAGATAGGGGACCACAGAAAAGTGAAAGATCACCTTGGTTTTGGGGTTCAGGGAAAGCTTTTGAGAAATCCTCTCAGAACTGGAATTTGGCTAGATGGGTAAGAAGTACAGCATATGCAAAGGTGTTCGGGCCTGAGAGTGGGTGCTTTACTCTGTGGTTGGAGACTGTTTGAAAATTCCGAGATGTAAGATGATGACAGAGTAGCCCTAGACCTGGGTTAATTTCCTGCTCGTGAGCCAGAAGCCTGGGTGCCTACATTCTACGTGCTTCTCCCAGCTCTCTGCTGTTTCTCTCCAATTCCTCTTGAACTTTTACACTGATGTTTTGACGAGTTGCAGCCAGACAACCGTCTCCTCCTTGCCCAAAAGATGTGTGTGTGCGCGCGCACACACACACACACACTAACACACACACACTTCTATAGGCCTCCTATATAAGACTTCTTCCTTTATGAGATGGGGCTAAAACAGATGAGTTCCAAAGATTCTCAGATATTTTCATTGAAAAGCCCACAGGACTCAGAGTTTTGACCAAAATCGCTCTTGGGGAACAAAAAAACAGAACAAAACAAAACAAAACCCTGCAGTGCTCTAAATAAGAGAGGGATTGCCTTTCTTAGTACATTTGCCTTCTGCTGGGTATATTGATTTTTCCTGAGCTCTATCAGTTTGGGTGGCAAAGTAAAGATTGAAGGGTTCAGATGTCTGCCCTCAGCAGCAGATTTTGCTCAAAAAAAAAAAAACATAAAGAACCCCCCAAAAAATTCATTTCATGTTCATTCATACACTGGAAGTGGCTTGTGCCTTTGCTGTCAAGGAAAAATCAGGGAAGTGAACGCAGGGGCGAGTGCAGCCATGTGACTTCTTAGACACTTCAAGAGGTTGAGGGACGTCTTCCTGGGAGGGCCCTGGCCTTTGTGCCGTAGAAAAGGGCACAGTGAATGTGGTGTCTGAAAAATGTGATGCATATATGAAATTTCCTTCATTTGGCCACATATTTTTAACAGCCCTGAACCATGAGTCCGGTTTTTCAAATGAGCACTCTGTCTCCGAATGTTGGTCTCAGGGTAGAAATAGCTACGAATGCAATCAGAGCTCCCATGGGACATCTTGGGACTATTGGAGGGGATGGGATGTTATCCTGCTTTTTGTCACCCAATTCCAATTTGTCATGTACGGGTTTTTTTTCTTTGTTAATATTTTATGAAGTGAAACAAATCTTTCAGGAGGTAACCTACCGACAGCTTAGATCATTACCGTTTCCTACCTATTTTGGCCAAAAGAAGATAATTACTGGGAAAATAATGAGGGAACTCAGTTTCTTTGCTGAAATTTTTTAAATCGTATACACTTAGGGTGCCGCTTTGGGAGCTGAGCAAGGTTTCAAAACCTAAATTAAGGTCAGAATGATTTTATTACCTCGAAGACCATGAGGTGGATGGAGCATCTTTCCATAATTCATGGCCCACTTTTCTCCTTTCAGTTCAGACTGAGCTCAAGCATCCTCTTAAAAGCGCTGTTCATTTTCTCTCTGCATTGATCCATTTGGTTCCTTGCGTAAGCTCTCGGTAGGGAAGCAGCTTTATTAATGTTCCCACCATCGCCTTTGTGCAGGCTCTGTTGTTCACCTTCCCCTGTCCTTGGGTGACTCACCTTAGCTTTCCGGTGAAAGCTACTTAGCTTTCTACTTAGTCCTTAGCTTTCTGGTGAAAGCTACTTTAGCTTTCTACTTAGTCCTACTGTCAAGTAGGACTAAGAGCCTCCTTCTCAGGGGTTCAGGTCGAAACTCCAACGTCTCATCCGATTCAAACCTCCCCCACACCAAAGTACAGGAGAGCCGTACGAGAGAGAAGGGTTGCGGTTTTATTTCTCTTCATATGTCCTTGGTTCTTCCCTTCCTCTTCTCTCACCCACTGTGCTACTGCTGGTCCTCTCGAGTTGGAGGAAGTGTGACAGTGCTACAGAAAAGGAAGGGAAGGAGACAGAGGATCGTCTGTGACGAGCACTGTTGAAGCTGGAGCTCACGACCTTTATGCTGCAGGTGGGCCCATGCCCGGCCGTTTCTCTCACTGCCGGTGGGGAACCCCACTCCACTGTTCCCGGTCAGGGGTGACGCACTCTCCGGCTGGCCATTGGTGAATCCCCTTGGCGCCTAGAAGCAACGCTACACCCCGCCAACCCTTGTTGGAGTTACCAGCTGCATCCAGTCCTTTTGAGAAGAGTCCTTTCAAAACATTCTAGTCCCTTCTGAGTTGCCCACTTAGGCTAAGGGAAAATTCAGATATTTGCCCCACCGAACTCTGGAAGCGACAGCTCACTGGCAACAAAATCCTTTCTCTCCGCTCCGCCCCCATGGGTCCTTACAGACGTCTCGCTTCTAGATGTACACAGTCAAGAGTCAGGTACCAGCCTCTGTACCCCGCAAACCCCAATTATCGCTGATTAAGTTCTCCCAAGAACACTGAGCACCCTCCACTCTTGAGGTCCAGGGCAATTGAAGAATTCAGGAATTTCTGCAAGCATGGGTCAGGCTGAGGTTGGAGAGTGGTTTCCCTCCTCCACTCTCTCCAGGCGTGCTTCCATCGGATGACGTGCTTCCTTCCTTTAAGCCTCTTCTCTTGGATCGAGATAAGAAAGGGGAAGCCATCCCTTGCCCTTCCCTTGTGGGGGTCAAAAGAAAACAAGGGGCAGATAAGCTCCGGAACATCTGTCTTCAAAGAGATTCTGTCTCTGATCTCTCTGATCCTTCGTTGGCCTTCTCATGTATTCAGGCTGGAGTGGGGAGCTGAGGCCAGTCTGGTGGCCCTGGCTTAGCCCCCAGGGTGGGTCTCGCACCACGGAGTGACGGTACTTGTCACCCCTCGCTCTTGGCACTGAGTTCTTAGCAGAGACGAGCAGACATCCCACTTCGTGTGCATTTACTACGTTTACGTCATCTCTGAAAGCTGTATAAATAGACTCGAGCCCGACTCGACTCTAGTCAAACTTACCCGAACCCTTAGAACTGAAGATCCACAAAGAGCGTGGATTCGTGGACAGGGGGGAGGGCAGGCGCGGGGACCTCCCGATCTGGATGCCGTGTCCTCACAGCGGCAGCAGACCAGCGGAGTTTTCCAGCCGGCCTGTGTGTCTTCAGACCGCGCTTTCCCCCTCACCCAGGAGACTGCTTGTCCAGACAACGCAACGTGGACATAGACGTCACAACGGGAGCACAAGCGTGGCCGACGAGGCCGGAGCACAGCTGGATGCCTTGGCATCAGAGCCAAGCCGAGAGCCGTTTTAGGGGAATGCTGCTTAGCCAGGCTGTTTGAAAACGAAAGTTCTGGAACTGCCCTCAAAAGTTTTTTTCCTAATTCAAGGGAAAATGGCTCCCTGAAAGGGGCCCCTGGTTGCCCATGGACCAGCGAGCTAACCTACTGTGGGCCATGGCCTGAAGGGAAGCAAGTAGCCATGTGTCGTCCCCGCAGGGGTGATCCTGGAGGGGGCCTGTGGCCGGCATCATGGAGATTCTGATCTGTCGCCAAATTGGAAGTTGTTTTTGTCCCTCCTAGAAGCTGCAGCCTCTTTGTGTATAATCCAGAATTAGGGAAGGACAGACTGACTCCACGTCCGAGTGCGGCAAAGCAACAAGGACTAGGGGAGGGGCCCTGAGCTTGTCAATGTTTAACTGTGGGGGGCACTCATGGCCCCTTCCTAGACTCTTTCATTTCCAGCTCAAGTTTGAAAACTTACAAATCTTTGTGGCCTACAGGATCCCCCCGAGATTTGGTTGATTATAGGGTCTGTAGGTCTAGGGTCCATCAATACCTAGTTTCGTCCTGCTCAAAGGCTCGGGTAAATAGCCTCTCCCGGGTGTTCTGGAGGCCCTAGAACCCTGGGCCAGATAGAAGGGTTGGCCTCGTTGAACTGGACAGGAGCACTCCCAGAATATCAACATCAGAATACCAAGAGACATCATTTCCCCAGAACTGCAGGCTCCCTTCTTCGTTCCCCTTGGAAAGGTGCACAGAACAGTGCGCGCCTTCACCCAGACCTCTGCTCTGCTTCCTCGGCGTGCGTCGTACCCGATGATACTGAGCCCGGGCTGGGGGCCCTTCCTCCAGGCTGGCCTCCTGTGGCAGAGGCCCGGTGGTTTCTGAGTCTTCTGCACCCCTTTAACTGAGCCGTGCCAGCTACCTTTTGTTCCCCAGCGAGAGCAATCTTACTCGGGTTGTCCGTAAATAGTACCCAGCTTTGGCAGTAACTGAGTGATGGGGGGCGGGGGGCAGGGAGGGCAAGAGAATGCGGTCTGGTCTCCCGGCTCCAGGGGAGACTTGGTGTCAGCACCGGCAGCCTCTCTGACTCACTGTGGGCACGTCACATTGTGTTTGCTGGTGGTTTGGGGATCAGAAATGTGACCGTGGCTCCCTTGGCTGAGAGTCTGGTGCATGCTGTTAATGAAGCACTTTAATGGCAAATTCAGGGATTAAAATAGCGCGCACACAGCAGGTGAGTAACTAGCCTTTAAAGAAGACTGCTCTGTCAGCTGCGAGGAAGGTGGGTCCCTAAGGGGACAGGGTGTGCCAGTGACACATTTCCGTAAGCCCAGCTACTGTGCACGCCGCAAGCAGGAGCAATGCTTCCAAGTGGATTTCAAGGTCTTCTGGATTCACCGAGAGTCTCCTGGAGGCCTCGGAAGTGCTCCCCTCCGTCGTTGGAGGGAGTTCCCTCTTCATGGCTGTGTCACTTTGGGTCCCCCAAGTAGAAGACCATAAGCTTGGTTTAGGTGAGAAAGGGATTTACCAGCCGTCGAGGATAAGGAGGAGAGAGCTGGAGTCCCTGGGGCCCAGGTCAACGTACCCATTAGGCACAGCAGCCACAGTGCCTAGGCGCCGTGCCATTTTTAGGGATCCCTGAGAGTGTTTTCATTTCATTTATTCTAAAATCAGAGGGAAAAAATGAATGCGCTAATAACAAAATAGTCTAGCCTAAATTACGTCCATCTTTATACCAATGGGGTCATAAAATAAAATCCCTCCTTTTAAGGAGGCACGGTCCCACGGCGGCCAAAGGGCCTGGGGCCCACAAAGCCATAACGTGGCCCTGGCTAAGGGGGCCTCCAGCGCGAGATAGAAGGCTGACGCCTGGGAGGGGAAGGCCAGGCTGCTGGAGAGCCCCCGTCAGGCGGCTTGGCCCTGCTTTGGTACTCTTGCTCTGCCTGGTTACCGGCTGAGAGCAGCCTCGTGTACTTGGCCTTGGCACAAACGCCGATGTGGGTCCAAAGGTGAGGCGGCTGGAGGCTGTCAGTCAGCTGTGGTCCCTGCAGCAAGTTCACCGAGAGGGTGTCAGAGGCCACCTCCACAGCCCCCACAGTGAAGAACCAAGGAAACAAAATATTAGGTCTCTCCCCCCCCCGCCCCCTTATATGTTGGAAAAGGATTCTGTTTCATTGAAAGATGTTACAAAGAGCCTTCAGCACTTCCTCTCTGCCTTTGACCCAAGAGCTCTCGGTGAGCAAAGGTGTGTTACAGAGGCTGGCTTGTGTTCTCTATTAGTAAAGTATTCTGGGGGGCTGGTTGGCCCCCCCGCAGTGTTGTGGTTAGGAGGGGGAGGCATGGCCTTTCTCCAGTCCAGAGGTTCTCTGATTCTCTTCAGTCTGACATTCCGATTCGTCCTGTAAAATCCCTTCCCAGAGTCAGCAAAGTGGGAGCCCATCAGCTGTTTCCAGCCTGCAGATACGCTTATTTGGCATACACAGAGTTTAAAGAATTGCGGCGGAGGGTGTTACGGGTTGAATTGTATTTCCTCCAAACCATATGTTGAAGTCCTAACCGCCCCCCACACCGGTCCTTCAGAATGTGACCTTATTTGGCAGTAGGGTTGGTGCAGATGTAATTAGTTAAGATGAGGTCATACCGAAGTAGGTTCCTAATCCAATATGACTACTGTCTTTATAAAAGCGGGGCGGGGGGGGGATTTAGACACAGAGAGAGACCCGTACAAAGAAAGAACACTGTGAATATGAAGGCAGAGATCTATTAGTCAAGGAAGGCCAAAGATTGCCAGTCAACCACCAGATGCTAGGAGAGAGCCTTGGAACAGATGCTCCTTCATGGCCCTCGGAAGGAACAATCCTGCCGACACCTTGATCTGGAGCTTCTGGCCTCCTGAGCTGGGGGAAAAAAAATCAATTTCCATTGTCTAAACCACCTAGTTTGCGGTACTTCGTTATAGCAACCTTAGCAAACTCAGACAGGGGTTATCATTTTTAAATGGATAATTTGCTATGAAAATTTAGATTTTGAGCTTCAGTGGGTGTTGGGCTGCATGGGGGGGCTGCCACCATGGGCCACCCGCTTCACGGGGGGCGGCAGCTCGAGAATATGGGCTCAGCGCGACCCGATTTTCCGAGGTTTCCAGAGAAGCTTGATTGCGGCTTCTCAGTGCTGACGAAATATGATTTCAAACGTTGGCAACGAATGGATGCCGTGATTTTCTCCCAGAACCCACTTTGCTTCAGTGGTATACTCAATCAGGCTGATCCCTCTGGTCGTCTTGAGTTTGTGACCTTTACGTATTCACGGTTGGCAAGAGGCTGAGAGAAATTACGGTTAAACGAGGGAGATGGTTGGGGGGGGGGGGGTCGAAGAGTTTGCTGCCAGGAGACAGCAAGCCTTGATTGATCCACCTCTCCCCTCTGCCTCGTCGAGGTGAGGACCTTTCTGAGACTGTGTGTGGGCTGTGAATAACCACGTGCTGTGCCAAGACAGAAAGCAAGGTCTATGCAGGTATATACTCCTCCTAGTACCCTCACTGCTAATGTGCTGAGGATACAAGGCCTTGTTGGTCAGGCCCCCGTACAATAAAACAAAAATACTCAGCTGTAATTGTTTGTACTTACAAATAGGAAGGTCATTCTCTCGAAGCTACAGTGCAGAGCACCCCTCCGTCTCTGCAGCTTCGATTGCCAATAATGACAACGAGACAATGGGGAAGGCATGGTACCAGAATCATTAATGACATTCCTTTCGTTCGTTGTAATTGTGTGAGGTGGTTACAATGTGATAAGCCCACGGTAAGCACGTCACGTATGTAATCCCGTGTAATGCTCGAACACGCCCTGGGAGGGAAGTATTTCGTTCTCCCTGTAGAGATCAGGACATTGAAGCCCAGAGATATACAGTAACTTGCTTGAGGTCCCCGCAGGACTCGACCCCAGGTCTCTTCAATGCCAAATCCAATGCCAATTCCCCTTCTGCCTCCCGGTTCCTCTCTTTCACCAAAATGCCTCTAACGGAGGTCGGCCTCCGCGCCCAGAGCCCACCAACGCCTCGCCAAGAGTGATGTCCTAAGTCTGACCTCCCGAATCCCGACCCTGGCTACATGTTCTGTTAAGAAACAAAGCTCGTCATCTAGTTTGAAGTCGAAAATCTTAGTTTCGCTCAAAAAAGACTCGCTGACATTTTGTATATATTGTAAAGATGTACAGGAAGGTAGGTCCCTCTGTGCCCCTTTAGGAACAGATGGTATGCTTGGTATGTTCTTAGAAATCTTGTAACTCACAGAAGCCTGGGGAGAAGGGGGGCCTCTTGGGGTCATGTTCGGTGTCTTTGTGCAGCTGCGTTCAGCTTGTGAAAATTCCAGCACTTTGCACGGACGCATCTACCTTTGTATTTGTGTATTTTACCTCACCCACAGGTGAGGCAAGGGGAGAGGACAGTTCTTGGCTTGGACTTGGCAGAGCACCTTGAACTCCTCGCACTCCCCTTCCAGCCACAAGACCCCTCCACCCCTGGCCAAACGTCTTGCGGCCCTAACTCCTCCACGACCTTGCCACCCCTCCCTCTAGATGATGTTGGAGTCAATCCCAGCCTCGCGCTGTGTCGCTTGCAATCCCCCCCCCCCACCTGTCTCATGCTGCGTGTCGTGTCCTTGTGATTTGCAGGCCACTACATGTACGTGGACTCGGTGTACGTCAAGCACTTCCAGGAGGTGGCGCAGCTCATCTCCCCGATGACCACGGCCCCCATGTCCGGCTGCCTGTCGTTTTATTACCAGCTCCAGCAGGGGAATGACAATAGCTTCTCCCTCTATACTCGGGATGGGGCCGGCCTTTACGAGGAAATCTGGAAGATGGGCCAGCCGGGGAATGCTGCCTGGAATCTGGCTGAGGTGGAGTTCAGCGCGCCATACCCCATGGAGGTAGGTGTGGAGGCAGGTGCGCCCTGGCTGGACCGCTGGGCGGGGATGCGCTGGGCGGGGATGCCGTCCGCAGGCTCGCCGGCCGATGGGGAGATGCTGGGCCACACTCCTTCGTTCTTCTCTGTGTGTCTATCCTCATCCTCCCTTTCCTTTCCTCTGCTTTGCCCTCTTCCTCCCTTTTCCCTCTGTCTTCCTGCTTTCTACCAAGACTATTTCCCTTGAGGACAACTAGGGAAAAGCCAGTCTGTCAATGACATTTGTTGGCCACACGTCCCCTCTCAACCTTGCACTGTGGTCCTGGTGACTTCCAAAGAGATGAAAGCCCTCTAGGGTGAAACCCACTCTTGAACTTCCATTCCTGAGAGCAGGGATGAAACTTTTCCTTACTTGAGGGAAGAGTCTTTTCTAGAGAAAAAGAGAGAAGGAGGAGGAGGAGAAGATGGAGAAGAAGAAGAAAAACATGTCCTTCTTTCCACCTTTACCGTATAAATAATGTCCTAAAAATTAGAGAGATCTATGATTGTGGTCCCAGTTTGATTGAAGCAAGGCTGCGTGCTTTAGTTTTAAAACTTTTTATAGTTACATGAGTGATAAATCTCCAGTGCAGAAGAATTAGGAAATTCAGGAAAGCAAAACAGACTCAAAGCACCCAGGCTGAACCTACAAGGATGAGAACACTAACATTTTGGCGTTCATCATTGAGGGCCTGTTTTCTAAGTACATATATTAATACAAATCTCTGTTTATGTGTGTATTCCAGTACTCACACAATCCAAAGTACATAAAATTATCCCCACATTGCAGATAAGGAGGGAGAAGAAGGAGAGTCCAAGCAACTCGATACTTCTTATCTAGGTCACACAGCTGGGGAGTGCCAGGCACTTAGGAGAGTCCTGGACTCAGATCTGACCCGGACCTGCAGGCAGAGGCCCAGCCCTGTCCGAGGACCGCTAGAATCAGTGGGTGCAAATCATGGCTGCAGATTTGGAGCTATACATAAGGTCTTAGTTACCACAGGCTTGTTGATATCCCCCACTTTGGGCTTTGTGCCTTTTGTAATATCTCCCCTAGTTCCCTTTAAAGTGCAAAAGCGGTGGATTCTTCTCGGCGTGCTTCTGGGTGTTGTCATCTGCCCACCTGATGTGGAACTTCGGAGAGCGTTGGGTTGGATTGGTCGGTGACATGTCCTGTCTGCTGAAGACAGGCCTGCCACTCCCCTTACCCCCTTCAGATCCCCTCCTGCCCCCTCCCCCCCGCTCCAGAGAGAACACATGACTTTTGTGGGTCGTACTCCCTTTCCTAGCCCCAAGCCTGACGAGGCGTTGGTTTGCTCTGGCAGCCCAGTGGAAAATTTTCTCAGTTTGGATTATAAGGAGGAAAAGAAATGCACATACTGTTTGAGAAATTTTCCCTTCTATTAGTCAAATGAGTCACACACACAGCTGATGACAGTCTCGTTGCAAACTCCTTCCGTCCGACCCTAAACTCCCTGGGTAGCATTTGTAGGAGCGAGACTTTGCTGAATTTTCTGTCACATCAGTGCCTGAAAAGCCACAATGCTGGACTCTCCTCCACTTCAGTATGTATCCTTCCGGGTCCCATGCGCGTGCTTTTGCGCCAGCGATCTGACGCATGATGCTGCTACTGGAAATTGCCAGCCAAAGGAAGTCACCCTGCAGAGCCCGGGGAATTTAATGTCACCACATCCTCAAATGAATTTTAAAAAGGAAAACAAACATCTGAGACCCCCTTTTCCACACAAGAGGGAAGACGGCCAGCACATGGGCTGTGATTTACACATTCTGCTCTCAAGCATTCTCACTCCCCCTGCTCAGTAACATAGAGCTCTGTCCTTCCCTTAATCAGCGAGCGCCCTGGCAAGGAAACGTCGCGGACCTGTGCTATGTTTGTGGACTCCGTTGTTCCTTCTCACTGGTCCACGTCTGTCCCCTTTGGTCCCAGGTTGCCCCCTCAGCTTTGCCAGCAACGAACTTCCGGGACCTCTTCTAGATATTGCAGAATCCAAGCGTCTGGGGGACCATTGTTGTTAGGCCACACTGGACCATCTCGTCCACACTCTTTCCTTCAAAACTGGAGACACTAAGACCTGGAGGAGGGAAGGAACCTGCTTGAGCTAATTAGTGGCAAAGTAGGCTCAAGCCTGAATACGGGTTGAAGAGGGGGTCAAACTGGAGAAATCTGCATGAATTTAACACAGAACTCAGGATGCACCTGACTCCATGCTAGGGTCTCTATCTACCTCATCTCATTTAATCTCCTAAATAGTTCTACAAGGTAAGGGTTATCGTGCCTGTTTTATAAATAACAAAGGCAAAGCCCTAGGAGGGTTAGCAACGTAGTCAAGGTCACCTAGCTAGTGACAGAAATGGGACTCGAGCTCTGGTCTGTCTGCCTCCAAGACACCCTTCCCTTTAGAGGAGCTTTGAGAACTAGAATCCTAGGGGTCAGACCTTGCCCGCTGTGATTTGCCTGGCTGCCGGGGTGATGGGGTGTCTGCTCCTTGTTTTTCCATGATCGCTTTAGTGTTTGAAGAAATCACCAACATTGAAAAATCCAAAGATTTCCAATAAAAACCTAGAGATCCAGGTCCTCTGGACGATTTGGTGAGTCCAGACACTGGGGGCCTAAAGTCAGCAAGGGAGGAAGCTGAGGAGCAGGTGCCCCTTTTGACCCGGGTTGGGTTCCCCGTTGCAGGACCCTCGGCACCCTGTCCCGCTGCATCCCACCAAGCTCAGGTCATGCATTAGGTCACCTGCCTGGCCTGAGTCTCAGCTACTGCCAACACAGCGTCTTCTCGCGTTGGTTCACCAATGGGCTGCACTCTCGGCCGGTTTTCCCACCGTGCTCCCCGCTGTGTGCAGGGCTGTGTGCACCCCTCCCCGTACCCATGGGCTCAGACAGAAGGGAGTCCATTGACCTCAGAGTAGAAGTTGGTGGCAGAGAAAGGAGAAACACAGAAGGGTTGAACCCCTTAACAACCTCAGGTTCTTTCTGACCATTTGGATGTGCCTGGGCGTGCTGGAATGCTGACATCCGTACCTTGGATCTGGGGCCCAATTTTGCGTCTTTGATTCTGCGTCTTTGTCCAGAACCCTCACAGAGAATTTCATGTGTCAAAAAGGGAAAGAACCCTAGTGGGGCTTAGTTCTCTGGGCAGTGGGAGAGTCTGGCCTGCTTTCAGCAAGGAGCCTGTTGTTCCTCTCATTGAAGGTCATCATGCAAATTGTCAAGTCTGTGGTTCTGTGAGAGAGTGACATACACACAAGTGAGGAGAAAAATCCACCAATAAAACACAACTTAAGGCTTAGTGTTCCCTCCCTCTTAAAGAAACTGTAGATCAAGTCGGGAGCTGCCCTAGATTTAGGAACATGATTCCTAACAGGTACTTGTAACTTGCCATCACCTGGCTTGATGGCTGCATCATTTTAAGTCATGATCAAGAGAGGCCCCTGGATGACTCGGTCCTTTGAGGGTCTGACGCTGGGTTTCTGCTCAGGTCATGCTCTCAGAGTCATGAGTTCAAACCCCGTGTCAGCGTGGAGTCCGCTTGGGATTCTCTCTCTCCTTCTGCCTCTCTCTCTCTCAGATAAATAAATCTTCTAAAAAATCTGTAAATCCTAGTTAAGAGCTCTGAAGCCTGACAGACAAAATGTAAACCTATAACAATCTGTCATCTTCCCCGGCAGGTTATTTTCGAAGTTGCTTTCAATGGTCCCAAAGGAGGATATGTTGCTCTAGATGACATTTCGTTCTCTCCTGTTCACTGCCAGAATCGGACAGGTAAGCATTCCCTTTCTCTTCTGGCTCCCGTATGGAATTTTCCTTTCTCAGGAGATGCCTCGGGTCAGGCAAAAAAGATTTAATTCTTTCTAATTTTCCCGCCTCTCCCGTTATCTCCTCCTTTAAAAAAATTATTTAACGGAATAGTCATTTTTCTGCTACAATACCTTTTTTCCCCCCCTCACATAGTGAATTTAATTTTTCTGACATCATAGGAAAGTTGTCAGGGGGAGCTTTCACCATTCCTGTCTACTAGGTCATGAAAATTAAAGAATACGGAGACCTTCCCTCCCCATCTTTCTCTTTAAAGCCTATCTTAGATCCATACACAGGTTGCTGAGTAGGTGGAAAAAAACTCTCAAACTCTACCCAGTAGAATGATAAAAAATCTTTCTAATTTTACGTACCCAAGACCTATAAATTATGTCTCCGTGCTTAAAGATGTTAATATTTGCTATACATCATCGCTATGACAGTTCATGATATTTATGTCATGGACTTAATTTCTCTTTCTAAGTAAATCCTCAAATTCTTTTATCTTGGCCAATTTTGTAATTCCCGTAAACTTGGTGTTTGGAAAAGAGATGAAATTCTTTCTGGGAAAATAAATAAGCAAATCAATTCGAAGTACATTAGTAAACATATGTTCTAGGGGCACCTGGGCGGCTCAGTCGGTTAAGCATCTTGCCTTCAGCTCAGGTCCTGATCTCAGGGTCCTGGGATAGAGCCTCACATGGGGCTCCCTGCTCAGTGAGGAATCTGCTTCTCCCTCTCCCCACCCCCCTGCTCATGCTCTTTCTCGCTACCTCCCTCTCTCTCAAATAAATAATTAAAATCTTAAAAAAAAAATGAGAAGACGACAAATGTTCTAGAATAAGAAGGATAATGCTATATTCATGATAACCCACATAAATGCAATTGACCTTACCTTTTAGTGAATTTTTTTTGAAAGGCCCCAGGGAAACACTGATTGTCCCATCTTATTAATGAGCCCTCGTTCTGATCTTCAGAGCGTGGGAAGTAAATTTTTGAACCTGGCCTTTGAAGTCTGACTTTCACTTAAGATAGAGTTGGTATCTAATTTTGTATGGCTTAAGATATATTCTACAAGCAAGGGGACTGAGAAAAATAGTATTTTCTACTTGAGCTAAAGTATTACCCCCAAATTAGAGAGAAACATCTAATGTGCTAAAACTAAATATTATTTTTTACTGATTCTAATTTCGAAAAAGAAAAAAAAAACTAGTGAGACAGAACCATACTATGTATATTTCTATATTTTCATTAAAATGATTTAATCCAAACTGTAATCCCAAGATTAAAAGAGTCTATAAATTGGACAGAACACAGGAAACAACATTGTTTTGCTTCTCTAATAGGACTGTTCCCTAATCTTATCAGCTAATATTTCAGTGATGTCGATAGTAGTTTCACAACCTCTTTATCATTATTTTTGGAAAGTTTCTCCTCTTTGTCACCAGGCATTTACATTGAACTTCTCTATGTCCAAGTTATACATACGGGAGAAGAGGTATTTATTCAGTATCTGCAGGGGATAGAGGGTGGGGTGACGAGCGAGGTGGGAGGTCACCGTGTCTACTGAACCATCTTATAATCGATGTTTGGAAACACTCTTCCTTTGAAAAAGACAGGATCTGGGGACGCCTGGGTGGCGCAGTTGGTTGGGCAACTGCCTTTGGCTCAGGTCATGATCCGGGCATCTTGGGATCGAGTCCCGCATCGGGCTCCTTGCTCCGCAGGGAGCCTGCTCCTCTCTCTCTGCTTCTGCCTGCCTCTCTGCCTGCTTGTGTTCTCTCTCTGTTAAATAAATAAATAAAATCTTTAAAAAAAAAAAAAAAAAAAGACAGGATCTGTGTGAGTGCTTTCCACTCACTGGTGAAAAGAAAAGAAAGATCCCAGCAAAGTAAGGAGTATTTATTTGTTAAAAGGGCCAGTGGCCCCTCGGTCTGCAAAATTCGACCCACATACAGACCGTTCCTCTGCAGGGACCACCAATTCACATTGTCCCATAATGAGGTTAGCCAAGGCTCCATACTGGTCTTTAGAACTTCCCAACCTGGCAACTTGGGTTTAAAATGATTTAATTGTGTGTTCCTAATGTTACGTTCCCGAGCCAGGATTTGGGATTCAGATCCCTACTCTGCCACTTACAAATTGTGTGACCTTGGGCATGTTAATTAACCTCTCTGAGATTCTGTTTCCGCATGTGTGGGACGAGGTCAGAAAAATTTGTTCCGCCCAGTTGGGAAGGTGATGAGTTAATGTCCGTGAAGGCCTTAGCAGAGTATAGCACCCAGAAAATGCCTGGCCATGAGGTTTCGTGTTATTTACTTAACTTTCAAAATATGCCCATCCCTTCTCTGGGGACCAGAGAGTCGGACTGAAGGTGAAGAGAACCAGCAAAGGGCACCACCTTGGTGAATGGGTGAGCGGGAGGCTGCCCGATGCCTTTCCCTCAGCAGCTGTGGGCCAGATTCCGAGTCTTAGACGCTGAGCCCTCCATTTTTCATACTTCATCTCACATTTCACAAATAGTTTATGCCCTTCTGTTCCGTAACAGGTGCCAACATTTTTTTCCTTATCTCGGTTAGCTCCAGACTTGTTGTCTCTGCTTTTCCCAGCTGGATCTAGCATTTTCTTCCCCCATCTCCCCAAGTAGGCTGAGACAGGAATTATTTCAACATATGAAGTGTCTCATTCCCACCATCTGGTTGGGCTTAGAGTTAACCCAGGCTCCCTGACCTGGGGCCTATCCTAGAGTCACAGGTGTTAAACAGCGGTGTCGGGTCACCCCCCAAGTCTTCCCTCAGGACGCTGCCAGAGGACAGTGAGACCTCCCCACTCCCCCTACTTGAGTTGGGCACTTCCCTTTCCAAGCCTCTTCCACCCACGACCTCCCTGTCCACCACCACATTTGGCTCAGTGCCTAGATCTTCAGAATAAGCTCTCCTTTTAGGCTGTAAATCCTTGAATGGCTGATGGGTGATTCCATGCATTTGCCGAGATCTCGTCTTCATGCCCGGCCCCAAACTGGCAGCTCCCACTACTCTGCCATCCGCAGGCCCAATCTCCTCTCGGGGCCTGGGTCCGGCCCACCCCCAGGCCAGGAACTGGAATGGTCTCGGCACTCATGGATGTACCCCTCTAAGGACGTCTGCCTGGGCCTAAATCCCAGTTATGCCCATTCCCCAACAAGGCGCTGCCCATTCAGTGTCTCATTGGAAGCCTGGCTCCAGTTGTTGCCTTGGTTACAGCTGTCAATGCCTCAGCTCAGACCTTAAGCGTCTCCACGGCCTGGTCAGCGGCCCAGCCCCTGCTCCAGCACGATGGCTCAGTCTGGCGCCTGGTCCCACTCACTCTGTCTCCAAGCCAGCTTTGAGCGGTCTCAGCCTGCTTTGGGGCTGGCTCGTGCTAAATAAAACCCCTGTGCCAATTTAGCAGCCAACAGAGCACGCTGTACCCAGCGCTGTCGGGCGCGGCAGGGGCTGAGGATGGAAAAGGCTGCTGGTGAGCATTCAGACCTCCCGGGCCAATGCTGAGTCCATCTCCGTGAACTTCAGGATGAGAAATGCTGCCAAAGAGTCTTCAAAGGTAGCACCCTCCACCTGATTAGAGTATCTTCAAAGCCTCTCATTTCTAAAAAGTTCAAATGCCAGAAAGCAAGTAATTAACTACATCCTACATTGTGATGCTTTTTGGTACCTTGCTCAAAGGGTCTTTCTCTCCCACGCCCCCCCCCCCACTTTTTTTGTTTTGTTTTGTTTTGTTTTTCTGATCAACTGATGTTCAAGTGCCTCCAACTGCCTCTGATTCCTCCCTGCATTTCAACCAGGTCATTAACGCTCAACTGTCATGGCCGCTCAGCCCAGATGCTCTGAAACAAGCCTTAAGCAAAGGCTTTCCATCCACCCCCAATCTCTGGTGAGCTCATTTCGGGTCACGAACAGGCCCTCTGGCCCCGTCTTCAGGAATTAGACGCTGTCTCATAGCAGAAGCAGCACTCTGGCTGAAAAAGATTTAGGCTTTCAGTGATGCTTTGGAGATTTTCTTTTTTATCAGACCTTCTCAAGACCCCAGACCAATCCATTTCGAAGACTAGGTATTTAGCAAAGACTATACTCGAATTCTCAGAAACATCTTTTCTGCGTGACTCAGTTTGTCACCATGGAGAGAACTGAGCCGTGCTTCCTTTTAAGTTTTAATACCTCCTCTTGCCTCTCCTGCATGCTTCATAAATGGGTTACGGTTCTCTTGTGGCTGCCCAGGGGTATATTCCTTGGGATATATCCCTGATGAGTGATTTCACTGACCTGCCTTTCTGTTTGTGCATGGCTCTTGGGAGCCAGATGGCCATCTGTAGATTGTGGGTTTTCATCTATGTTTTTATTACCAGGTAGCAGAGGGGTAACTAAGACTAGAGACCAATATGGGATTTCCCCAGGTTTCACATCTGTTGGGGGGCAGGGCTGGTGTCAAAGGAACCTTGTTGGTATGACATCATACTCATTTTTCAAAGACTTTATCTTCATGGCTTAAAGATACTCCCTGGTGCTCCCAGAGAGTGTGTGGGCAAACAGCAATGTGTGGGCAAATGAACCCACCAGCCTTAGACTACTGAGAATGGTCGTTATTTCTTTTTTTCCTCTCTGGTTCATTATGGTGCTCGCTTTGCACACTTGGGAGGCCATGTCACCTGAGATATGATCGGGATTCAATTATATAGGAACATTTTGTTCCTACTCTTTTTTTTTTTTTAATGTGTAGACCCTTTTTTAAATTTAGTGTTTTTAAAACTTAGTTTTGTATCATTTTAAACTCAGACAAAATTTGCCAGAATACTATCAAGAACTCTTATAGACTCTTCACCCAGATCTAAAAATTGTTGACATTTTGCCACAGTTGCCTTACTGACCATGTAAGAGTAAGATGTAGACGTTATGCCCCTTTACCCCTAAATACTTCAGTATGTATTTTCTAAAACTAAGCACATTTTCCACATGCTATCAGATAATTATAAAGTTCAGAAAATTTGGCACTGTTACTATATTATCAACTAACCCATGGCCCACATGCTAATTTCACCAGTTGTCCCAATACTCTCTTTTATAGCTTTTTGTTTTCTTGGACCGAGATTGAATCTCAGGTGCTTTACAGCCATTGGTCGTCATGCCTCTTTCATCCCCTTTAATCTGGGCCAGCTCCACAGCCCACTTGACTGTCTTTTCCCTTTGGAAATTGAGAAATTGAGAGTATAGTGAGTTTTTGTCCATAAACAGTTCCCTGTTTCTTCAGGTCACTGCTCCCAGAACTCAAATGTTTCTCTAGAGGTGATTTCCCAGTTATTCAAAACAGTGACCTCTTTCTCTGGCCCTAAAAGTTTAGACCAGAGTATGGCAGCATGTAGAACGGATCACAGTTGGCTATATCGAATGTGTCCCAAACTGTGGCTGTCACATCCCCTCTGGACTCAGACAATCCTAACAGTGAGATTTATAATCACTAGTTGCTGTACCAAGTTATTCTCGAAAGAGCAGAAATCTTTCATGTTCCATTCCCCCCAGGCAATCTGGAATGAGGTGGTATTTATAGACCAGGGTAAATGATACCAGAACTCAGCAAAAGCCAAAATAATAGCAGTATGGGTGATGAAATTGGTGTGACTTTTTGAACAGCATGATTTATACCGAGCAGTGATTTTCTTTAAGCAGATCAGCTCTACTACTAACGTCAATTATAAATAGACAGCAGCCGTGCCAGTGATACAGAGATTGATCAACAAAGGAAAATTATTTCTGGAAAATATAATTTCTAAAATACCTATCTTAGAGAAAAATTAAGAATTCCTTAAAACCTTTGCCTTTGTCTTTCTCTTTAATTTTCTATGAGTGAGTTTTGAATTGTGAAGAAGGATGTGAATAAGTGCTCCCAGTCTTTACATTTTGAAAAGAAATTTCTTTTGAAGTCTGGTACCTCTTTATTTTTTATAGAGAGTATGAACATAGTTCCTTCTCTCCTTCCCTTAAGGGAGGAAAAGAACAATCTTCCTGTCATGCTGAGATGTTAGTTTGATGCTAACCGGTCAGCATGCCATTAGGGTAAAAATATTTATTCAGTCTCCCTGGCACAAATGTGTACATATTTGTCAACCAGTTGACGTAGTCCTTTGAGACCCTAGGGTCTGGCTCTTTAACTTTGGTTCTCCTTTGTTCAGAGCTTCCTTTCAGTGCCGTGGAAGCCAGCTGCAATTTTGAGGAAGATCTCTGCAACTTTTATCAAGATAAAGAAGGTCCAGGCTGGACCCGGGTGAAAGTAAAACCAAACATGTATCGGGCCGGAGACCACACGTCAGGCATCGGTAAATCAGGAGTCTGTGCCTGTGGGGACGCTGGGGGCGGGGTAGTATTCATGCTCCATCTGCCACTCTTACTCCACATCTCTCAAGATGGCCACTTAAAAAAAAAAAAAAAAAGGCAACTGTAAAGAAGTAAAAACGATTGGTAATCTTGTGTTTGGCCATTTAAAAAAACCAAAATGGCATTTAATTTGCTATGCTAGCATGACTGTCTGCCAGTTCTGTAAACAGCCAAAGCTCTGGAAATTATCTTGCTTTTCCCTTTAGATAGAGAAGTGCCTTTAAAAAGCTAGTAGATTCCAATTACATGAAACATCCAGAAAAGGCAAATCTATAGAGGCAGAAAGCCGATTCTTGGTGGCCAGGAGCTGGGGAGTTACTGTTTAATGGATATAGAGTTTCATTTTGGGGTGATGAAAATATTTTGGAACTGGATAGTGGTGGTGGTTGCCCAGCATTGTGAATGTACTAAATGCCACTAAACTGTATACTTTGAAGTGGTTAAAATGGTAAATTTTATGTTATGTGTATTTTACTCAATGAAAAATATTTTGTGAGGCTATAAAAGCTATTGGAAGAATGGGGAGGCACTTGATGGTTCTGTGTACAAGGAACTGTAAGAAACCAGTTTGAGCTCCCCTGTATAAGGGCTACCTACCTAATCACTTCAATGGCATTCCATGTAAAGCCCACTCCCATAGAGACTGGGGCAAAGAGCTTGTTTTCAAGGGTTAGTGTCTAACTCATTTATTCAATGGCTCTTTTTACACTGGGCACCAGGGTGTGCTTACCATACACTGAGGAAACTTATGTTTCAGAGCACCTTACTTGCACAGGCCCTGGGAAGGGCCTTGAAAAGGGCCCTCATGGTTTTATACTTGTAATCATGAATTCTTTTCTTAGAGATGGCTTAACTTGTAGAAATACAGGCACTACAAAAACCTACAGTCATTGGCTAGACTGATCAATCAGGTCCTGCCCCCACTGGCTAACAATCATTTCAACGGGCAAAAGAGATGTTAGACAAAGGTATACACAAATAAACTTATAATTACACATTGTGGCACATGCTATGGAAAAAGTGAAGAGTGGGCTCTGAGAGAGCTGTGGTGTGTGGCCCACCCGAGTGAGCATTTGGGATTTTTTTTTTAATAAAGGAAATGAGAAACCATCAAAAGGTTTTAAGTAAAAGAAGAGTAGAATCAAATTTAGGTTTTAATTTGACTGTGTATGGCCACCCATATTAGTCTGCTCGGGTGGCCAAAACAAGTACACAGACTGGGTACCTGAACAGCAGAAATGGATTTTTTTCACAGTTCCGGAGGCTGGAAGCCCAAGATCCAGATGCTGTCAGGGTTGGTTTCTGGTGAGACCTCTCTTTCTGCCTTGTAGATAGATGGCACCTTCTCACTGTGTCCTCCTGGCCTTCACTCTGTGTGTACCAGTGAAGAGAGAGAGAGAGAGAGAGAGGTCTCTGGTGTCTCTTCCTCTTCGTGGACATCAGTTCTGTTTGATTAAGTCCCCACCCGTATAACCTCATTTAATTACCTCCTTAAAGGCCTAATCTCCAAATAAATTTGCATGGGGAATTAGGGTCCCAACCAGTGAATTTGAGGGGGAGTACGACTCAGTCCATATGACCAATCATGTGAACTAACCCAAGAACCTTTTGCGAGATGAATTAAATCATTGGGTAAAACCAAACTACACACCAGGACTGAGGCGATCAAAGGAAAATTGATGGGGGAGGAGCAGAAAACAGAAAAAAAGAAAAGTAGGTATTATTTTCTTCTTTTCTACCCAAGCTTTCTAGGATACATGGATCTGTTTCACGTTTACTGTGGGGGTGGCGGAGGAACAGGTGGGAGGGGAGGTTCTTGACCTTATGTTTCTTTTCTGTTATTTAAAAGAAATAATTGTTCTTCCTTGGACCCTTTTCTTGCACAGAAAGGGTACTTGAGAGATATTTTCTGGTCTAATGACTGAAACAAAATAGATTTGGGGGAACAACGCAATTCAGTCCATAACAATACTCACGTGAAATAATCAAAATTCCAAGGACTTCCAGACCAGCCTGTGATCTCTCTGTCTCCGCTGGTTGCTGCAGAGACAAGACGGAAAAAGCGGTCTGAGCCTAATGTACATTAGGACCCGGTACTAAGTACTCAGTCTGTGTCACCTGATTGACCCAGGCAGCTGGAACCCCAAGATCATTTCATCCCTTTCATTTCCTGAGAGACACAAATCCTAACTGATGACCGGCATCTGAGCTTATGCAGATGGGAATCTATACTGCTTTAAGAAGTTTACTTAGAACTGAAGAAGTTTTATTGGTAATAGAGCCCCATGATATAATCTGTCACTTAAGCTACAGATAGTACAAAATGCGTCCTATCCTTTAAAGCCTCTGAGAATAGCCTCTGTTGGCAAATCCCACTACATTTATCCAAATTTTCCCACTTAACCATCTGGGCTCGATGACTGAAATTTGTCATTGCTGATAGCCTCAATGTTTTGTCCCGTTCTCAGGGCACTACTTGCTGGCCAACACGAAGTTTACATCTCAGCCTGGCTACATTGGAAGGCTCTACGGCCCCTCCCTGCCAGGAAACTTGCAGTATTGTCTACGTTTTTATTATGCCATCTACGGGTTTCTAAAAATGAGTGACACCCTGGCAGTTTATATCTTTGAAGAGAACCACGTAGTTCAAGAGAAAATTTGGTCCGTGCTGGAGTCTCCAAGGGGTGTTTGGATGCGAGCCGAAATCACCTTCAAGAAGCCCATGCCTACCAAGGTAAGGTAGAGCCAGTCCAATACATTGACCCTCTGTCATCTTTGGTTTCTGGGCTAGGCTAGTGAATATCTGTTTAATTATTTTCAACTGAAGATGTGTTCTTTTTCTTCTGGCCACCCCACTGCTACACTCTAGCTGAGCCATGTGCACATTGTATTATCTACGAGGTGTTTTCAGTTTTCTGTGTCTCAGAATCATGGCCACCTAGAGTGTTTGCTTGTTTATTTCTTAGATTCCCCGAGAACAAAGACAGGGAATGCATGAATAGTCCAAGTTCAACAGCTCAATTTTAATTTGAAGCCCCAATTATCTCTCCGTCTCTCAATCTGCCACACTCACAAAGACGTGCACATGGGCCCACATGCACATAGGAATACTAATTACTTTACTATAATTTGTAATACTAAATGACCTTAAAAGGGTGAAATTAGTGAGCCTGGTTTTACTTTGAGGCCTTAAGGTCAGCAGCTTGTGTTAACAAGGTAGAGAAGCTCAGTGAGAAATGAGAGCCAACCCAGATGGAGAGAAATTTATGTAAGGGTACCGTCAGCTGCTGATTTTGACAGCAATGAGAGTACAAAGAGATCTCGACTGCAAGGGGAATATAAAAGAAACCTATAATCTCCCAAATTTAACAAATCCTAAACTTGAGGGAGTTTTACAGAAGTAATAAATTCTGTCAACTACAACCCAGATATGAAACCAGAATGGAAAAATCCATTTTGTTTCAGCCCATAATTCAACCAGAAAATGCCTTTCTACTGGAGCCAATTCACTCTGAGCAAGAATGGACTCAAAAAAGAATAAGAAAGTTCTCTTTCTTCAAACAGATGACTCATAGAACGGGAGCTCAAAAAGTGTTGTTGAATGAATGGATCGATCAGTTGATCATGTTTGTTAACCAGGAATTACTCAAAGTCCAGGCTCCGTAGGGGAAGATACAAACCGGGAAGAAGAGTAGTACCTTCTTCACAGATGTTAATGGCTTGAGCTTCTCTTAGTTATAGCCATCCAGACAGAATGTAACTTCATCCATCTATAATTTTCTGCTAAAGAAATTTGGCACACCTTTCCCATCATAATGATGCTTCGTTACTTTTAGTCCGTTAGAATACCCACCAGGGAATGATTAAATTTTCACAATGGTTAATCAAAGATCTTTGAAAATCTTTACAAAGTTCTTTTCCATTGCCGGAGGTTGTGATTATAGTGGCATGGCAGCTTCCATGACTTACTGACTTCTTAAAATTTTATCTATTTATTTTTGAGAGAGAGCATGGTGGGGGAAGGGGCAGAGGGAGAGGGACATGGAGAGCATCTCAAGCACACTCCCCACTGAGAAGCTGAGCATGGAGCCCAGTGCGGGGATCAGTCTGATGACCCCGAGATCATGACCTGAGCTGAAATCAGAAATCAAATGTTCAACTGATTGAGCCACTCACGTGCCCCTGTAACTTACCGACTTCTAGAAAGGATTGAGCCAATTTTGCCATACTTCTAGCACACGTAAGTGTACAAGTTTTATCACAGTCTCATAGATACAGCTCCTATCATTGTTATGCTAATTAAACAGGTACTGTTATTGCAGGTCTCCCCTTCTGAACCCCGGTATACTTTGATCACATGACTAAAGTGAGGTACTTCGTTGGTGTTTCTGATGCCAGATTCCTACTCCTTCCTAGTCTAGACTCTATGCTCTTTAATCTTATTCCCTCACCAATTCCAAACATTTCCTGAGTGAGCCTATCTTTCCATAAATGTCATCTGACCTTTGCAGTGTCATTGAATTTCCTCTTTGATCTGTTAGTTCCGGAGGTATCCAAGCCTCTCTGTACCTCTTAGGGATCCCAAAAGCTTAAATTGTTTCCCCATTACCAATTATTTAACTCTAGCAAGTAGTTATGGTAACACACACACACACACACACACACACACACACACCCCACCAGATTCACATAATCAGGGATATACCAGAAAGTAAGGAAATTTTTGTGATACTCTATACCCTGTTTTGCTAATGTTTTCTAAAAGGTGGAGGATATAATAAGCATTTTATTCATTTGGCTTTCATTTGTTTATTCATTCACCTGTTCATTCCTTTATTTAACCAGAATTTATTAGATACATGCTCAGTGCAGTGGATATAAGGATCAATGAGGCTCAGACCCTGCCCTTAAGGAGGAGATCACAGATTGCAGAAGATTAAGAGACAGATATGTAAGCAACAAACAACAGTACAGTCTCACTGTCTCACGGAAGGTCACAAAGAGAAGAATAGAGTAGTTCTACTAACTGGACACATAAAAGATAATGACAAGTAGAGGCCCAGCTGGGCTGGCATGTGGATGGTTAGCTTCAGGCCGCCTGGATTCTAATTCTTGCTCATGCCCCCATCCAGCCCACTTCCCCCCGCCCATATCCTCTCCTCAGACACATGTTCCTTTAGAGTGCATCCCTGCTCTTACCTGATGCCCATGGTTGAGAGCAAGCCCCCAGCCATTGGGGAGGCCCTGGACAACTTGCCCTTTTCCTCTTAGGCTGGCTTCCAGCCCCTCCCAGCAGCTGCTCAGTTCCCTCCCGACCACATGAGGAAAAATGGATCTGGACCCAGTGGGGGCAGGGAAGTTCTTTCAGCCTTGGAAGGAACTAGTCACAGATCTGGCCCCAACACCCATGAGGAGAAAGTCCAGTTCAACACCAGAAAACTCGGGACACATGTCTGAAGGTGGCCTGTGGTTTTTGGTGGGTCCCTGCTAACCAGACCTCAGAGCGTGAGGGAACCATCCGACGGCCACCCCAGGGACATGCATTAAGGCAGGAAACCAGAGTTTACCTACTTATGTAACATACACAGGTGGAAATAAGGGGCAAACGGTGCTTCAGGGAAGGGATCCAATGAAAAGTCAGAGTTTCCCTTACTACTCCCTTCCCCCGAATTCAAACTCCAGCGGCACTTCTTTTTTTGGTGGTTTTCTTCCTAATTTGGGGATACTTTCCTTTTTAATTTTAAATGTTGTATTTCCACCTCTGTTTCTTCATTCGTGAACTGAAATAGTGTTCCCTGCTATGACAGATAAGAACTTTAGCTTATTTAATACTATGCCTTCTCCTTTTCTCTCCTCTCGTCTCACCGTATTTAGTTATATTTTGTTTTTAACTTTTGGTGCTTTTTACAACTTGAATACACTTAACTATCTCTGTCTGGACCCGTCAACTGTATATAGTGTCTCTTAACAGCCTCGTATGTGAGATGAATGGGTCTTCACCTTACATTTCCCTTGGCATCTCTTGCCCGCCTCTGGTCCACATCGTTCAGGCTTTCACATTGTCATGGCTAATAATATTTATGTTCCTACAGTGGAGCCTTCTGGTTTTGCCAGTGGCTGGATTTCCCAGTGTGGGCTGCCTTGGCATTTGGAAGAGGACAGTTCTGCCTTTGGGGAGGGGCATCCCTCCCAATACTGGGTTTTTCCCATCTGCAGTTAATGCAACCCCAGATTATTTCCACACATTTCCAAATGGCCCCAGAAGTGCCAAACCATCCTTAAATGAGAACCATTGGTCTGTAAGTTGATTCCAAAAATTGAAATGGAATCCTAACGGTACCTGCTGTCCACTCTTGCTCTGCTCCCATCTCTGCTCTGCCTGGCAGTAGAATTTTCAGGAGCAAACCATCCCCAACCTCCACCCCCCAAATTAACCCTTTGGCTTCCTGTTGCTCCTAGGGAAGAGACTCTGTGTGCCCCGACAGCGGCCCCTTCCGCAGCTTCGCCTCCTGCTCTCTATTCTAACCATCCCTTTTGGGCTTTGCAATCTTAGGACTTCTTTGAAATTGAGATGTAATTGACATCTAGCATTGTATTAGTTTCCGGGGTGTAGTGTAATGTGATTCGGTACTTGTACAAACTGTGAAACTATCACCACCATACATCTGACGTATCACCACACAGGTACACATTTTTTCCTTGTGATGAGGTCTTTTAAGATCTACTGTCTTAGCAGCTTTTACATTTTCAACACAGTATCGTTAACTCTAGTCGCCACGCTGCACATGACATTCCCAGGACCTCCTAATTTTATAACTGCGAGTTTGTACCTTTCGACCCCTTCCATTCGTTTCAGCCACTCTCTGCCCCTCAAGTCTGGCGACCACCAATTTATTCTCTGTGTCTTTGCGCTCGGGTCTCTTTTCTCTTTTAGATTCCACAGGTAAGATCACGTGACATTTGCCTTTCTCTTATTTCTTTTAGCCTTCATGCCCTCGAGGTCTGCGTTGTTAGAAAGGGCAAGATTTTGTTCTTTTTCATGGCTTGAATGATGTCCTCTTATTCTTAGAAATCTGTTTCTTCCTTACTTTTCACATCAGGAACCCCAAACCTAGCAGCTGCTTGGGTCACAATGACTGTGGGATGACTCTCAGGTTCTGACTTTTGAGCGGGGCTTGTTGACCCTCATCACGATCATCCAGGAAGCTTTTAAGAATATTCATAGTCCATCTCTCGTCCTGTAAAAATAGAACTCTCGTGAGGACAGGGACCTTATCCGTCTTGGTCATTTCCCTATCTACAGAAATCTGTGCCGGATGCTGAGTAGATCACCAGGGACATTTTGTTTGATAAATTTAGTTTGGTAGCTATGTGGACAATAAATAAATAGATGAAAAATGAAAAGAATAATGAAAAATGATTTTTAAAAAATGAACGAAAAAATGATTTTTAAAAAATGAACAATGAAAAAATGATTTTTAAAAAAATCTAAGGCTGGTGAGTGGCAGAGCAAGGTTTCACCCACGTCTGTCCAGCTCTGAAGCCTGCCCTTTGACACAGGTTTCTATTATTTTTTAAAATTATGTTTAGCTTCATTTATATATTTAATTGAGAGAGAGAGAGAGATGGGGAGGTTGGGAGGACAGGGGTGAGAGCCAATCCCAAGAAGACTCTGCATCAAGCACAAACCCCAACGCAGGGCTCGATCCCATGACCCTGAGATCACAACCTGAGCCGAAACCAAGAGTCGGGTGCGTAACCAATGGGGCCACCCAGGCTCCCCTGGCACAGGAGTCTTGTGGTCTCGAGGTTTCTGCCTGGTCTTGGGGAGGGCAGGTTCTTGAGCCACTGCAGAAAGTGAGGCTCCCCAGCGTGCCTTGGGGCACAGGCCCCTCCTGTTGTTTTATTTAATTCTTTCCACATTCCTGCAAGGGAAGCGAGGTATTTCCTTTTCGTGTCCCAGGCATCCTAGATGCAGAGTTACACGGACCCAAGGCCACGTTCTGCCAGAACATGGAAGCTTCTCTGCCTCTGCTTCGTGCCCCCGCCTCCCCATTCCTAAAGCTGGTCAAGGGTGAGTAGTCAGGGCCCACCTCAGAGAGAGCGGACAGCTATGTTTTCATCCCTGTCCCCCGGCTCGAAAGCCCTGTCTTTGAGTTTTAACTGTACGTGGATTGATCCTGGTCCTAATTCTCACTGGCGGAAGTGTTGGGTAGATATATTTGAGTCTCTATGCTACATATTCAAAATAATGACAACAATGACCCCTTACATTCGCCTTGTTAGTTAGTGTAACGTGCTTTCCCGTAGGAGTCGGGTGAGCTCAGAGCTGAGCTGAGAGGCCGCGTGGGCCCCAAAGAAGTCAGAACTGTTAGCCTCTCCCCACGTGTTTCTAATGCGTGCACACTGGCTCACCTGTGCCTTCCCAGACGCCTTCCGCGCTGGATGCTTCCTTTCCTTTCCTTCCCGGAGCGGTTCTCACGCAGCCCATGTTAAGGACAATGGGCCGGTTCAATTAATAACTCCCTGCTATCTCCGTAGACCGTCTAGAGCTCGATGGGAACTATACCATATAGCTCTGTTTAAGGAATAGTGGCAAAGGCCGCAGTTCCCGAGGCCATTCTAGCAGAGTAAGCCGGTGGATGGACTCTGGCTAATGTTGGCCCAGCCGCCCACCACAGAAGCTTTCACGGAACGCTTTCCGTGTCGGGCACCATGCTAAGCACTCAAAGTGCGTTGTTTCATTTGACCCTGTGGCGCCCTAGGAAGGAGGCAGTGTGGCCCCATTTAACAGAGGAGGAAAGTTCAGGCAGAAGATAAAGGACAGTGTTCAATAGCACGCAGAGCTGGCAGAACTGAGAGGTAAATCCAGACCTTCTTGAGCTGGGAATCCGTGGTTTTTATACCAGGCCCTTTTGTGCCCCCAGCCCTCTCCTGGCTGAAGGCCGCGGATCAGGCCAGAAAGAGAACCCAGCCCTAACTCAAGATTGGTAAAAATTCCTAGTGCTTTATCATTAAGGCTCAGTTGTTCAAATTTAGAAATACCTTGGGCTCCTACAAGGGATCAAGATTCATGGTGGATCACCTCAGACTCAGGAGAGCTGTGGGGTAGAGGGAAATACAGCGTAATGCTGAAGAGTTCTCCTGAGTGGCTTCTCTGCCACTTACACCTTCGTAATTTGGACTAGTCGTGTGACCTCGCGGAGCCTCACTTTCCTTCATATGTAGAATGAGGATACTTGTAGGACCTACCTCAGGGGATTACGGTGGAGAACAAAGGAAATGTGTCGAGTAAGGGCCTGAGCGGAACACTTGGTACATCATCAGCATCTGGAAAGTCCACTGAACAGAGACAGAGGGAGAGACCAAGAATGCCTGAGACTAAAGAATATTTTTTCTAGGTCCTGATCCCCAGCAGATTTCATAGGCAACATGTCTTTAGTATGTGGATAATTCTGCACCTTGATTTTTGCTGTATTCTTTAAGCTAAAAATCAGGGCAGAGTTAAATCTTTATTTTAACAGTACTAGGCTTTCTTAATGACAGGGCCGCATTTGCGGTCACGAACGCCTACAGTAGACTTTTTGATGTCTTAGAAACATTTTGAAAGGCATGAGTCATGAAACGGTTTTCTTGATCTGTTTTTCCCCAGCATTTTGCTAAACGGAGGGCAGGTAATCAAGAGTCACCTTCAGACTTTTACAGACTAGGGATGATAATGAGGAGAGGGAACAATGCGCCTCAAAGGGTTTTTCCTAAAACCAAACGTCAGGAGAGACCGGAGGTTCACTGTCAGAAATTCCATAAAGATGGAGCATAAACTTTAGCCTTTCTGTGTTCAAACTCTCAGTTTAAAACTCTACTTGGTCTGTGTAGCCTATGTATCAGGTCCTGCACAATCTCCCGGCCTGAAGCTAGTTTTCTCTTTAACAAAGATCTTCAAGGGGTCTGTTAATTAGAAGCACTGGGAGCAACTCAGTGTTGTGTTTGTTAAATATTTCTTTTGGAAAAAAGTGTTAACTGGCCCATTAATGAGGAAATGACCAGGCATTCTGTTCCATCCGGGCCCAGCTTAATCATCAGCAGGTTAATGGTCAAGCCTTCGAATCTACATCTTTACTGTCTTAAAGGATTAAAAAACAAATAAACTCTAAAAGTCATTTATGGATTTGGAGAAAACCCCGATCTGGCCAGTCTGAGAAAATATAAATACATTTCTTTTTTTACAAGGCAAGGACCTTATGTCAGTGCTTCTCAGAATATGTCACCCGAGTACAGATCTTTTGACTAATTCCGTTGAAAGAGAGTTCTGTGGTGAAATGAGTTGGAGGAAATTTTGCGTGCTCGATCTCTTCCCAGTACACACGTGAAGATTCACAATGTGCAATAATATATTAGAAACTCTCGTAAGTTCCACACTAAAGAATCCTGGTGAACCTCATGTAAGGTGGTAATTCCTTCAGAGTATTTAACGTAGAACCCTTGTCTTATGTGGCCCCTCTTAACATCATACTACTATCATAGCATTTAATGCATTATACTGAAGTTGTCTATTGACCCGCCCATCTACATTAATCAGACGGTAAGGGTCTGGAGAACAAGAGGCCTTGTCTCATTCATTCTTTAGTTTCTAATGTCAACACAATTCTGTAACCGAGTGGGTACTCAACAAATAGTTGGAAAGGGGGACTCAACTGTCAGTGAATGTGGGTTGATGGCGAGGAAGAGTACAAAGGTCCAAGGAAGAAGCAAGATAAACTCTTTCTGCCTTGGGAGCATATAAATCACCCTCGCGTGTAGCCCAGCACCTGAGCAATTCGTCCTGCCAGGAATATGAATGTGAACACTTATAGGCAGGACTATCCCGCTGGAGCAGATATAAGGACACACATAGACACGTAGCTGCCGATTCTGGTTTGGGGTTTTTTACAATGATATTTATTAAATCCAAAAGCTGTTGACTCTTGAAGACAACTTCCCCTCCTTATATGGAATCATTTCGCTATTGCAATGACTGATAGGAGGTTTTACGAGGCCTCTGGATTTTCCAGATGCCTTCGGTGTCCCCCCGCCCCCGGGTAGCTTCTGCAGCCTCCGTTCTGCGTTCGTGGTCAGTGATGCTCTCACCTCCACCCCCAGCCCTCCTGGCTTCTCCCACCTTGGACCCCTCAATTTCTGGGAGTGCTCAGCAGCTACTTTCATCTTCTTCCCCCACCATGGGGTTCTCAGCACGGCCAGAGGAAATAAGACTGACTTCCGGCGTCCCCTGCATACTTCCGGGGAGTCTTTCATTCCTGTCATCTCTCCATGACTTCCTTTCTCATCTCCACCCCCAGACATTCAGCTTCTTCCTCACCTGCACCTTTCCAACTTGATTCTCCCTGCCTCCATCTGAGGATGTGAGCTCACAGGTTTGTGTCCCAAAAGGATGAAGAATTTCAGCACAATCCCCTTCAACTGTGTTTCTCTCGGAATCCTCACCTCCCTTTCTCGGTCGCCTGGTGCATGTGACAGAGGAAGTATTGCCCTCGTCCATCTATGCATGTGATCTCACCATCCTGCCACCTCTGGGACCTTATTTCCTAAATTATTCTTCTCTCGTAAATCTTCACTACCCACGAGTCCTTTATACGCTGCCGGTGTGTGTCTGCCACACAAACGAACAGCCAACCTTCCTTTGACCTTTTTACCCATTTAAGTTGCCACCCAATCCCACGTTTTGTCTTCAGACCTCTTGGAAAACACATCTTCGGTTACTGTCTACGCTCTGGTGCAGGTTCTCATCCCTGAAATCCTCACCTTCTCACCACTGCCTTCCTCCCACCAAGTATTTCTCAACAACTGGAGGGCACTGCAGGAATCGTGCCTGAGAAGATCCTACCCTCCCGTTCTCTCCGAGTCCTCTCAAGTGCCCCTTCCTCTTTGAATCTTTAATAAGTCGTAACTTGCCCTCTTACTTGTTAGAGTGAGATTTGTAGAACAGGGAGACTTCCCGTCATGTCTTGACTCCGGCATTAACGATATAATTCAGGACGTCATGTCACCTCTCTGTGTAATAAGGACGTGTTTTAGAGTGACCCCCCCCCATGTCTCTTCTACCATGTATTATATTTTTAGGCATCTTAATGTCAGCAACTGTCTTCATACTGTGTAGCTCAGCCTTTGTGGAGAGCTCTCTGTAGCTCCTTATTTCCTCTTGTGATGGTCTTCTCTTTTTAGTAAAAAAAAAAAATGAAATTTAAGTCTGTGATTTGGATTCGTGCTTTTAAAATCTTCATTTTAACTTTGCCCTTTAATGATGAAAATGCGACTAGATGGAAAATATCTAAGCTTCTGCAAGTTTTAAAGGCAATACTTAGAAGTTCATTTGAATAGAAGATCAAGTCTGCTAGGTTTCTGGAGAGATTTATAAGTAGGCAGCTATTGGATAACAAGACCCCCTGCTATAAAGGGATTAAGGAATCAGAAAGCCAATGTGTAGACAAGATACGTGAGAGGAGATAGATTTCCTATCACATGTCATGATGTCCAGGAACACTGAAAAATGGCTGCCCCAGGATATTAATGTCACAGCATAATTAAAGCTGGGCCGCTGAGTGCAAGAAGTAGAAATAGCAGGGTCATTAACTACTGACAAGATAATCAACACATTAAAGAACAGATTAGGGGGTTCCATACACAGAGCAAGGAAAATTACACCGTCAAGTGGGATAAGTTTTAAGATGGAATCAAAGAGAGGGGCTAAGTATAGAAAAGGAGCCTCTCTTGAGTTTTTCAGGCTAAACTCAGTGTCAGCTGTCACTCCAGGAATCCTCAATTACTTTAAATATGAGCAACACGGGCTTGAGAAATTCGGGCTCTCCCTGTCTCTCCTTTAAGGTATTTGTTGAAGGCTTCTGCATTTCATGTCAGCTGCTCTGGCAATTTTCTGCTCTATCATTTCAGTACGCACCTCGAGGGAATGAGGGAATGAATGGAAAGACTGGTTTCCACAACTACTGATTGCTAACACAGCTTACACGAGTGTGGCATTTATGTCAGTGCATTTTTCTAGAACTTTCCCAAGGAATTAATCTCCTGGAGTATTGCTGGATTACCACATTAGTCCTCCCAGCACGATGTCTGAAAAGGCATCACAGGAGTTCTTCCCCCCTGGTTTTATTAATAAGTTTAATGAAGCAAGCATTTATTCCAAGGATTGTTCATGAACCTGAAAACACTACTTCCCTCCACACTTTCAAATTCCTAATCTTGGGAATATTTCCAAGTCTTGAAATGGCTATATTTTTAGGGAAACTTTTCCCAAGTTGTTATGAGGCAACATTATTTTTTGATGTTCATGTTGAGATTCTCTGGGGATCTTCTGGTTTTCTGGGCTCTTAGACCAGCGAAGTATTTGCTGGCCTCCGGAGCCATGAGCTCAATTTGCTTGCTTGGAAATTGACAATTCATACTTTAATAAAAACTCTCCACTCTCACCCAGGGAAGAATACCTTCTTTCCTTTTGCATAGATAACCCCAGCTTTTTCTCCTTCTCTTGTGTGACTGTCTCTGGCAATTTTCTGCTCTATCATTTCAGTACGCACCTCGAGGAGAAGTCTTTCCTAACAGTCCCCAGTCTACATTCCCATGGTGTCCCCAGCACACTGCTCATGGGCCATGACTCCTACCTTCTGTTTAATGTCAGGTGACCTGTGTACCTATACAATGCGCAAGGACACACTACCATTTGTGGCCCACCTATTTCATCTCAGTCTTTAAACCAGGATATTTAGATCTCCCTCTGTTTCATTGCCCAGATAAGGATGGCCTGAAAATGTATCTGAAAGGCAAGTGTCAGGCCAGGGGAAAAAAGTTTACAACATATATGACAAACTCTTAGGATATTTGATATGTGAATTTACTCTAATAAATCAATAAGCAGAAGGTGAGCTAAGCAATAGGAAAAGTGGGCAATGGATATGTACAGGCAAATCAGAAAAAAAGAAATACTATTGCTATTTCAGTAAATACTTAATTGGTAGAGCATGCAACTCATCATCTCAGGGTTGTGAGTTGGAGCCCCATGTTGGGGGCAGAGATCACTTAAAAATAAAATGAAAGAAAGAAAAAGAAAGAAAGCAAGCAAGCAAGCTAGCTACTGGAAAATAAATACACAAACATATCCAACCTCATTTGTAATCAAAGAAATTAAAAAAATTATAAAATAGCACATTTGTCTATCAAATAGATAACAATATTTTAAAACTAATACTCTGGAGTATGCTGTTTCTATTAATAATTATATTCATACTGTATTCTCTTTGTATTGTTCAGTTTATCAATTAAAAAAATCTTTCAATCAAGGCCAAAAATATTCATATGAGTAAGATCTATGAACACTTAAAAGACAGGGCCACCTGGGTGGCTCAGTCGATTAAGTGTCTGCCTTCAGCTCAGGCCACGACCCTGGGGTCCTGTGATCAAGCCCCACATCAGGCTCTCTGCTCTGCAGGGAGTGTTTCTCCCTCTCCTTCTGCCCTCCCCCACTCATGCTCGCATGCTCTCTCTTCTTTCTCTCTCTTTCTCTCATATTCTTTCTCTCAAATAAATTTAAAAAATCTTTAAAAGAATTTTTATATATAGTTACCCCTGAGAGGTAAGGATGCAAGGAAATAAGGATTTTCATAAGCTCTAGTATGAAGATAAGTTGATATATCTAGATGACAATTCAATTACATGTCTCAAAAAGAAAGCCTCCAGACATGAATACTTTTTTCTTTTAAGAGGAGAGGATGTGTATGGGGGAGGAGAGGGGGAGACAGAGGGAAAAGGAGAGAGAAAATCTTAAGCTGGCTCCACGCCTAGCATGGAGCCCGACGCAGGGCTTAATCTCAGGAGCTGAGCTGAAATCCAGAGTCAGACACTAACCCGACTACGCCACCCAGGCCCCCCCACAGAAATACCTTTTGATGCAACAATTCTACTTCCCGAGATTTGTCCTGAGGAACCAGTAGGGGTTATGTACAAGTATCTAAATACCAGTATTCATCCCAGCAGGTTGTAGAATACTGAGAACGTAGAAACTGCCCAATTATCTGTCAGTAGGGTTGGGTCAAATAGCCTGCGAATCGGTCAAATAGGCTACAGAGGCGTAGTGTTTTATGCAAGCTTTAAGCCACAATCCTCCATCCAGTAGAGGATCCACACTTTGCCTTGGGAATCAATGAAAATCAGGCCAAAAACTGTCTCTGTCTCAGACATGAGTAGAGCGAGGTCAATATTCCTGCTTGAGTGTTAGGGTACTGCTAAGGTACCTGCTGTCCTCTCCTGACCCCGGGAGAGCTTTCAGAGCAGGGGTGAAGGTCAGGACAAAGACCTGGCTTCTTCCTTGTTTGCTGTTGAGTGACCGCGCTGTGCCCGTCTTCTCGTAGAACCGGCGTTCTTACATCTCCCTCCAGGTGAGCTGCAGCAGTAGCTCCATAGTGAGATGTCTATCCTTGAATGGGACCATTACATTGGTCCTTACCTTATATTGCATGGGTTAGGGAAGGGTTTGGCCGGGGTTTCCCTAAGGGAGTGGGCCAGAGATAAATCAGCACGTTCTGTCCAACCCCCTACCTGCTGACGAGAGTATGAAAAAGCAGGAAAGGCCCTCATGCCTATTTCCCTTCAGTGATAATGAGTGACCAATGGAATAAATATACACAACCGTGTCCTCTTTGTTAGGGTGTGGATTAAACTCAACACTAAAAACCATTTTTATTTTTTTAGATTTTATTTATTTACGTGAGAGAGGGATAGAGCGCACAAGCAGGAGGAGGCGCAGAGGGAGAGGGAGAAGCAGGCTCCCCGCTGAGCAGGGACCCAGATGCAGGACTTGATCCTAGGACCCAGAGATCATGACGCTAGCCAAAGGCAGGTGCCTAACCAACAGAGCCACCCAGGCGCCCCTAAAAATCACTTTTAGTATCACTAGCTTATCTTTGTCTAACATTCATTTTTCTAGAGGCTTCTCGCATTTTCCATTTGGATCCTCAATATTAATTGTGTAGATTAGGCATTCTGTCCTGCAATGGGAAGACCCAAGAACTTAGGAGTCAGACAGACCTTGTGCCCAGAACAAAGGGAAGGGAGTGAGAACGGGTGCAGATGAAAATTAAGGTGGGAGGTGTGGCTGTGGGGAGTTGAGAACATTCTTTCCTACAGGCCCACGTGGGCACAGGGTCTTCAGCTAAGGCAAAAGAGAGTGTCGCTGAGGGGAGGGAGGGTGGGCAGGAGAGGACACTGGCTGGTTCCACATTCGCCAGCTTTTAAATTTAGCCACGATTCATGGAAGATCCAGTGCCAGGTTGCCAAAAACTCCTCATAAACAGACATAAGGCAAAAATGACAGGAAGCTGGTTGTGAACGGAGGTCAAAGACAAACGGAGGTCGCTGCTATGAACCGAGTGAGGAGTCTCAAAACCACACCTTTCGGGATCATTTGTTTTTAAATTGAGGTCTAATTGACAGATAACATTATACTAGTTTCAGGGAGACAACAAAATGATTCAGAATCCCATTTTAAATACGTAGAGCAAAAGGGAGAAAAGAGGCCCGTCGGTGTAATGAAACGTGCTCTACAGAGGATTTGGAGTGTGAGGTCTCTTGCCAGCTCTGCAGCTGGCCTTTGTGTGACCTTGAGTTGATAGCACGGGGTCTCTGGGCTTTCCCGGATTCTACAAAGTAACCGACTCTGACGTCTCTCCTGGTCTCTTTCCAGGGACCAAAAGATCCAAAAATAATGCAAATTTCTGAAACCAGAGAGTTGAGAGATCTGAATATTTACCGTGGAAATAGCAATGAAAAAGTTCTGCAGTTTATCTGCCGGCCTACCAGAGCCCGCTTCCCACCCCAGAATGGAAGGTTCCTAGGAGCAGAAGGCTCATGGAGGGAGGAGCTGGAAGCCGCTCAATCTTGGTCGTTTGTCAGAGCCAAAAGCTGAGTTAAATCAGATGGGTCTTTTGAAAACGGAAAAACAAAACAGATGGGTTTTTTAAGAAGAAGAAGAAAAAAGTGTTGGTCAGCTAAAGACTTATTTAAAAACACATGGTCATCCTGCCTTTTGTGGGATCTAAAGACCAAATATAGTATCTGCAGGAGGCTTGCTGTTAAAATTTAGCAACTATTTCCCAAAACACGGCTGGGATTCTAAAAATGCTAGTCCCGCACTCATTTCTCTAGATGAAACTCCTCTCAGCCTGTCTTTAGGGATCTGTGAAGATTCCACCCCTTTTGCCAAGTGTCTTAATATTGGAGTTTTTGTTTTGTTTCGCTTTATGGTTCTTTTGTTTTTAGAATTCTGTTACAGCTTATTGTCAAACAGTTAAATGAATCCGATCGCGTTATACAGAATATCCTGCAGTTGTGTCCATAACCTCTTAATGAAGGGCTCTGGAACTTCAGTGACTGGATTATAGTAATTTTATGAATAGTTATTCCACCAACTCTGGGGTCACCATACCCAAATTTATGTGCACACATGATTCCAAAGGAGTTTAACCTCATCAGAAGAAAAGTTCAATTTAACTCAGAATCAGACGCTCTGGTAAATTGTCGAGGTCCCCCGCTCGTAACAGGAACCCAGCTAGGTTCATTTTGTGAACACGGGTAATTTATGGTATTGTTGGCACAGGACTGAAATGTTTCTGTGTGAAGATAGAAGGCCATTTCTGGAAACTATCATTCACGTACTTATTATAGGCGCAACTGGGGCTATTCAATGAGTAAAGTAGGAGGTGGGTTAAGCCAGCAATCTGGCCATCTATGTCTCTTGAGCAGGCCATGGAGACTCCTCCACACGACAGTGAAAAACCAGTTAATTCAGCCAGTGTTTAGCTGTTTAATACAAATAATCCTTTTTAACTGCACAACAAAGATTTGTGGTGATCTATTCCACAGCTCTCAGGAAAGCTTTATTTCCTCCCCTCAGCGAAGTGGGGAAGTCCTTAAATGATGACACTTCATAAAGTTAAAATCAGTAACCCCAGTTCCTTTCAAAATTTAGCCTGATCTAGTTTGGGGAAATAACTTTCCAACATACTTGTTTATCTATTTTTTCTTTCCTGGGTGCTTTCACCAGGAACTTTCATGGACTTTTATAGGCCTGGGGATAGGCAAGCCCTCTGATTCACACAGTCTGTGGCTGGATGCCCACACACTCGCTCTCCCCTACCCTACCGTCCCTCCCCCCCCCTGCCAAATAACCATAGAAGCCAATTAAAATTATATACGATGGGGAAAGCTCGCTCAGTTAATTTTTACGATCTGTTGCCCATCATTATGTTGTTTTGAGGAAGTCGATCATCCCTTTTGGAAAGGGAGAAAAATGTAAACAAAGAAAAGTTCTATGGCCCTTCGACAATTTGGAACAGTAGAGCCTTGATAATCTCAGGGACGAGTGTTTAGCTTGAGTGTCGGTCCATCTTTCTTGTGTTTTGGCTCCTTTGCCTTCTGTTTCCAGGGCTTGAGGATCTTTGATTGCTTGTTAGAACAATGGTGACATAGAGAGGCAGAGAAAACTAACTCCATCTAGTGTGCTTTTAAATCAGCAACAACTGTCCTGACTGGGGAGAATAAAGGGAGGTTCTATCATCCGCCCGGCGGCGTTCCACCTCCCCCCAGTGGTTCTTAGCCAGAGGTAATTTTGCCCCTCCCGCCCCCAGGAACATTTGGCAATGTCTCAACGTATTTTTGATTGTCTCGACTTGGGGGTGATATTGCTATCTAGTGGGTAGAGATCTCAGAGAGTATATATTAGTCTGCTTGAGAGGGAGAAGATGAGGGACAAAGTGAAATAATACATCCCTTAGACAGGTGCTCCTGATTTTATGCAAATCTCCTAGAACTTAGGGGCAAATGAGATTTTCATAAATCACACTGTTTCAGTGTGTTAAAGGTCGCAGTCCTTAGGTGCTGGTGATACTTTACAGTTTTTGTTTTGCTAGAGAGTATTCATTGTTGAGGAACCCTATCTAGACTAACTTTGGAAACACAAATAGGCACTAACTGGAGAGCTATACAAACAGATCTGCAAACAAATAATTTTAAATAGAGTCAAGAAAGGCTCGACAATATGACTTAACTATTTGTCATCCTTAAAAAGATATTGTGCGTGCTCATTTATCTACAGCAGGGTACTCCGATCTCAGCACTATTGATACTTTGGTATTTTAGTATTCTTAATGATAACTTTGTTGGGGAGGAGTCTCTGACGCATTGTAGGAAGTTAAGTATATATTCAGGCCGCCGAGGATTTTTTTTTCCAGTCCCTAGAGGTATTCCACTGGCTTTGAAATACTGCCTAAAATGCAATAAACACTCTTTTTTTAAAAAAAGATTTTATTTATCTATTTGACAGAGAGAAAGAGATCACAAGCAGGCAGAGAGAGAGAGGGAAGCAGAGTCCCTGCTGAGCAGAGAGCCCGATGCGGGGCTCGATCCCAGGACCCTGAGATCATGACCTGAGCCCAAGGCAGAGGCTTAACCCACTGAGCCACCCAGGCGCCCCAATAAACACTCTTTTTTTAAAAAGATTTACAAACAAGCAAGAGGTTAATCCCTCAAGAATTTAGACTATGACCAGTTCCCTTCTTGTCACATTCTTAACTGGACCTAGGGACAGAGTTCTGAAGAACAGACCATGATGTCTGGCTTTCCCTTTTCCCTGTCTCAACCAGTCTTGGTCATTAATTGGCCCAGTCCCAACTACCCTAAAATAACCTTTCCACTCCAAGTAGCCCTCAAAATGTAAGATGATGGCCCAAGAATAGGAACTGACATTAACAGCATTATTAATAGCACAGTGGAAAATCTGGTGTGTTCCACCAAACAAGTTGATCTTGTCATGTTTCTTTTGTGTGTTGGAACGCTGATGGGCAAGTGCCGAACACATCTGAGGTTTGAGGCCATCGTTTGAATCTTAGTTCATAGCTGGCTGACCGTGGAGCTTTTATAAGACGGAACAATGTGTGATCTGGCACGTATTCTAAGTGCGGAAAGAGTTCTAAGCTGGGAACAGTCTAGTCGGTTCCTCTTGTCCAGCACAGCTTTCGCATTTCACCTACCCCGCTGTGGCAGTTCACAAATTGTTCAGAATCCTCAAAAGGAGCTGGGAAGTTCTATCCCATTGGAATTTCTGCAAGGAGGAAATGTTACATATCTGCTGGGTCTAATTTGCTTGACCACTAGCTATGTGGGACTATCGAGCACTTGAAATGTGGCCAGTGTGCTTGAAGAAATGAATTTTTGATTTTTCCTTAATTTTAATTTAAATAGCCAGGTGTCCTCATGGCTCCTATAATCAACAATCCCAATCTAGGAAACACTAGCTCATTCTGCATCTTAACTATAGAGGTCCTGATTCCTTTTTCTTTTTTCTTTTCTCCATTATAGATGTAACAAAATTAAAGAATGGTCAGAAAATAGGGAGAAATTCTGTTTAATATTCATAATTTCATGAGTCTAACATAAATGTTCTAAATTTGGTAATTTTTGAGGTTTTTTTTTTCTATGTACTTTTAGATGAGTTCAGTGTAATTTTTCTTATTTTAATTTTAATTTTTTCTATTATAACCAGGTTTTTCTCCACTTAACATAATGAGAGAAATAGACTTTCATACTACTGAATAATATTCACAAGCTACCAGGGTTAATGTTTGCTATTTCTTAGCTTGCGGCACCATTGTTTATTCATTTCTTGTATTTCTGTGAAATTCAGGGTTGTTTCATTTGTTGGCTTGCTGGCTTATTTGCTTGCTTGTATGGTTTTACGGTCATCATAAAATAATGCTAAAGTAAACATATGAGAGCACGTTGCTGTTTCTCCTTTCTAGATTCTGTCTACAAGCCAAATGATTGAGTCTTACTTAGGTAAGGATTTATATGGTGGATCATTTCAGCACCCCAAATTCATTTTGAAAAAACTACTTTTTCACCATTCAGGTGAAAAATAGCCTTGAAAATTGCCAAAAGGAAAGAAAGCCAGGACTTTTTCTCTCTGCAGCACCATTTATTCAATAAATTAGGAGACAGATTACTATTCTTTCCCTCATAACAATAAACATTGCTGATAAAATATAACTGCATTCAGGGCTGATGACATAGACATTTGGGTTTACAAATGGGGAATAAGTTCCCAGGCAAAAGTCCTGCAAAAAAATCCTGCAAGTAGAAAACACTGCTGATAATCTCTAGAATCTATAAAAATAGGAAAATTAACAACATAAAACAAATATACCCCCTTTTATCTTGTTCTTTGCAAATATATATATATGGTTATATATTGTTAGATCTCTAAACTGTCCTTTTTATAATTTAAAGCAATCTGAATGCAGTCCAAGTAAACTTTTACACATCTTATTCTTAGTAATTATTCTGAAGATTTTAGCTTAGGACATTTTATACTTTGCATAGTGGTAAGCTGTCACATCATTTTAAAATTTTGAAATGAATTTTGCATGCCAATGGTTCTGATCCTCAGAGAGCAAAGAGATCCTGCTGATAACGCAGATAAGTTGAAGACACATTTTAATAACAGAATCCAGAAAAATCAAATGTTCTCATTATTCCCAATTTGAGACTTAGTTTCTGTTATATCTCTCTTTGTCTTTCTTTGAATCAAGATTTGTATTTGAGGGATTGCACATGGACTAAGTGACTTCATGTTCATTATCCATTAGGCTACACATGTAAAGCAGCTTTATAAACCACAAAGTAGGGACGCCTGGGTGGCTCAGTCCGCTAAGCGTCTACCTTGGGCTCAAGTCATAATCCCAGGGTCCTGGGATGGAGGCCCCCTCTGGCTCCCTGCTCAGCGGGGAGTCTACTTCTCCCTCTGCTGCTCCGCTTGCTTGCTTGTGCTCTCTCTCCCTCTCTCAAATAAATAAATAAATAATATTTAAAAAAATAAAACACAAAGTACAGTGAAAATCTAATACAAATGTTTGGAAAAGTACTCTTTGCTCATCCTGTATATGAAAAGAAGACTTTCAAATTGGTCTGATGCAAAGAAATGCAAAACTTCCCTCCCTCCCCACCCCCTTTCTCTGGTGCAATGAATTTAATAATTGATTGTATGGGGCTGTTTTTCTTTCACATAGAAGAGTAAAAATGTTTGGCCTGATAAAATAACTGCATTTAGGGCTTTTATTAGTGATACCATCTAGGGACATGTATCTTCTCTTTGGAAATGGACCATAAGTCTCCAGATGGCGAATGACTGGGACTTTGTTAACAGTATGAATGAAGCCCATTGCCAGAAATTCATTTCCAAAAAAATCAATGCTGTTTGTACTGGAAATGTTTATAAAAAAAATGCCTGGAATACCGTCAACTCTCTATGCACTTCGTGGATTATCCGGGGAAAACATTTAAAACCTGAGAGGTTTTCCTCTGTCATGCGGTTAACCTCTTGCTTTCCTCCTTCAACTCTGGAAAGAATGTGAGCTAATTCTGGCATTAATATGCACAGCCTATAATTATGAGCTTAAGTCTGCTTAAAAAAAGAATGGCTGTGATTTCAGGGTCCCATATAAAGGCTTAGCTGTTACTCCTGCCTTGGGACCTATAGCTCATGTGGACGAGAAAGAGGGCTCTGTAGTTTGCTTACACATACTTTGGGCTGAATAAATCCCAGGTTGTAAGAATTTCTAATGTGCAGGTAACGAAATTCATGGTTTTATTTTTCTGATTTGCAGGTGGTTTTCATGAGCCTATGCAAAAGTTTTTGGGACTGTGGCCTGGTAGCCTTGGACGACATTACAGTGGAATTGGGAAGCTGCTCGTCTCCAGGTAAGATAGTCAGGGTTTCAAGCTCTCTGTATCTCCTGAACCTATGCCAGCATACCTGTTTCTCTAAGAATACACCCAATACATTGAATCTGGGCTAGCCTCTTATTTTTGTTTTTCTTGCCAGAGTGCCCCCTCTCCAGATCTGTGTAGTAAGTTTTGGAATTTAGAAATGATGATTTGTATTCACTGTGTGACATTGTACATATGACTTATATCTTCATCTGTAAGAGAGATAGTAATAGTAATACCTACCTGAATAGTGGGACTAATACCTGTAAATTCCCCAGCATAGGACCTGGCACAAAGTTAAAACAAACACTTTCTATTAAAAGTCACTATTGTTATTTTAAATGTTGTCTTACACAAATGCAGATTTTCAAGTAATAGTGATGAAATCATTATACAGATATTACACTAAACATGTCATTTTTCTTTTTTTCTCTCTTTTTTAGAGAAGTAGGGAGGGGCCGAGGAAGGGGGGGAAGAGAGACAATCTTAAGCAAGCTCCATGCCCAGTGAGGAGCCTATAAACATGTAATATTTAAATGATAATAAAATAAATATTTTCCAAGTGAATTAAATGAGAATGAAACAATGGACCAATCCTTGATGACAGTGACAAAATAAAGATGGTGGCACTGTGTTGGACATTATATCTTATGAGAAAATGACACATACCTCAATCCGGGGATCATTGGTCCCTGTCTCTACTAATTACCACTGTGTCCTAAACCACAGGGTATCTCTTTCTTTAACAAACAGGTGAACTGTGGAATCAGTGTGGCACTAGAGGATAATCTCCTTATTTATTTAATGAAAAGATAGTTTGTTTTAGTCCTTTGATTTGCGAGGCACTGCAAGGACAACACAAAGGAAAAACAAGATAAGAATCTCTACTCTTGAGGCATAGAAAATAGAATGAGTCTTTATTAGCTTGTACCATATGTAAAATAAAATGAAGTAAAATCATTATCATGAAAGAGATGTAAACAGGCTATGTATTAGAGAAATTTGCTAAGAATCTGGATGTGGGAAGGTACAACCAAGTTCAGGCAAAGAAGTTTCCAGTAAGTGGGAGGTGGCACCTTTCTAATATTAAAAATCATCATTGAAATTATTGAAGATGGCATCTGAAGACATAAATATCTGGTTTTGGGAAATGGAAAATGAGGCTCCAGGTGCCAAAACAGCAAGACCTAATATTTATTCAGCTAATATTAATTGAGAGATTCATGTTCTAAACACCTTACATACATCATCTCACTGAATACAATCCCGTGAGGTCGACAAGAATATGGAAGCACAGGGGCACCCGGGTGGCTCAGTGGGTTAAAGCCTCTGCCTTTGGGTCGGGTCATGATCTCAGGGTCCTGGGGTCGAGCCCCACATCGGGCTTTCTGCTCAGCGGGGAGCCTGCTTCCCCCCTCTCTTTGCCTCTCTGCCTACTTGTGATCTGTCTGTCAAATAAATAAATAAAATCTCAAAAAAAAAAAAAAAACCAGACTACAGAAGCCCAGAGAAAGCCAGCCATGATGTGTGTCCTCCACACACGTCAAACTGTGTCTCCAGAAGCACGTTTAGTTTCGTACTTTACCCACCTCCCCCGAAGCAACTGTAAACTTGTTCTAAGGATTCCCTTCACTCACCCTGGATTTCTGAAGAAATCTCCTACATTAGGCAATTTTCTTTTTTCTCCATATTTCCATGAAGGCAATTTCCCTCCAACTTTCAGAGCCTTGTAAGCTCATTCAGACAAATAAATTTGCCAGTCAGCGGAAGTTCCTTTCTCACAGTTGTCCCAATACTTTTGAAACTAGATGTCTGATTGTTCCCTACCTCTGGCAGGACCCGAGGTCGAGTCCAGGCTCTGGCTGGAGGCCAGAGCCTGGCGTAGGTGGGCGGCCAGTGGGGGGAAGGGGGGCCGCCCCTCTGGAAGCCCAGGCGTCTGGCTAGGTGACACGCACGCATGCAGAATGGGCTTCCGGGGAGCCCCGGGATGCGTGTTCACTGAAAGGGCCTCAGTAACGACCCCTGCTGTTTCCCTGCAGAGAAGCTTTCCCCTCCACCTGGAGAGTGTACTTTCGAACAAGATGAATGTGCATTTACTCAGGAGAGAAGAAACCGGAGCAGCTGGCACAGGAGGAGGGGAGAGACGCCCACCTCCTACACAGGACCGAAGGGAGATCACACTACCGGGGTAGGTGAGTTACGTCACGTGGTGCTGTTTGCCAGGGAGGCCTGACCTGGCATCCTAGGGGTCATCTCCTGCATTTTGAGAGGTGTGAGTGTACGTCCTGTGTGTGGGAGGGGCGGCACGTGCGGTTCCACAGCCCCGGGAGAGATCATTAAATACGGGCATTGACGATCGTTCTTTCCGTTTATACACTGCTTACGTGCCCTGCGCCAAGAGGATTTAAATGGACTTACAAAGATACGGAAACAGAAATAACTTAATTAGAAGTGGGTTTGAAAATAAAGAGAGAGGGACAGTGTGAAGGAAAAAAAATGGCGTGATCTAAGCTGGAGCCAGGACTGAGGCCTCATATGGAAAAATGTGCTGGCGGAGAAGGGAGAAAACATTAGCAGCCGGGCTTGACGCTACGTTTTCTAGCAGCTGAAACAAAGATGAGAAACCTGATTCACTGTATCCTTAGGATAAAGAGGTGAAGCACACCGCCAAAGGGTGTAGGAAATAAGAGGGCGCATTTTCTGTAGAAAATATATAAAGTACAATATAATATACTAAACGTTGATTTATTACTGCCACGGGCAGTTGCTGTAAACAATGTCAGGGGTAGAATCCTCTATGCAGAATAGACCTTCCTCACTGCTCTCTTCATTTGAGTTGACATATCCACTGGATGGAAGCACAATGTGGTCCAGAGAAGCAGAGCTGCCCCTGACAGTAAGCCCGGAGAGATATTTCCTCCAGGCTCCTAACAGAGAAGCCAGTATGATGGTAAATACAATGGTGAGGGGCACCCGGGTGCCTCAGTCAGTTGAGCACTGGATTCTTGATTTCAGTTCAGGTCATGATCTGGGGCCATGGGATGGAGCCCCACATTGGGCTCCACGCTCAGCAGGGAGTCTGCTTCTCTCTGTCTCTCCCTCTGTGCCTCCCCCGGCTCACCTGCTGTCTAGCTTTAAAATAAACACATAAATCTTTAAAAATGCATACATACATACATACACACAAAGGTGAGGTAGCCACTGCTGTTTTCTGTGGCCTTTCTCAAGATAAGCCTGCGGAATAACTCCAGAGAGCAGCCTACAGTGTAACCTGTCTGGGACTTGGCCAAACTTGGTGGGGGGTGCGATCATGAACATCGTTATTCTTTCTTTGGATGCTTTCTTCCAATGGATCCCAAAGCGTCTTCCCTTCCCCATGCTTTGGCAGACCCCATGGCTTCCTCGCCCCATTGCGGTATTAGAGCATTACCTGTTTCTGGGTGTTACACAATCCAATCCGAATCGAAATCTTCAGTTTCTCATGCAGTTGAATCACCCCTCTTTCTCTCAGTTTGAGCCTAACTCATAGATTGGGGATGATAAAAGGGAAGAGAGGTCTTTGGTTTTCTTTTACTTCCTCCTCGGCCCCTCATTTCGTGATCTTGAATCAGGGTAAGTGGGAGAGAGATTGAAAGAGAAGAACTTTTAAAATAGTTGGTGCTATTTCAGATTCTCTTGGCTGTTGGATATCCTCTTTTGTAACAGATACCTGAACACTGGCTCTTTGGGGAAACACTGCATCTTACAATTTCTGGCAACATACTTCCTGGCAAATCTCCTATGACCACCTCTTCTTTCCTCAGCGCTTGCTCTACAAGGTTCAACCCACATAGATTTTCCACTTTGGTTCCACCTGGCAGTTTGGGTTTCGGTCATTCAAGAGCTTTTGGTTGCAGCCACCTTTTTGTCCAGTGAGTGTCCATGGGGCCTCAGGTACTAATGCACTCTTGCCTGACGAAGAAGAGGATGTGCAGGTCGGTCCTACCACTGACCTTCCTTTCCGTCCTACTGCTCTCCTCACCAGCTGATTCTGGGACGGCGTGGCTGCCATACGACAGGGTGTTGGAGAGATTCAGCATTCAGAAACAGATACCTGCTTCCAGCTCTGAGTAGAAGGTTCTAAGGGGCTGTTAGCATATGTGAGGCCATCTCTGGAAGACCAGGGGCTTAAGAAGATGATCCAAAGACCTGTCTGTTAATAGTGTTTTGGTCGGGAAGAGTTTATTGCCCTTTGTCGCAGACAAAATCCACTCAGGGCTAGCTTTAGGAACAACTTGCTGTAGAAGATAAAACTGTGTGATTAGGAGCCAGTTTCTCTCCTTGTCCACCCCGCTGATCTGGTTTTCTTGGTTGGCTCCAATCTTGGGTAGGCTCTCATCTCATGGTAGCAAGACTGCTATAGCAGCTGCAAGTTTCTCAACATTAAACCGAGGGGAAAGAGAGAACTCAAACAAAAACACAAAACTGAGTCTCATTGGCTCTGATCGACTATGTCTTAAGGGCTAGGTACTGCCAACCTTGTTTTGAATCCCCAGAGAGCTTACTCTTACAGCTTGTGTACTTCAGGTGCTCAAAAATGCCTTTGGAATGAATAAGTGAATATAAGCCTTCCCTCACACATATAAATAACTAGCCATTTATTTAGCAAAACCCCTCGAAGACAGGATAGTGGGGAGGCATCTTTTTATTATAAGAGGAGTAGAGAAAGGTCAAGAACAAATCAGGCTGAGTTAAAGTCCATTGTAGTCATGATGTTGCATTTATGCACATTTTTCTTGGGTGGGAGGAGGGTTGATAGTTTTTCTTCCTTTTCTCAGAAACACCAAGAAGGCTAGTGGTAGCAGAGCTGAGAAGAGATACTCTCAAAGAGAGCCATGCTGTTGTGGATTGCCCCAGGGGAATTTCCAGGGCAACAAGCCATGGAATGTCTTGGACACGGAAGAGAGGGCAAAGCAAAAATAGTAAGCAGTGGAGGGAAGGGGTCTTTGGAAGGGGCAAGGAGAGTCACTGAGTGCCAGAAGGTACAACACACCAATGAACTTTGGAGTCATACCCCACTCACTGGGTATGAAACCGTGAGAAAGTTTTGTAAAGTCTCTCAGTGTCATCTCGAAAACGAGAATAATTTTAGCTCCATGCCTATATACCTGCTTTATAGGCTGGTCAAGTTTAAAAATTAAGAGGTTTGGGACTAGACTGCTCTAGAATCCAAATCTCAGTTCCATCTTTGTATTTCTTTACATCTCATTTCCTTAACTGTATGTGGAATGATTAGTACCTACCTCATAGATTGTGGTGACATTACCTCATAGATTGTGGTGACATTTATGTGTGCATCATTCATGTATGAGATAAAATCTAAAACATACTTAGGATATGACCTGGTATAGAATAAATGCTCAATTAATGTTCAATTATTCACTTGCTCCTTCAGTCAACAAGTATTCACTGAGGGTCTACTATGTGCCAAGTCCAGTTTAAGTAACACAGATGAACAAAACAGACAAAACAATCATTTGCTCTCGTGGGTCTTCTATTCTTTGTGTGTGTGTGTGTGTGTGTGTGTGTGTGTGTGTGTGTGTGTGTGTTAAAAAGACTTTACTAAGAAGGCTTTTTTTTTTTTTAAGATTTTATTTATTTATTTATTTATTTATTAGGAAAGTGAGAGAGTGAGAGAGAGCATGAGAAGGGAGGTCAGAGTGAGAAGCGGACTCCCCATGGAGCTGGGAGCCCGATGTGGGACTCGATCCCGGGACTCCGGGATCATGACCTGAGCCGAAGGCAGTCGCTCAACCAACTGCGCCACCCAGGCGCCCACTAAGAAGGCTTTGAAGTCAAAAAATAAAACTCTTAATACAGTTTTCTGAATCTTTAAGTCAGCTCAGCAAATATATAATCAGTAATATCTGTCTAAGATTAAAGGTCCGTTACTTTATTTAAAATAAAATAGGGCACCTGGGTGGCTCAGTGGGTTAAAGCCTCTGCCTTCGGCTCAGGTCGTGATCTCAAGGCCCTGGGATCGAGCCCCACATCAGGCTCTCTGCTCAGCGGGGAGCCTGCTTCCCACTCTCTCTCTGCCTGCCTCTCTGCCTACTTGTGATCTCTCTCTGTCAAATAAATAAATAAAATCTTAAAAATAAATAAATAAAATAAAATATATCTTAGTTCTTAAAATTTATTCCATAAAGTACATGTTTCCCTTATAAATTCCCTACATATACGCAAGAGGTAAAAAGTAAAAGTTTAAACAACACACAATTTAAAAAAATTTAAAAACTGACAACAGAAACCACAGCAGGAGGGGATTAATAATTAAAAACAAAAAGTTAGAAATTTCTGGTTGGCCCCCCCCCTTTGCCCCCCACCCCGCCCCCTCCAGCCTGTACCCTGCCAAATGCAAAAGGGTAACTAGTTAGCCCCTAGAGGGAGTAAAAATGTCAGCATTCTATTCTGGTAGGTGGGAACAGACAATAAAGTTAACTATAAATTATATAGTATGTTCAAAGGTAATAAATAGAAAAAAATAGAATAGGACAGGGAGCTTGGAAATTGGGAAGAGGAATGCAAGTGGACTCTTCTCTAAATAGAAGAGTCACGACTGATCTCCTGGAGAAGGTAACCTGGAAAGAGCTGGGATAGCTCTCCTAGTGTGTTTCTGGGAAGAAGTGCTCCTTAAGGGGAAGCAGGCCCAGTGTGTCCCCCAAATAGCAATGAGATCAGAGAAACAATCATAGGCCAGCCCTGGCCTTCTCGTTAGCCAGAAAGACTTCAGGTCTTACTTTACCTGAAATGGGAAGACACTGGAGGATGTTGAGCTTAGTAAGACAGTGACCTGGTTTTGAGGGGAGCGCTGTGGCTGCTGTGTTGAGAAAAGACTAGAAATGGCAACAGGGCAAGAGTGAAATCGGAGAGTCCAGTTAGCATCCGGCGAGGTGTCCAGGTGACCAGTGATGATGATAAATTTCCGGTGAGGGTGAATTTACCAATGACAGTGGATTGGTCCAGGGGATACGAAGGGGTGAAATTTTGGATAGAGTTTGAAAGTGGAGCCAGCAGATTCTCTTGATAGATTAAATATGAGTATAAGATCAAGAGAGGAATGAAGGATGAGTTCAATGATTTTGACCGAAGCAACTGGAATATGAGTTGTCGACAATTAAATAGAAAAGATGGAGTGGAGAGGTTTGTTGGGAAGTTCAGGAGCTCAGTTTTAAGTATGTCAGATTTGAGGTTCTTAATGGATTTTCAAGGGGAGGTGTCGAGTGGGCAGTCGGGGCACCTGGAAAGATGGCTGGGCCGGAAGTTGTTTAATGTGTATACCGCATTCTACCCCCTCACCCGCTGTGCAAAATCTGTGACGCGCTAGCAAAAGCACGTTCCGTGGACACTCAATGACTTATAAGTTTGCCCCTTTATTTACCTTTTGCCCAGTTTATAGGGGCATGCATTAGTTACCTTGGTGCAGCTTTGTTTAAAGAAAAATGATACAATAGTGTTTGCTTATCTCTGAAAACTTTGAAGGATATTTCAGCTAGCTGGATGTTCTGCAAAGATTATAATGCAAAAACATCTGAGTGTGCCTAATATTCACTCCCAGCAAATGCTTTATACATTAAATGAAATTCTCTGGTGGACAATCAAGAGAATTCTGATTTTTTTTCTTTTGGCACATTGCTTCTAGGGTCTGCCTTCTTTAGTCTTTATTTCACCTGTTTCATTGCAAATTTTTAAAAGGTTCTCAAAGCGCCTTTCAATTTTCTAACTAAAGAAAATCTTTTACAGGTTAGATGTTATTATGCCTGTCTCCAGTAATGCAGATGAGGCAGCAAAGTTGGCTGTGGGTACCTACATGTATAGAATTGGATTGAAGGTGTTTTGGTTTTGTTCTTAAAATTACTTTAACAGTTGCTTTACTACAGAAATGATGTTAGCTAATGATCATTTATGGAACATTTACCATGTGTAGGCACTATGCTGGGAACTTTATATCTTGTCTTAGTTTGAGTTGCTTTAACGAAAGTACTGCAGACTGGGTGGCTTAAACAACAAACATTTCTTTCTCTCACTTCTGGAGGCTGGGAAGTCCAAGATCAAGGTGCCAAAAGATTCAGTGTCTGGTCAGAGTCTGCTTCCTGGTTCATAGACGGCCATCTGGTCACTGTCTCCCCACAGGGCCAAAAGGGCAAGGGCTCTCTCTGGGTTCTCTTTTAAAAGGATATTAATCCCACCAAAGAGAGTTCACCCCTCATGACCTGATCAGCTCCCAAGGGCCCCACCTCCTAATATCATCTCACTGGGGGATAGGATTTCTACGTATAAATTTGAGGGGGTGGGGACACAAACATTCAGTCCATAAACACATCCTTACCACAAAGTAAGTGGAGGTAAAGTAGACGGATGGCCTGTTTTTCACATGAGAAACCGAAGCTCAGAGAAGTTAAGTGTTTTTCCAGGGCTGCACAGTAGTAACAGATAGAGTAGGGACAGAATCTCAGGAACGCCAGTCTCTAATGGCCATCTTCTGTCCACACTGTCTCAGCGGAGTTTCCCCGCCTGCGTGACACTAAGAGACCACAGACGGCCTGGAACAGCTGTGACAGCTTATACGTGAAACGCACAATTCTTCACATAGCAGCATGATCTCACCCCAACACCTTTCAGCCAAAGAGGGGTATCTTCTCTTGGAAAGGATATATTCAAACTGATGGTATTTTTAGACCTCTATAGAAATGCATCTAGCTGAAGGTAAATTCTTTTCTGAGCTATTTCTGATGTCAGCGAACCCATGTCGTAAATTGAACTCCACTGCTGTAGCCTGCACGCCTATTATGTATGCTAAGACCTGAAAGGGTGGCTCTTCTTTCTCCAGAGTCCAACAGCTGGAGCCCGTATGTAGGCAGATAGACTGGCCCTCAGATCACAATGAGTGACAAGCATCACCCATTCAAAAATTAAAGCAGAAGCAAATAAGGGCCCCTTTAAAACATTTATTTGTTCAAGCCACCAGTGTCTCAGGCTCCATGTCTATAAGATGAAACATCTTAGAACCGGGAGCAGTCATAAATCCAGATCTTGATTTATTCCGCATTTTCTGAGCATCTATATGCCTTGTGCACCAAATAATTGCTCCCCAAGTTATAATAAGTAATAGGGGTTAACTTCTAGAGATGCTGGAACCACACACAGAGAAGCAGCTGGCTCTCCCTGGGAGTATCTTGAAGGATGACTGAGAGTTCACCACGAACAATAGCAGGATGAGGTAGCATTTCAGGACAAGGGAGTGGCACATGCAAAGTACGGAACTGCTGAGTATCGTGGCAGCTTCGGGGACCTGTAAATGCTTCCACTTGGCTGATCTATAGGCTACTGTCAGGCAGGATTCCCACGACAGTGAGGCCCAAGATACAGGTTTGCATACAGGTTGTATTTCTGGAGGTGTGGTCCCAAGGAGCAGAAGTGTAGAGTGAAGGTAGCAAAGCCAAGAAGGAGGGAGAACTGCCACAAGGATGCATCAATAACTTGGCCACTGTCGTGTCCAACTGATTGCTTGATCCTATGGGAACCTCGGAGAAGCCATGGAGGTTGCCCAGAATATTCTGGAGCTTGGTAAAGCCCCTCCCTGCCCCCCCACCCATGGGCCTCCCATGGTCTAGTTTTCTCTCTGATATGAGGAATTTGAGAGGCTGGGGGTGGGGGTTGGGGGGGTAGGGAAGGGAAAAATGAAACAAGATGGGATCAGGAGGGAGATAAACCATAAGAGACTCTTAATGTCACAAAACAAACTGAGGGTTGCTGGGGGGTGGGGAGGGGAGGGCTAGGGTGGCTGGGTTATGGACATTGGGGAAGATATGTGCTATGGTGAGTGCTATGAAATGTGTAAGCCCCATGATTCACAGACCTGTACCCTTGGGGCAAATAATATATTATAGGTTAATTAAAAAAATGTTTGGTCAATCTTTTGTTAGTTTCAATTGTTAATATCACCTCAGGTGGTTGCAGTGTTAAGCACTTGTTTAACTGATTGCTTTTGACAAATGCCCTGGAGATAAGGCTGTTCAGACAAAGTCAGGTCTACCTCAGTCAAATTAAATAAAGAGAAGCCCTGCAAATGGAACTTTCTTGTGCTTTGTCAAATAAGTCAAATAATGATATTTTCTGGGGATGGGGTTTTGGGTAGCTCCAAACCAGTTCTGCCCCTTGCAGAATTGCTGTAGGCAACTGCTTTTTACAGATATCTTAGTTGTAAAGCTCCTAGTTTTCAAGTCTGTCTTGGAGTAGGAGAGATGAAGATGGGATTAGGGCAGGTTTAAAGCTCACCTTTCTTTGCAAGATTGTCATTTCTCTGGAATAAAAACTCTTAGATTGTTGTATACATTTAGTTAATTTTCAGAGTTTGGAATAAGTTGATTTGACAGGTTTTTTTCTGCCAGTGTTCCCATCGCTTTGATAGAGAAACACATTTTCAGAGGACCTTATTCTGACATTCTCAAAGCTCCACATCCCTCTCCTGATGAACTTCTTTCTCTTTAACAGATCCAGATTCTTTGATGAAATTCATCTCATCATCTAGTTCACGGCCATAATACTAAATGCTCATATTATTAAATTATTACAAAGAGTTATTTTGCACTCCTTAAAAGTATGAACGCTCCATGAGTTGGGTCACCTGTGGTTCTGTCTCTGTTGTCTCTTCCCCGCCTTCCCCCCCACACACTGCGGCCCAGTTTCTTGAAATATCTGGCGTTTTAATTGAATACTGGACGTTGGGAATGAAAAATTATGGAATCCTTGGTGATGATGTTTTTTTCTCTAGAGAGTGTTCAGCCTATTCTCAAACAGCCGACTCGAGCAGAATAGGTCACCGCGGTCCAATCAGAACTGGGCTAACTTGACAGGGCATTGCTTTGCTGGATCAATGTCTTGTTCTCCACTACACCTGGGGAACATGCTCTGAGAGCATACACTGGGGTTCTCTTGGGAGCCCTCCTCTTTAGTGTGTCCTAGACTTTCATTTTTATCTCTTAAGCTGGTGAGATTGCTGAAAACTCTGTTCTACATTTGGCTCCCTGGTCCTTGCCCTCTGCAGCTTAAGCATTTGGCCCATGACTCAAGGGAAGATTGCCAGATGATGGACTTGCTTTTCTGTGCCTCTCTTTTCTCACAAAACTTGGCTCTGAAGCCCTGGCTGCCTTGGCAACCCAGAACTCTAGTTATTATCTTCCCAACCCAGGGAGTACTGTTGGGTTCTCTTGTTAGCTGCTCTCTGCTTAGCTTCTAAACTGAAGAGGAAGATGCCCCACGGGGAAATGAAGAATGTTGAATTCACTTTACTGACCTTCTCCTTTTCCCAGGATCTTGGCCCCCTTGAGTCCTTGCTGCCTGGGAAGCTCTCTGCTAGCCCCCAAACAGGTGTTTTCTAAAATATAGAGATGTTACCCATTGTTTTTCCAATTCTTCTCAGCAGGAATGTAGGTCTGCAACATGGGGATGTCTCTGGTATTTCATTCTTTGGCATCATTTAAGAACATGATTGTTATACTCAAAATTTGAAGAGATTTGCGTTTCTGTACCAACCAATCATAGTGATTTGAATGAGATCTTTGTGTGTCTGGCCTCTTTGAACTGTATTCTTTAATTGATACATCTGCCTCTTCTACCCAAGGTCTTGCTGTATCTGAGGTTATGTTGTTGTAAAGTGTTCTGTTCTTTGGGGAGGGGTAGAAGGAGAAGAATATTAAAATTTACATTTATATTGCCTTTGGCTATAAACTGCCTGAGAGACTATAATTCTCTACTCTTTTCCCTTTATAACTCTCAACCCCGAGTAGTAAATATTGGAGACAACTAACATAGTAATAAAGTACTCCAAATGTCTTTTATTTAATTGTCATGGAAACCACCTGACGATCACCTCATATTTTTTTAAAAGGTGATTTTTATAGTAAATGTAATGTTGCCTAGATGAATGTCACCAGGATTTCTCTCCAGCAGAGAAAAAATAAGAATAAGAAAACTTTAGTTGACTCAACAAATCACTAATTGTTCATAGATTTATAGGATGCTAGAGATAGATAGTATCGTATAGATCAGCTAAGGCAACCTGGTCATTTTAAATATTAAAACACTGAAACTCACTCAAGGGAGTTTTAATTATTGTCTGCTGGGATCCTAGGATAGCAATAGCAAACGTATCTATGATTTAGATATACAACTTTGACAATAATGGAATAACATCCAAAAAAATCTCCTACTGCCTGCTTCGTTGATTTATCGCTATTTTGCATTTAGTCCTAACAATATTTTCTTTACGTCTTTTTACATTACAGGCAATAAAATAATGGCAGTATGCAAAATGGCAGAACTCCCCAACTGCTGGTACATGAGTAAAATTGTAGGTTCAAATTCTGGACCAGCAACATAGTATCTTTCTCCTTAATGACTGGAGGGTGTTGGTTTGGAGTTGGTGATAACAGAATCCTTTTTGAATGCAGTGCATTCTGGGACTTTCAGAGGCTATACGTGTACTTGCAGAATGCATTCTACCTTAGAGCCTATCCATTTATACTTGGAAGAACACACACAAGAAGAAAGTAGAAAGAGCAAAGTCATACAAAGCTGTTTACAGACAACTGCATTAGATAGGCAGTAAATACAGACCCATCAAATAAAAAGAGAAGCTCCCAAAAGCCACATGTCCATATGGACATGTCAGTTTATTGTGTGTTTACTAGACTCAACACATCATCATACATAGCAATCTCAAGGGAGCTGTTGTTCCTGATCCACTATCTGGCGCCGCAACAAATCTTTCCACAATCTAGTGGTGTCATCGAGTAGAAAGACCAATGAACAGTGAGCCAACTCTGCTACTTGCTGTCTGCATAGCCTGGGGCACGGTCACATAAGTTCTCTGAGCCTCAGTTTCCCCAAATGTAAAATAAAGTTAACAACAGATGTCCTGCTAATCTCTTACGGTTGCTATGATGATGATTATAACTGGGATTATATTTGTGAAAAGCTTTGATACTATATCAGCTCCACTCAAATGAATTGTACTGTTATTTTTACAATTTTTTAAAAGACTTTATTTGAGAGAGAGAGAGAGAGAGAGTGTGTGTGTGTGTGTGTGTGTGTGCATACACCAGCAGCAGGGAGGGGCAGAGAGCGAGGGAGAGAGACAAGCAGACTGCCCCTGAGCAGGGAGCCTGACGCGCAGCTCGATCCCAGGACCTGAGCTAAAGTCGGACGCTTAACTGACTAAGCCACCCAGGTGCCCCTGTTATTTTTATAATTAGTAAGACTTTTATAAAATGTGATGTTCATCTCTGGGGTGATTTCTTGGATTCATGGTTCTGTATCATCATCTGTACTTTTATAAATAGAAAATCGTGGCCTATGACTATGGGTACAATGACTTAGTAGTAACCAGAACGCTTGGCAGACCTTAAAGCAATGTTTTCCAAACTACTGGGTAATATAAGTGGTATGTGGATGAATATTTTTTAATTTGATACTCATATCCATGTATAGGAAAAATACCTAACCAGTCCATCAGACCCATTATTTCCCGGATTTATAGCTTTTTTTCCTGTTTTCATGCTAATGTGAAGTTTCCTATTTGAATAAATGTATTTATGTAATAAAAATGGAAACTATTTGCAGAAGAATATTAAGTGGATAATACTGCAGGTATGTGGACAGACAAAATCAAATCATGAAGTTGGTGTTTGTATGACTAAAGTTTGGAAAATATTTCTAATGATTAAGTCAGTCATATAGTAGGACAAGTCATGCTAGTAAAATAACAATTTAAAACTCTCGTCCTATGATTTGTCTCCTTCCTTAATGAAATAGTACAGGCATTTGTGGCAGATGACTCTGGACTCCCCTGAAGAAGGGAGGATTTGTCTTTTCTGAGGCAGATACTACCTATTTATAAGACAGTAAAGACAGGTTTTAAAGTTCACAGGGTTTTATTGGTTATTGGAATTTTATTAATAACATTTATATGCCACCATGCTCTCAGAATCCTTCTAAGAAACATTGGTTTTAGTTGCCCTGGAGTTTACAGGGATTTTGTGGCCCAGAGATAGTGGGATAAATACATCAATAGATAACTATCCAGTTAGGTGAGAAAATGCCTTCAACTGTAGCATTTCCTAGCTCACTGAGTCTACCAGCTAATAGATGAAAAGTCCTCCAGGCCCTTCTTCCTGCAACTGCTTTCTAGAAAAGCACCTATTCATCATTTTCTTAATGATTTCCAGAGAGAGCATCCGTTTCTTTTGTGATATTGTTTTTTTTTAAAAAAGATTTTATTTATTTATTTGAGAGACAGAGAAAGTAAGAGAGAGCATGAGAGGAGAGAAGGTTAGAGGAAGAAGCAGACTCCCCGTGGAGCCGGGAGCCCGATGTGGGACTCGATCCTGACACTCAAGGATCATGACCTGAGCCAAAGGCAGCCGCTCAACCAACTGAGCCACCCAGGCGCCCCTGTGATATTGTTTAATGTTTCAATAAGTCTTCCATATTTCTGATAATTAAGGGCAAAGTCTTCATTTCTAAGAACACTCCCTCTTGTGTGATAGAAATATCAGAATTTTTTCTTAAGATTTTATTTATTAGAGAGAGAGAGGGAGAGGGAGAGAGCATACAAGCAGGGGGAGGGGCAGAGGGAAAGGGAGAAGCAGGCTCCCCACTGAGCAGGGAACCCAATGCAGAACTCCATCCCAGGGCCCTGGATTCGTGACCTGAGCCACAGGCAGCTGCTTAACCAACTGAGCCACTGACTGAGCCACCCAGATGCTCCATGATCCTTGTCTTTTAAAAATTGTAGTAGTTGATATCCAGACAAATAAGAAGGCTACCCAGCTAGTCTGTAATTATCTGAGAAATTAGCTCCAGATTATCAAAATCTCCAGTGTCCTCCAATCCTTCTATGATCTGTCTTATCCCACCAGTTTCCCGTATTGCCAGATCCTACTTATACAGAGAAGGCTTCTAGGGCAAGCTGCTGTTAGCAATTGATGATATATGCATAACACAACATTTACCATCTTAATAATTTGCAAGTGTGCGTTTCAGTGGCAGTAAAGTCCATTCAGGCTGTTGAGCGACCATCACCGCCATCCATCTCCGGAAGTCTTTCTTTCCCTTTCACCAAACTGAAACTCCATCCCCCCTAAGCACTAACTCATTTAGGACAAGCTTTAAGAATCATTTAGAAGGTTGAGTAAAAAGCAATTTCAGACACATTTAGCTGTGGTTCTGCCCAAAGTACTGATGTCTTTTTTTTTTTTCCTGATTGTTCAAACTCGTCTTCAACTTAACAAATGGAGTTTAGCTGTTCAGTTCCCGTGGCTTATCCAGGCCCCTCGAGCTGCTTCCTGGCCCTGCTGAGAGAGGGCGGGCACCAAGACCGAAGGAACAGCTGCTTTACTGTTCCAAATTATGAATATGGTGTGTGTCTCAACACATCACAGTTGCCACACAAAGAACAGATGGGACCCCGATCTCCCCGCAGACCCACTGGAACCCCGTCTTGAATGTTAAACAATGACCCACCAAGAGAAAGTGATTTCAGTTAATAATCCCTCCCACGGATTGGAATCCTTCATGTGCACAGCCACGTGAGCCGGTCTGAGGTTTCAGCAATGGGGCTCCCTGGCTCCCATCCAGGGCTTTTGTTTGCTGAGACAGACAGCATTTGGAGTTATAATGTGGCAAAGCTTGTCAACACATGGGGCTTTTCTCTGCTTTCCAAAGACATGTGAGACAGACTGGCTCTCTGTGAAGCTCTGATCTTTTCTGGGGAAAGGAAATGTCACATGCAAGTCAAAAGGAAAAACATATTTGGAATCAAGAGGAATAATCGGTCTGTGCATCGGAGAGACAAATTCTGATCAGTTGCCAAATAACGTGAAAATTATTTGTATGTACGGATGTTGATCTAGATCGGTTTAAATCGGTATTCCCATATGGAATATGCGTATGTGCTTAACATAGAAATGATATCAAGGATTTTTGGAGAGGCTAACATCACTCCAGAAAAATAGACTGGTGTTAATGCCCCAGAAAGGCACACGGCATCGTACTCACATCCCCCTGGATGTTACCTCTGTCTTCCCAAAGTGGAATAATCACGCAGCTCAAAAGCGTGGGAGATTTCCTTTCATGCTTTATGGTCCGAAACACAAAGATCTCTGGAACCAGAGACCTGAGATAACGATTTCAGCCTAATACCTGAGACCCAGAGGCGCATGAGCTGAAAGCATTTCCAAAGAAATGCATCACCCGTTGGAGGCTAAATGGTTAGTGCCTTGTACTCAGAAAGGAACGAATTTCATTTACTCCTGGGGGTGATTAGGGGTTTTCCTCTCTTCCGGGATCTCAGACTAATTCTGTCTGGAGCTCATACTATTACCGGCAGGACGCACACTCTCATCACTAGAGGGAAGGTGTGGCTCAGGTCATCTCTCACTCATGATGGATGCATCGCTCCCTTTCTATTCTGCAAAGATGTCCTGTCTCAGAGCCCTGATGCTCTCTACTTTCCATTTTCCCAGTGACAGCATCTTTTAGAGGAACCTGCTTTTCCTCCCTAACTGAGAGTTTCATCTTTAGCCAGGGTCTTTATTTAGGATTCAAGTGGGCTTCTGAGAACCGGAAAGCCAGATCCAGAAATTATTTTTCTGATTTTCTTCTTATTTTTTTGGAGGAAATTTTTTTTAGGTTAAACATTCAATAAGGTAGAGTTTCAGAGTATTATACCACTAATTTATGTATAGGATGGCATGGGATGCCTTTGTGCATGGTTAGGTGTTAAACTATGGTCATTTTCAAGCTTTGACCTTATTCTCCATAGAATTAAATATACCCTTCTGCAGCAGCTACGTGGCACACTCAGTTAAGCATTCAACTCTTGATTTCAGCTCAGGTTGTGACCTCAGGCTCATGAGATCAAGCCCCACATCAGGCTCTGCACTCAGGGCAGAGTCTGCTTGAAGTTTCTCTCTACTTCTCCCTCTCACCCCTTCCCCTTTCTGGCTGTGTCTCAAATAAATAAATAAATCACACACACGCATGCACACGCTTTTCTATTAGAATGACATTTATCTGTATTTTTTCACATCCAGCCTAGCTTAAGTTAGAAAATGTTAAAGAAAAGAATAATAAAAGTTCCTTTCATTGCTGAAAATACAAAGCCACAGTGCTCCTTGTACAGCAGTTTTCTTGCCAGTGAAAGAATGAAGGTAAAAACATTAAAAAATAATCTTATATGTGTTTGGTTTAAAAAAAATGCATTGGATGGCATGGTACTCGTTTGAGAACATTTGCTTTGGTATGACTTTAATTTTATCAACACTTGGATTTTAGTTTTGCCTTGGAACATCCTACTCAAGTGTGTGTGTCATTGCCGAGACCCTCACACAACTGGAGTGACCTTGGTTGAACTGGTTTGGGGCTTATAGCTGTTGAAGAAAATGCATTCATTTGTTCATGCAACAAATATGTATTGGGTATATATTACGTTCTAAGATATGGAAGCATAACAATGAAGTAAACAAGAAAGTATCTCTGCCCATCTGTATTCTAGAGAAGGGAGACTGGCAAACCTAAAAAAACAAGAAAATTATTTAGTATGTTGAGAGGTAATTGAAATGCTATAGAAATAATAGAGGGTAGGGAATGAGGAGGGCTAGAGGAGGATTATAATATGAAATAGTGTAGTCAGAATAGGCCTAATTGAAAAGGAAATATCCGTACAAAAACTTAGAAATGAGAGGGTGAGACCTGAAATGATGTGGAGGGAAAGCCATTCCAGGCAAAGGGATTAGCACATGCAAAGGCCCTGAGGTGACAGCATTACCTACTATGTCCCTGGAACAGCACAGGGACCAATGTGGTCACGCAACACAGAATGAGTAAGAAGAAAGGCAGTAGGAGAGGAAGGTAGTAGAAATTGGAGGTAAGAAAATTGTTGGAGATTATAGGACTCTAAAAGCCAATCTTGGGCCTTTAGCTTTTACTCCTGGGGGAAATGCTGTGTCAGTGGAAGGTTCTGAGCAGAGGAGTAATAAGATTTATCTTCTGTTCACTGTGGGTACTATGTTGAGATGAGATTGGAGAGAACAAGGGCAGAGACGGGCAGACCAGCTAGCAGGTGTTGCATTAATCCAAGTGAGAAATAACAGCAGCTCAGACCAAGAGGTAGCAGGGAGGTGGTGAGAAGAGAAATGACTGGATTCTGGACGTGTTTTGCAGGTAGAGCTATAGGACTTCCTGACAGCCTGGATGTGAGAGTGAGGGGAGGAGGGGATGGCTCAGGACTTGCAGGTTTGGGGCCTGGCCAACCAGAAAGGGCGTGGTGGGTTTTAGGGTGAGGCTGTTGGAGTTTAGTTTTGGACATGTTCAGTTGGAGGTGTCTATTTGACAAGAAGGGGGGATGTCCATTAGGCAGTCTGAATAAACACATCTGGGTTTCAGCAAAGGAGTTGGAAATTTAAATTTGTACTACAGTAACATACGTAGCCTTAAAAGCCACGGAACAACACAAGATTGCTTACGGAGTCTGTGAGAATAGAGCAGTTCGAGACCAGGGCCTTGGAGCACTCCAGGGGCACAAGGTCACAGAATAAAGGATGAACTAACAAAGGAATGACCAGTGAAGGGGGAGAAAAGCCAGGATGGTATAGTGTCCCACAAGCCAAGTTAAGCAAGTACTTGTAGGGGGCGCCTGAGTGACTCAGTCTGTTGAGGTCATGATCCCAGGATCCCGGGATCAAGTCCTGCCTTCGGCTCCCGGCTCAGTGGGGAGTCTGCTTCTCCTCTACCCCTACCCCCTGCTTGTACTCTGTCTTGCTTTCTCCCTTTCTCTCAAATAAATAAATAAAATCTTAAAAAAAAAAAGAGGGGCACCTGGGTGGCTCAGTGGGTTAAAGCCTTTGCCTTCGGTTCAGGTCATGATCTCAGGGTCCTGGGATCGAGCCCCACATTGGGCTCTCTGCTCAGCAGGGAGCCTATTTCCCCCTCTTTCTCTCTGCCTGACTTTCTGCCTACTTGTGATCTCTCTCTGTGTCAAATAAATAAAATATTAAAAAAAAAAGAATGTACTTGTTGGAGGCAGAAGTGATATGTTATCATCAATGCTATAAATGAGACAAGAACGACAAGGGCTGAATATTGACCGTTGGTTTAGTGATGAGGATGTCATTGGCGAACACTCCAGAAACACTGCTATATCATTTGTAATACTTTAAAGGAGATCCTGGGGAAGGCTGGTTGATGGAGGCCACATCCCATGACTCTGATGGCCCAGTTTTGCAGGTGACAACTTAACTGAGTGGAACGCTGGGGGAAAGGGTTGCACAATGCATACAATTTGATAAGACCCACCACGCAGGACTATTTCTCCCACCTCTTGAATAGCCCGTGGGACTTTCTCAGGTCTGTGTATGTGGAAGGGCGAGAAAGGAGGAATGCCCTGAAGAAGCACAGATGGAGCTTCCCATCAATTCTGGTTGGAGTATTTCAAGCCTTGCATTTCGGGAAATGACTAGAGCTAATTAATTAAACATCCAACTGTAAAGAAAGAGGCCCGAGAGACCATTTCATCAGCATGCGGTATTTGAGCTCTCTCTCTTTTTACCCTCAATTCAGCCATTAATTTCTGCATGAAATAGTATCAGAACACTATGTAAAGATTATGTTTTACATCACGTATATTAAAAAATCAACGTTGGCCAAGAAGACAATAAAAACGCATGCAGACATTTATGCATAGTTTTTCCTGTGGAAGAGACATCAACTTTTACCAAATGACGCAGGGTAAAGAACTACAGATATGGAGTCCAGGGCTTTTTTAAAATGAGCCTCAGGTCTACAGAATTATATCACTGGTGCATTAATCTAGAAATTACTCTTCATATATTGCCCAATTTCAGTGGCTGGATGGTAATTATTTAACAGTAACCAGTTATACTGTGGGGCGGGGGACCATGGCTGATCTGTAGCTATGTCTGCTTTCTACAGGGCAGTTATCCATCAAGGCCCATTTCAAACTACCAACATGAAGTCATTTGGACGTACCAACAGAAGTCACCCAATGGACTCTTGGGAGCCAATGGAAGCTGGTTCCAGGACACCACAGTTTTATTTATTTGCATACAAATTAACATTAAAAGAGAGGATAATTCCTTAGACCAGGATTAAATATTAGAGTCAAGACTTGAACCCAGACCTTCATGACTACAAAATCCATGCTCTCTCCCCAAAACCCATGTCTGGAAGCTCCAGAACATTGTTCATGAATTAGTAGGATAAATTCCCATATGATAATCAGCACTTCAAGGACATAATGCTATTATTATAATAATAACATTAATTGCATCCTATATATTAAACTGAATTTTAAATTATTAAGTGAAAAAAATTATTTTGATGGTTTAGATTGGGTAACATATCTATTTTTCTTGGATTATATTCTCCAAAATTATAAAATCCTTCATCAGGATGCTGGTCAAGTACCCATATAACCCTAATTTGCTCCCAGGAACACTACTCAGAAGAGAAAGAAGGGAATATTCCTTGCGCGTGCGTGTGTGTGCTTGTGTGTGTGTGTGTATGTATTTGTGTCTGTGTGTTTGACAGTACTCAATTTTGTGTCGCTCTCCAGGTTACTACATGTACATCGAGGCCTCCCACATGGTGTATGGACAAAAAGCACAGCTCTTATCCTGGCCTCTGAGAGGAGTCACCGGAAAACAGTGCTTGACCTTTTTCTACCACATGTATGGAGCGGGGACTGGCCTGCTGAGTGTCTATCTGAAGAGGGAAGGTGAGAGTGAAGAGTCCCTCTTATGGCGAAGACGAGGTGAGCAGAGCATTTCCTGGCTGCGAGGGCTGATTGAATACAGTTGTGAGAGGCAACACCAGGTAAGCCAGAGGAGACAAGAACCAAGTCATAGAAGGTGATCTGTAAGCCTCTGCTGTTCTTTCTTCTTCTTGCTACCCAAGACAACATTTGGTTCTTTTTCGGGTTCATAGATAAAGGCAGTACTTGTTTAAGAGTAAACATGATTAGTCTCTATTGATTAAATCTCAGCAGTGAATGGGAGATGAGGCAGGCAGAGGAACTTTGGGTATTTATGCGTAGAGTGATTTTTGCGATTCAGTGATAAAAGGGTGGCTATTTTTGTCTTGGCACATTCTGAGTGTCAAGTGCATTCTGTGTGTTCTGCACGTCTCTAAAATGGTCCCCTCTGCTTCCGCACATGGTATTACCTAATTAGTTGTTCCAGCTGCATCCTACCCTCGTCATTACCCACATGCAAGGGCTCCAGTGGCAAGCCTCCATTTAACCGAGGGCATGGTCCGGAGGAAATGTTAAGCCTCTGTCTGCAGTAACACGGAAGAAACTGAGAGATCCTGAGTCCTGAGTCTCGTCTCATGTGTGACAGGAGACCTCTGCCCCACAGCATCCTGGTCATGGGTGAATCTGGGCAGCATCAGGAAAGAGCCTTCCACATTGCAGTCGGTGAGGTTGAGCAGCCAATCTAGTCTAGAGGTGGGCAGGGGCCTCCTGGCAGCCACTGACTTCACCTGCCTCCTCCAAGCCGAAGCTCCAGAAAGCTCTGGGGAGAGAACCTTCAGACCCTGGCTTTTCCTGAAATTGCTCTGTGGAATTCTTAGCTCTGACCTTCCATGAAAGTACTGCTTCCCCCTCATCCTTGCTTCAGACTGGTGAACAGCCTTGGCTCAGCTCCCCTTGGTGGTGACCACTGGATGCTTGGCTAAACCCGGATCTTCCTGGGAAGAGGTCTTCACAATAAGGGCTTCATTTTACACCATTGTCCAACCACAGGGAATTGTCTATGGGTCTAAATGGGAAGGGATCGCCCAAGCTCCGGCAGGCCAGGTGGCAGGACCAGCCAGGGAGCTGCGTTCCTAAGGAACAAATGATAGAGGGAATGTGAACCATCATCCGAGGATGACCCATTATCTTGGCATGGATAAGACTGTGGAGAGATTGAGTGAAGAGTAACAGTCAGCCCCAGGAATGATGTGGATAGTGCTTTAATGTCTGTTACAGAAGGAAAGTGGATCACTCAGGAACTTACTAATATAACTGATCATCATTCTGAGAGGGCAGATGAATTTCGTTAGGCTATTAGGGTACTCATACTGCTACCCTCTTCACATGTTCTCAAAGTGTGGTCCTGAGGCCAGGCACCAATACTCGAAATGCAAATTCACCTGAAATGACATGTACCTAAGACGCATATTCTCGGGCCGCACCTCAGAACTACTGAACCAGACCCTGTGGAGGAGGGGACCAGAAAGCTGTGTCTTAGCAAGCCCCCTGTCCCCAGGTGATTCAGATGCACACTAAAGATGGAGCATCTCTGTCCTAGAGTGAGTCTGAGTCTCTCGGGTAGAGCCTGAACATTGATGTTTTTTATAACTCCCAAACGTTGCTGGTGCACAAGAGTTCCGGGATTTGAGTTCAAGAGAACAGGCTTCTCAGCACCTAAACCCAAGGAGTTGAGTCCAAGGCCTTGAATATACTAGACTTGCTGGGTAGCTGGTTGTTTGAAATTGTTTTGTGATCCCAAAGTAATCAGGCATCTCAGGCAGCATCTTGAGGTGTTCAAGGTCAAAGGGTGCAGAATGGCCTGGGGGATTTTTAGCTCACAACCTGGAAGGAAGACTCCACACCATTCCCCTTGTCTTTAAATGGAACAGATATGAATCTGCGATGAAGAATTTCCTTCTGGATTTAGTGATTCCCTCAGGAATCCCAAATGACTGTCTGGAGACCGGGCTGCACTAGTTTCTCCAAAATATCTTAGTGTCTACTAAAACACAGACCCTCCCACACAAATAAATCCGCCATCTTCTCCATGCCAGGCACTTACAGCCCTGGGAGCTGTACATTGGTTCTTCCGGTTGATCTTATAGCTCCTCTTTACAGATGGAGAAACTGAATGTCCACCTAGCAAGTGGCAGAGTGAGAATCCAGTCCCAGATCTGACTGGTCCCAAAGTGTGTATCCCTAAGCCACGACTTTACACTCCCTCCTACCATGGAAGTTCCAAAAATACTCATTCCCCTGGGTGTCATAAGCACTTGGTGATCTTGGGGAAATCTCATCCTCTCTCAGAGTGTTTATACATTTTCAAAATGGGGTAATAATTCCTGCCTTGCTGACATCACCAGAGTTAGAGGGTCAAATGAGATTATGTATGGGAAAGGGTTTAATACAGTTTAAAGTCCCAAAGTATAAAAAGATATTATTGTTTCTAAAAATATATTCCCTCCCATGTATCTCTGGTCTCTAATTTATGTCGCCATGGCAACTGTGGTATTCTCAATAGTTACATTGGCATCCAGACTGAGTGCCTAAAGTATGAGACCAAACTATCTCATTTTAATAAAGATTTATTGACCACTTGCTATTCTAAGCTCTGGGGACACAGCAATGACCATTACATGTAAAGCTTCCTCCTCTTTCAGTTGACATTCAAGGGGGGAGAGATAGAAAATGTAAACCAAAAATATATACTGTACCATCAGGTGATAATAAGTGCTATGAAAAAAAGTAGGTCAAGCTGATCAGGTAACAAGATCAAAGAAGTAGCAGGGCATAATCGTGAAAGGTCTTGGCATCATGGTAGAGTTTGAAATTTATTCCAGAAGCAATGAAGAACCATCAGATGGCTTTAAGGTAATGCAGTGTGATGAATATTTTTAAATGATCACTCCAGCTACTACCTGGGGAGTAGACTGGAGGGAAGCAAGGAGACTTGGGGGCTACTGCAATAGTCCTGGCAGAAGGAGTGGTAGCTAGGAATGTGTGGCAGCGGTGAGGCGCATCAGAAGTCCACCGGACTTCTTATGTATGGCCCGTGGGGCTTGAGAGAAAGAGAGCAAGACGACTCCACGGGTTTTGGCCTGAGCCACCACTAGAATAGAGTTACCATTTACTGAGATGGGGAAGACGTTAGGTAGGGCATATCTGGAGGCCAGAAGGCGGTGTGCACAGGAGGGAAATGAACAGGCAGGGGTTTTTGGACATGCAAAGTTTTCACTGTCTGTTAGACATCCACATGGGTATGTCGGGTAAGCGGTAGGACGTGAGACTGGAGTTTAGGGAAAAGAACAAAGCCGGAGGCGTCAATGCGTGCGTCGTCGGTGCGGGTGCGCAGGTGCGGATGACTTTCAGAGTGCCGTGGTGCTGCTGACATTTGAGATTCATCCTGGAGGGGAGGTAAGTGGGTGGCCTCCTGTTGACATTCCCATCATCCGACCATCCTTATAGAAGAAATGTATCAAGTAGCAGAATTTTAATCATGCTCCTTCCTCAGGGTTTAATAAAGTGCTAAGCCACCCTTGCTATTGATCAAAAACACAAAGTGATTTTATTTCCTTTGGATTCCTTGCTTAACCATTCCTCCTCTCCTCTCTTTGTTTTCCTCCCTGGGTTCTTTTAATTTGATGCTATTGAAAGAAAGTTCTAGACAAATTCTTAGCTCATTGAAATATTTATATCATTTATATTGTTCATTACACTACCTCACATTTAGTAGGAATTATTACATGCTGGGTACTCATCTAAAATGAGGTTTCCAAATTTTCTCGTTCATGATATGCTTAGTCTCATTAGTTTTCTCCTGGTACCGCTAGAGCACAAGTAATACCTAACAGTTCTCATTTATTAAGCAGTTTTCCAAACAACTTATTAAGTATTTATGTCCAAACGACTTAGTAGCCATTTGAAAAACTAATAGTTAAACTGAGAGAAAAAATAAATTGTTATCTAGTTCTTAAATAACCAAAATTATTTAATACTAGAATGTGTATCTGCAATAAAAGGGGAAATCATAATGGTATAAAATGGTTATTATTCAAGTATTAAGGAAATCCAAAGGAGAAAGTTGTATGAAATCAAGTGTTTAGTTCAACTACAGACTGTTCTGAATATAGTTCCATCAGGTAATTTGTTTATTCTATTTCCATTGTAGATTTGGATGTCAAAAACCAGATTTTATTGATGTCCAGAGGACCAGAATGCTTATTAAGTGCACTCATATATCCTCCTATCTAGATGTGTCAGGACATTTTTCCTCCTCTTCTAACTACTTATTTGGAGTCTTGTTTGGGATTGTGTCCCTAGAATATATAATAACCTTATTTTACCCATTTCTGTAATTAAAGCTTCTTTGAGTCATTAATTTCAACATAGTTTCATATGCTTATTAATTATCCACTTTATATTCTTTGATTTAATTTAAATCATAAACTAGTGCAATGGAGAATCATTTCCTCATAAAATGAGTAGAGCAAATGTGTCTTCTGGAAAATTTTCATTATCCACGAGCCTCCCTGCAGTATTCAGTGGTTTACTAACCATTGTTGGGTCAGCTCTAGAACTGGTAATGTAATCTCTTTTCCCTAGAACCTGAATATTTGATCAGTTATTTTCTTCTCAGGACCTAAAGTTATAGAACTGGTTCTCTTCTCCTGGGCTATTCTTGGATGTCATGGTATTTAACATGATAAGTGAACTATTGTCCTTTTGGTGACAAGCCTAATGTTGATTATGCTCTGCTGTTCATACATGGTCTCATCAGCCATGTTAAATTCTTCCACCCGGTACCAGGATCACTGTAGATTTATGGAGAGCCTAAGAAACTGTAAACTCCTGGCCCATGACTTTCATAGGCCCTGTGAATGCTGGGTGGGGAGGGGAAACCAGCTCACCACCAGGAAGCACTTCTAGGTTTGCATTTCTGGGACATTGCATAGAGAAATCTCAGAAGAAAGGGACCGAAATCTCCAAGGCTCTAGTAACTTACTGTAAATTTCTTTAAAATCCCAAATAAGTACTCCCTTTTATATCTAAATTTGAATATGTGATTTTTCTATCACTTTCCTTAAAGGAGCTTGAAAAACAGTCTAAGCTTCCAGACCCACACAGCCTGGGTCTGCCCCTGATGATTATTGGTTTTTTGGTTTTGCTTATTTATTTTTTTAAAAATGTTTTAAATTCAATTTAGTTAATATATAGCGTTTTATTCATTTCAATGGTAGAATTTTGTGATTCATCAGATGCAACAGCACCCGCAACACCCAGTGCTCATTGCTTCAAGCACCTCCCTTAGCGCCCATCATCCATTTACCCCATCCCCCACCCACCTCCCCTCCAGCAACCCTCAGTTTGTTCCCTAGAGTTAAGAGTCTCTTACGGTTTGCTTCCCTTTCTGTTTTCATCTTATTTTATTTTTCCTTCCCTTCCCCTATGTTCATCTGTCTTGTTTCTTAAATTCCACATGAGTGAAATCTCATGGTATTTGTCTTTCTCTGACTGACTTATTTCACTTAGCATACCACCCTCTAGTTCCATCCATTGTCACTGCAAATGGTAAGATTTCATTCTTTTTAATGCCCAAATAATATTCCATTGTATATGTGCCACATCTTCTTTATCCATTCAATATGTCAATGGACATCTGGGTTCTTTCCATAGTTTGGCTATTGTGGACATTGCTGCTATAAACATTGAGGGGCAAGTACCCCTTCAGATCGCTATGTATCCTTTGGCTAAATACCTAGTAGTGTCCTAGTGTGACTCTATTTCTAAATTCAAACTTCATTACTTTTCAGGTAATTTTTGAAGCCATCCGGGGACTGTCCCTAAGAAGTGATATTGCCATTGATGATGTTAAATTTCAAGCGGGACCCTGTGCAGGTACCAGTATGTCTCCCAATGATAACAGCTTGATTGAAAAGGGATTTTGCAACAGTGTCAAATCATAGGAATGCAAATTAAGGTTTTTTTTACAACAAAAATAGAGAAAATTACTATTGTCTATTTTCTATTTATCTTTCCTGACAGACATGGAAGATTTAACTCAGCAATCATCAGGATATTCTGAGGACTTAAATGAAATTGAGTTTTAAGAATGATCTGAATTGGATAAACTAAACAAGAGCCATACCTCTCTTCCATCAAAATGAAAGCAAAACAGATAAATACTGGACAGTCTTAACCATTTCATAAGTCAGAAAATGACTTTACAGCACAGCACTCTTTTTCATTACTTTTGCAGAAAATACTGACTCAGGGCTTTGTTTTGTTTTGTTTTGTTTTGTTTTCCTTTTTGCATATGACAACTGTTATGCAAGTACAGGCTGTTGATTTTGCAAAGATCACCCATTTTAATTTTGCTTCCAGTTAAAAATACAAGTGTACTTTACTGCAATCATTTTAAAGTATGCAAATAAAGGGCACCACAAAATGTGCTCATTTAACTCTGCATTCAGTGAATGTGTTGGGAGGAGACTTAAGTCTTGCGGGTTTCTTTTTAAATTTCAAGTGTCACAACTATTTTTGAAGTAATAATGTGAGGTCGTATCTGCAGAATGAATGCAGTTTTTCATGGTAACAAGTCAGTCTAAGAAAATGAAATTTTATTCCCTATGTTTTATTCATAGAAAGGGAGTATTCATTTTTTTAGAGTATTAATTTTTAAATATTTTTACCATATGTGATAACAAAGGATCTTTTCATGAATGTCCCAGGGTAAGTCAGTATTAATTAATGCTGTATTACAAGGCAATGCTACTTTCTTATTTTCCCCCTTTGAACTACTTTTTAAAGTCACTCTGAACACATGGGTTAGAAATTGCACTCTTCTTTTGTAAAGCAAGCTTGAAAATGGTTATGGACACACATCCAAAAATTTTTAGGTTGTGTTAAGCAATTTTACTGTTTTTTTATAATAAATGTTTTGGTAAGGTTTTGAGTAATATGAATTCAAGTAGATATACTAAATTACTGCTTTTTTATTTACATGTTTAGAAAACTGTATATACATGTTTGTATACCCAAACAGCTGTTTTAAGATTACCTAATAAAAGGTTATTTGAAAGTCTTTTCACTAACAATTAACTCATTTCTATGTTATTTTTGTTGTTCAGAAGATCTCCAGTATACAACTGCAGATCTAATTTGAATTTCTACTCTTCCACAATTAAGTACTTCTTAGGCCTTCTATTAGTGATATGAGCACTGCATCCTTTGATACAATAATTAATTTTTAAAGTGTTTTATTTTACGTAAGCTAACTTAATTTTTCACCAACTTTTATCTTATTAGAATATAAACACTACGAGCCTAAGGATTCTTGCATGTTTTATTTACTTTTGTAGTCTCAGTTCCCAGAACAATGTCTGGTATATAGTAGGTGTTCAACATATAAATACTTGTTGAATGAACGAATGAATGAACTTAACCATCCCCACATCCTCCAAATTGGAGATATTATTATCCATTTTTACGGAGAAAGAACATGAGGCTCAAAAGAGTGAACAAATTATTTAAGATTCTGTAGCTGTTCAGTGGAGAAACTTGGAGACAGGTCTCTCTGACCTCAAGGTCCACAGCTTCTCCTGCTTTGTATGGCCAAAAATCCATGATTCTCACAGAATTGGGTGGTATTCCCACTTAAGAATGTCAAAGCTCTCTGGGTGCCTGACTGGCTCAGTCAGTAGAGCATCTGACTCTTGATCTCAGGGTTGTTGAGTGTGAGCCCCACATTGGGCATAGAGAGTATGTAAAAAAATAAATGTCAAAACTCTTAAATTAATCTGTAAAGCGTAGTATACTTCCCTGAAGACCACATTTCTTAGAAAACAAAAAACGAGACTCAACTATACAAAATAAACATCCTGAGGTTTATGGAGAAAATGAAATAAACTTATATAGTAAAGCAAAATTTTGCAAAGCAAACCCCTAAATAGAGTTGAAACATTGAGGAAGGAAGATTTCAAGGTGTGAACCAATTCAACAGTATACTAGACATTATCATTTCCTCACCCTGTTCTTCCTGTCCAGAGCTTAGTTGTATTTGCTGAATAAAGAAATGAAAATTGTGTCTCCAAGACCTAACACAGTATCTCCTGCATAGCGAGGGGTTTATAATATGTAGTGACTAAACGAAGTCATTCACCAGCCCCCTTGCTTATGGATTACCTAAATTCATCATAAAAATCAGAGCTAACGTTTATTGAATACTTACTGTCTTCAGACATTGTTCAAAGAGCTTTACATGAATTTACTCATTTAATCCTGATAACAATCCATGAAGTAGATCTAGTGAGATTTCCATTGTATAAATGGAGAAATTGAATTTGTCCAAGTTCAGCAGTTGGGGTAGGGCTTAGACTTGCACCTGGGTGTGTTTCACTGCTTGACCTGTGCTCTGCTCCTAGCAGGACCGCCTTCTGGACCTGCCAGCTCTCCTGCCAACTCTACCCCCAATCCCGATTTAAACCATAAGCAAAGGCTCCAAGTTTCTCTCACTCCAGAGGATTTATTGGCTACCAAATTGCTCCAAAGTTTGCCCAACCAGAAATAGTACTGGTGCAGCCATTCTGGAAAACAGTATGGAAGTTCCCCAAAAAGTTAAAAATAGAACTACCTTATGGCCCAGCAATGGCACTACTGGGTATTTAACCAAAGAATACGTAGTGATTCAGAGGGGCACGCGCACCCCGATGCTTATAGCAACAATGTCCACATTAGCCAAACTGTGGAAAGAGCCCAAATGGCCATCGACTGATGAATGGATAAAGAAGGTGTGGTCTATATATAATGGACAATTACCTAGACATCAAAAAGAATGAAATCTTGCCATGTGCAATGATGTGGATGGAGCTAGAGGGTATTATGCTAAGCAAAGTAAGTCAGTCAGAGAAGGGCAAGTACCATAGGATTTCACTTATATCTGCAATTGAAGAAACAAAATAGTAGAATATAGGGGAAGGAGGGGGGAAAAAGAGAGAGGGAAGTAAACCATGAGACTCAACAATAGAGAACAAACTGAGGGTTGGTGGAGGGAGGTGGATGGGGGACACTTGTGACGATCACTGGGTCTTGTATGTAAATGATGAACCACACTAAATTCTATTCCCGAAGCCAGTTTTACCATATATGTTAGTTAACTAGAATTTAAATAAAAACTTGACATTAAAAATAAATAAATAAATAACTAGTCGGGACAACAGCTTTGAGAATTTGGGGGCAAAAAGGTGGGAGTTGGCCACTAGTTATTAGTTAGGGCAGAAAAGAAAGAGGTCCTTGTTACCAGTTGTTAAGAAACTATATGTAGGTCACACAGGAGGAGAGAGGAGGTAGAAGGCAACGGGATTAATTTACCCTTCTTCACTTACCTTCCTTTGGCAGGATTCACTCTTTGGATGCTTTTGGTCCTTTCCAGTTTGCTCTTGCCATTCCTTTTAACTCTACCTTGCCTGGATGAAAATGCGAAAGTACAGTGTAGTTTCCTCGGGCTTAGAAACGCCCTCGCGGGAGGCGTGCCCTCCAATGGGTACCACCTGACAGTTCCAGCGCAGGATTTGCATTTACTTTCTCTAAACCCACAAGTGCTTCAAAGACGAACTACTTTTTCCAGACAGACTGTCTTCTCTCCTATAATTTGCTCTCTGGATTGGAGATTATTTATGTGTAGAAGGAAGTGAAGGAGAAGATAAGACCTCTGATACAGGGTCTAGTTTAACGTGGAAGAAGAAAAGGTTCAGCAAAGATTTGGTGACAGGGGCACCTGGGTGGCTCAGTCGGTTGGTTAAGTGTCCTGCTCTTGGTTTCAGCTCAGGTCACGGTCTCAAGATGTCCCAGCTAAAATCCTGGCCTTGCCACTTCCCAGCTTCGAGACTAGGGGCGATTCACTTATACTGTCTCTGATCCCTACTTTGAGTCTGCAAAACAGGGCAGACTACTCCTTGTTTCTACTTCTTTAGTTTGCTGTAATGATGAAATGAAAGTGAGACCTACAAGCACTTAGTGTCTGACACACAAGAGCCATCGTAGTTTATTTTAGAAGGTTTGAGTGAATTTTTTGGATAAATCACAGTTATTTTTAATGTATTCTTTCTCTCCAAAGGAATTGTGGGTTTACAGTGCCATCTTAAGGAGAGAGCCACCATAGAATCTTGTCATGAACCACATTTTCCTTTTGTACTAACACTGCTGGGCTCATTTTAACCAGCAGCTGGGCAGTGCCTCTCCCTTTGCTCTTCCTACTCTGCTCGCCGTTGGTGGTTCTTCTGGGCTGCTCGCCCTGTATATACATCCGAGCAGAAGTTATCATTGCTAAACCTAAATTCTTGTTTTTATGGCCATCTTCTCAAGAATGATCACTTTTCCAATTTTGTGTCCCCAACTGTGTACCACACTCAACAAATATTTCTGAATTAAAGAAACAAATGCTCAATTAAAAACATTTAGTTTAATAGAAATATGTATGTGGATTTCAAGGATCACAAGGGATATAAAGATTTTCATTCGTCCATCAGCATTTCATGGTCTGGAAACCCACGCTCTAAAAATTTAACATGAAAATGTGTCCCTGGCCAGAGAGGACCCTTGGGGCAACTGGTAAAAACAACTTTAAACCTTCTTTAGGGGGCCATGACTTTCAACCCAGGCTGCATATATAAAACTACACAGAAGAAGGATTTCCCATATATAAAACTACACAGAAGAAGGATTCACAATCCCAAATTACAACACATTTGGTCAGCTGTCAAAAGCAGAATTAGATATCCCAGACTTCACAGAATGAAGTTTTTTGATAGACACTTTAAAAATAACAATTTTAAAAATAGACACACATACACAAAAAAAGCATCGAATACATAAAAGGCAATATGCTATGAGAAAATGAGCAGGCAGAATGATTTTCAAGGGAACCAAATAGAACTTCAACACATGAAAAATATAGTCATTAAAATGAAAAATTTAATGGAAGAGGCAAATATCTAATTAGACATCCCTAACAGGAGAGAACTGGTGAACTAGAATATAAGATAAGAAATGTGAATACAACACAGAAATGAAAATGAGAAAGAAGTGAAAAATATGAAGGAGGCAGAGAATGAGAGCATCCAGGGTATTAAAGAAAGAAAGAGTTCCCAAAAGAGAGAATGGGAGAGGGAAGATTCAAAAAGGAGAACATCTGAGACCGTTTCAGAATGGGTTATGGCTAAAATGTTTAAAGAAGTCTAACCAACTCTGAGCAATGTAAGTGAAAATAAATCCACACCTAGATCCATCATTATGAAATACCAAAGGCAGAGAGATTTCGAATGCAACCAGAAGGAGAAGACAGATGAATTACAGAGGAATAAAAATTAAACGAAATCAAAACTTCTCATTAATGAGGAAGGTGTGAAGACAGTGGAATAAAACCTCCAACACGTTGAGAGAAAAATCACGTCCCCTGGGAATGTTGTCATTCCGAAGAACAAAATCATGACATTTTCAGATAAACAAGGAAGAAATCATGTATGGTTCCTATGTATATGTGCATAGATATGCATGAATATATTCACATTGTTATGTCCCAACAAACCCATTGTAAGTTGAAAATATCCTAACTCGAAAATGTGTTTATTACACCTAGCCTACTGATCACCATAGCTTAAACTTAGCCACTTCAACTATGCTTAGAACGCTCACATTAACCTGCAGTTGGACAAGACCATCCAACACAAAGCCTATTTTGTAATCAAGTGCCAAATAGCACATGCAATTTCTTGAGTACCATATTGAACCTGAAAGACAGAATGGTAGTCTGAGTACAGAATGCTTGTGGGTTGTTCATGCTTGTGATCCCCAGGCTGACTGGGAGTTGCGGGCGCTGTCCCTGCCCAGCATTAGAAGGGAGTATCGAGTATGGCGAGCCCGGGAAAAGATCTACATTCAAAATGTAAAGTATGGTTCCTCCTCAACGCGTATGGCTTTCACACCAACGTCAAATTGAAAAATCGTAAGTCAGACCATCCTCGGTCGGGGACCTTCTGTACATCTAGATCAGGGACAGTTCAAAGTACCACATATCAACATTCATGGAATGTAGCTAAATTCACACAGGAAAAGAATCTTGTCACCGTAAATTATTAATTTAAGAACTGAAAAAAGAGAAAACGATTGAGCCAAGCAATAAGCTCAAGAAGTTAGAGTAAGAACAGCAAATCTAAAGAAAGAAAGAAGGAAAACAGAAAGAGCATACATTAATAAAATAAAAACAAACATCTAATAGGGAAAGAATTAATAATCTGCAAAAGCATCTCAAGAATTAGACTAGCAAATTAAACCTAGAAGACAATACCACCCTAGACCCCCGGGGAAGGGGACCCCCACCCTGAGAGCCTGTTGGAGGAGCTCTAGACATTCCATGAATGGTCTCTGATTGGGCCATGTGTTGAGAATACCAGGCTATCAGTATGTCTCGTTCTTTATTTACATTTTATTTTTAATTAATTGGTTAATTGATTGATTAATTAATTTCACATGGCAGATGGAAGCAGCCAGCAGGTAAGCCTGAAGGACCAAAGGAGCTCTTACCGAGCCCAGGAAGAGCTATGGTCTTGGGGAAAGTGTGGTGTAAGAGGGGCTGGGGCCACACGTGGAGGAGCACAGCCACCTGTAAAAGGCAGCCATGCTCCAATCCCCTGGTAAACCCAGTCAAAAGCCGGAGGGCAAGTGAGCCTAGATGATGCAGGCCAGAGAAATCTATCTCCCAGGCCACAGAGCAGGGTGAAGAGGGGAGGACAAGGTACAGTGGGGCAAGCAGAAAAAACATAGCACAAAGTCTTTAAATCTCTTAATGCATTTGAGCTCTCTCTCTCTTTTTTAAAGATTTTATTTATTTATTTATTTATTTATTTATTTATTGGAGAGGAAAAGTGAGATCATGAGCAGGGGGGAAGGGTAGAGGGAGAAGCAGACTCCCTGCTGAGCAAGGAGCCCGACTGAGGCTGGATACCAGGAACTCGAGAGCAGGACCTAAGCCGAAGGTAGACGCTTAATGGACTGAGCCACCCAGGCGCCCCGCCACCCTCACCCTCCTGCATCTTTCTTTTGATCTTAATGAGAAGGAATAGGAAGTTTCTCCATTAGTTATCACGTGTGCTCCAGGTTTCTGGTAAGTAGCATCCATCAGGTTCAGAAACTTCAGGGCCATTCATCGTTTTCTAAGAACTTACTACATAGAGACATTGGACTTTATCAGAGGCTTCTTTGCATATGTTGAAATAATAGGATTTTTCCCCTTTAATCTTTTAACATGCTGAATTACATGGATACATTGTAGATTTTTTTTATCATTTAGAAATATCTAACTTTAATGTGAAACATAATCTATAAAAGAGCGTAAGGCATGTATGTCAATGTTAACGAATAACAATGAATACTCATGTACCATTGCTACAGCATGAAAAGGAGAACATTGTCAGTAACTCGGAAGCCCTCTGTGGACTATGGCACCATCGCATATCCTTCTCTTGCCCAGAGAGGTAACTATTATGCTAAAGTTCATGGTAAGCATTTCATTGTTTTGTTTTTATAGTCCTATTTCCTGTATATACATCCTAACAATATAATACTTCGTTTTGCTGGTTTTCAAAATTATACAGAGGTAGGGTGCCTGCGTGGCATCTGACTCTTGATTTTGGCTGAGGTCATGATCTCAGGGTTGTAAGACTGAGCCCCACCTCAGGCTCTGTCTCTGCATTGGGCGTAGAGCTTGCTTGAGATTCTCTCTCTTGCTCCCCTTCTGCCCCTCCCCCTGCTCAGGTACATGTGGCCACACACACTCTCTCAAAAAAAAAAAAAAATCATACAGAGGAAATCATTGTGTGTGTATCTATCCATCTATCTATCTACCTATCTGTATATCCACCTGTAATTTATCTTTTTTGCTCAAAATTGTGTTTTTGAGATTCAGCAATATTGAATTTCTAGCTGTAGTTAATTCATTTTCACTGTGGCATGATATTCCGTGAAATGGTTATGTTGCGATTTATTAATTCATTGTACCATTGATGAATATTGGAATTGGTTCTAGTTTTTTGTGACAGTGCTGCTAAAATATTTTTTTGTACAAGCGCCCTGGTACCTATGTGAAAGAATATCTTTGGGTTGCCTCTCTGACATGTGAATTGCTGGTTGTATGTTAGGTCTCCTATGCTCAATGAGAAAAAAGTGCTTCCCAACTACACGACTCTTACCAGTGTAGATGAGTGCCCAAAACATGCAATTGTCCGATTTTAATTTTTGCCCATCTGGTAATTAGGAAATTGTATTTCATTAAGGTTTTAATTGGTGTTTCTCTAATTACGAATTCAATTGAGCATCTTATTAATGTTCTATAACCATTCACGTTTCACATTGTGCGAAATGCCAATTTATTTTGCCCATTTTTCTAGCGAGCTCTGTATCTTTTTCTTACAGATTCGTAGAAATTCTCTTAATATTCCAGATGCTAAGCTTCTGTTTATTTTAAATGTTGCAAATACCTTTTTTTTTTTACCATGTGGCTTCTCCCCTCTCTGCTTATATTGTGAATTTGATTCATGAAAGCCCTTAGTTTTTAGTATGTATGAATTCATAATCTTATTTTCCTTATGATTTATATATATTTTTTGTCTTAAAAAACTCTTTCTTACCCTGTATTTTTAAAGATATTTCCATATAGTTTCTTCTAAAAAAGTAACCTTTTGTCTATTCCCTTTAAAGTGTTTCATTTCTCTGGAATTATATCCAGCCAACTTGCTAAGGTCTCTATTATTTCTCAGAACAGACTCTATATTTACATTCATTTCCTACTGTCGCTGCAACAAATCACCATGCTCTTTGTGGGACAAAACAACACATTCATTATGTCATAATTCTGGAAGTCAGAGTCCTGAAAATGAGTCTCACGGAGCTAAAATTAAGGTTTCGGCAGGGCTGTGTTCCTTCTGGAGGCTCTAGCAGAAAATCTGTTTCTTGCCTTTTCCGGCTTTTAGAGGCTTCCTTCATTCCTGGGCTCATGGCCGACTTCCAGCTGTGTTCTCACTGTGTTCCCACTCTAACATCTGCTTTCATTGTCACATCCCATCCGAGCCTAACCATGCTGCCTCTCTCTTATAAGGACCCTCATGATTATATGGATTCACCTGGGTGCTCCAGGATAATCACTCCATCTCAAGATCCTTACCTTAATCACGTCGACAAGTTGGACAATATGGACAAAAGAGAGAAATTTTGCTTTGACATAATTCTCAATCAGTTACTAAGAAATTGGCCACATGTAACAATGTCAAGAAACTGAAGGAAAGTAATTAGTGTGGTATATTGTCTAGCAATTTTATTTTTTTAAAGATTTTATTTATCTATTTATTTATTTATTTGACAGAGAGAGAGAGAGAGAGATCACAAGTAGGCACAGAGGCAGGCAGAGAGAGAGGGGGAAGCAGGCCCCCCGCTGAGCAGAGAGCCCAGTGCGGGGCTCGATCCCAGGACCCTGAGATCATGACCTGAGCGGAAGGCAGAGGCTTTAACCCACTGAGCCACCCAGGCACCCCACAGTCTAGCAATTTTAATTCTTGGTATCTCTCCTAGGGAAATGCTAGCGCCTATACATAAAGATATGTTTGAGGATGTTCCCTGAAGCAATGTTTGTAAAAACGAAAAATTGGAAGCAATCTATATGTCAAATCTGTAGAGCAATGGATAAAGTGAGATACAGTTATACAAACCCTACAGCAGTTAAAAAGGAACAAGTTTTATACATGTCAACGTGAATATATTTCAAAAATATATTTTTGTGTGAAAAATAAAATTACAAAACTATTCTCACCACGTTTTAATGTTAATATTAAAATATATGTATGCATGTAATATGTCTTTACATAACACTTTTATACAATGCATTCACACTCAAAATATCATGACATATTTTCTATAGATAAAATGCATGTAAATATAAAATGACCTTAAAGGACATTACATTACACACTGAACAAATGTATAGGGGTAGTTAACTCTGGGGAAAAGAGGCACAGCAGCAAGATTGAGGAAAAAATGTCAAACGTACACTAATTTGATCTGTGTTGTTCTACTTTTTAAGAGAACAATGTATGCATGTGTTTCATGTGTAATTGTTTGAAAAGTAGATGATGGAAAGAAAAACAATAAAATCATGCCAAATTGCTAACAGTGTTAATTCCGTTTTAATTTTTTTTAAACATTTTATTTATTTATTTGATAGAAACACAGCGAGAGAGGGTACAGAAGCAGGGGGAGTAGGAGAGGGCGAAGCAGGCTCCTCACCAAGCCCAATGCGGGGCTTGATCCCAGGACTCTGGGATCATGACCTGAGCCGAAGGCAGATACTTAACGACTTAACGACTGAGCCACCCAGGCACCCCTAATTCCTTTTTTAAAAAAAATCTTTCTAAAATACCTTTAATCAATACCTTTTGGATATTTAAGTTAATTCCAGTATTCTGTTAAAATAAAACATGTCCTGATGAATATCTCATCTTCACACTGCTGAATATTTACTTAGGGCAAATTCATAAAAGGAAAATACTGACCTAAGAGGCATGAACAATTTTGGTGTTTTCATCTGTATTACTAGATTATACCCCAAAACTTGCTGAACTGATTTCCTCTTATATCATCAATTTTCCTTTTGGTGCCAGAATGACAATTTTGTTACTCTTTCCCCAACAGTGGATGAAAGATTATCATTTTGAATTCTTGACTAATTCGAATGGCTAATTTTATAGTTGCTTTGTAATAATTCATACTTTTTTATACTTTGTGTGACTATTTTTCCAATATCTGTGGCCATTTTAGCTCTCGTTTTGTGATATTGCTTGTTTTGTTTTTCTTTTCAAATTTTTAATTTAAATTCTAGTTAGTTAACACAGTGCAATTTTGGTATCCAGAGTAGAATTTGGTGACTCATCACTTATATACAGCACCTGGTGATCCTCACGACAAATATCCTCCTTGGCACCCATCACCCAGTTAGCCCATCCCCCAGCCACCTCCCTCCATCGACCCTCAGTTTGTTCTCTATCTTTAAGAGTCTCTTATGGTTTTTTTCCCTCTATTATCTTTCTCCCCCCTCCCATACGTTCAATGGTTTTATTTCCTCAATTCCATGTATGAGTAAAATCATATGGTACTTGCCTTTCTCTGACCGACTTATTTCACTTAGCATTATACTCTCTAACTGCATCCATGTCCTTGCAAATGGCAAGATTTCATTCTTTTTGATGACTGAGTAATATTCCAGTGTGTGTGTGTGTGTGTGTGTGTGTGTGTGTGTGTGTGTGTGTAGTACATCTTTTCCATTCATTCCATTGATTCCATTGATTAGTCAGTGGACATTTGGGTTCTTTCCATAGCTTGGCTATTGTTGATAGTGCTGCTATAAACATCAGGGGGCATATATCCCATTGAATCAGTATTTTTATATCCTGTGGGTAAATACTTAGTAGTGCAATTGCTGGATCATAGATCCAGATTAGTTCTATGTTTAACTTTTGAGGACCCTCCACAACAGTGATAATTCTGCTTTAAAGATTGATTCATTTTCTTGAGAGAGAGAGAGAGAGAGAGAGAGAGAGAGAGAGTGGGGTTGAGGCAGAGGGGGCCAATCTCAAGCAGACTCCCCAACAAGTATAGAGCCATGAGATCATAACCTGGACACGAAACCATGAGTCTGAAGCTTAACTGGCTGAGCCACCCAGGTGTTCCTGTTAATTCTTGATTGTAGGAATATGCATGCATGGTTCTTGGTTTGCATTTTATGTTTTTTTGTTATTTAAAAAAATAACGAAAACACAAATGCAATTTCAATTATAAAAATAGTTATGGCTACCAATCAAAATGGTGGAAGTGAGAACTTAAAACTCACAAGTTCATGAGAGAGTTTATTTTATATTTTATGGAGCTGATTTCAACAGATTTAGCATGATTCTGACAATTACCAACTTTCTTTTGGGGAGTAACACAGCGTGAGGGAAAACACTCGCTCTCCCCTGAAATGCCTCTGACCTAGCCTGGGCAAGGAGGACCATCAGTTCATTTTGCAAGGACTGGAAGGGAGGATTGCTCCTAGTGCTTTAGCACCTGGTTCCATCTTTCTGAAATGGAAGGTAAATTCCTTCTGGAGCAATGTAACAACTGTTTTCCCATTTCATATTCTCAAAAAAAATAAAGGCACATTTAGCTATAGACTTTCTATCATGACACATTACAAAGAACATTTGAAACCTGGTATTAATTCCTAATAATTTTTTCAATCTTTCAGTTGGTTTTTGCATCGAAGAGATGGAAATTTGAGAAAGATGCAAATGTGTTGAGATAGTAATCCAGGATATAAAAATGAATTATGAAAAAGGACTTAGAACAGTAGCTTGTACACAGTACACGCTGTTAGTATTGGCTATTACTACTAATATGATAGCTATTACTACAACCAATTCCAGGACTACTGCCACCATAGTAAGAAGCAGCAGATATTTTCATTATTTAAAGTTTTTTGAGGGGGGCACCCGGGTGGCTCAGTCAGTTAAGTGTCTGTCTTTGGCTCAGGTCATGATCCCAGGGTCCTGGGGCAAGTCCTGCATCACGGGGAGCCTGCTTCTCTCTCTCCCTCTGCTGCGCGCGCTCTCTCTCTCTCTCTCACTCTCTCAAATAAATTAATAAAATCTTTCTTAAAAAAAGCTTTTCTCTGGCGGCACCTGGGTGGCTCAGTGGGTTAAAGCCTCTGCCTTCGGCTCAGGTCATGATCTCAGAGTCCTGGGATCAAGCCCCGCATTGGGCTCTCTGCTCAGCGGGGAGCCTGCTTCCCCCTCTCTCTCTGCCTGCCTCTCTGCCTACTTGTTATCTCTCTCCATCAGATAAATAAATCTTTAAAAAAAAAAAGAAAAAAATTTAAGTAAAAGCTTTAAAGATAAGGTATCCTTATTTCTAGCAGAAGCTTGCTGTATGGGGTGTTATTTCCCTCGTGGGAAGGGTGGTCATTCTCCTCAGAACCCCTCATCCCTCCCTACATCTTCCCCAACTGTTCTTTCTTTCTCCCTTTTTTAAGATTTTATTTATTTATTTTAGAGAGAGAGAGCATGTGCACATGTGAACAGAGGGAGGGGAGGTGGGGAGGATAAGGGAGAGAATCTCAAGCAGGCTCCCTGCTGAGAGCAGAGCCAGACCTGGGCTTGTTCCCAGGACCCTGAGATCAGCACCTCGGCAGAAACCAAGACTCAGATGTTTAACCAACTGAGCTACCCAGGTGTCCCTCCCCAACTGTTCTTTAACAAGGTTAATTAGAAAGTGTGGGTGAGCGGCGCCAGGGAAAAGGGGTTGTTTCTGGGTACCAAGGACTTCAGTTTCAGCCTCGACTTTTTCCTTCCTTTCCAAGCCACAAGGTCTCACTTTTCCACTTTGTGAATTTGCCAAAAGCAGAAACAGTATTTCCTCTCCCTTGGTACATAAATCAGAGGTGCTCATCCCCGCTCTCCTGTAAGCGTTCTTATCAGAACCGGAAGAGTAAACCATCTCAGTCGATGGCAGCCTCGGGCAGGGTCCCAGTCCCGGTATCTTGCCCCACCTTCTTGTTCTTCCAGCACCATTATCGGGGTCGTGTGGAGTAAAGCCAAAAACAACAACGCAGAAGATAGTATTCCGAGGGTGAGGCGAAATATATTTACAATCCTTGACCCTGCCCCTTTCTGCCAGTTTTTCGTTTGTAGCAGTTTTAAAGTTTCCGGAGCGTTATAAGGCCTTCACTCAACATAGCCCATGGTGACTTACTCCTTGGTGAGTAGAAGGTTAAATACAATTGCTTGGCTACATCTATTAGCCGGCAAAAATGGTATGACGGACTCAGCAGGCGAGTGGACTTCAAATCCTCGAAGTGTAGATTCAGCTGTTGTGGCTCACTCATCCACGAGCAGCAGGTTCCCGCTAATTGGTATTCCATTTCTGGAAACCACCTCCCTCTGCCTCCCTATCCTCACCTGTTTCCAGACGGTTTTTACCAGTGGAATTAAAGAAACAAGGTGTGGCAAGATTTATGTGTACACGTTTATGGGTGCATGAAATTATTAAAGAGTGATAAGCACTGAGCTTTTCTAGTCAGACAGAGCATCCCTGGCTTATGCTTGCATTCAGTCACACAGGCTCCAGCAAAAAAGAAATATTTAAATCAACTATACTATATCTGCTTGATGGAGTACTATATGGTTATTTAAAACCAAGTCGCAGAAAAATATTTAATGGCATGGAAATACATTCATATTATGTGAGAAAAAGAGGGTTAAATAATGGTGTATATATGTATTTATACACACACACACACAAATATAATTTGTGCAGCACCATCTTGGTTTTTGGGGGGGCAACAAAAGGAGCACATCATATATACACAAGGAAAAAAGATAAAACATTCACCCGAAATCTAACAGTGATTACTCTGGGTAAGGTAATTAGGAGTAACTTTTCCCTTGGTGGATGTTTTTCTGTGTGTTCCCAAAGTTTCTATGCTTAACATGTATTGGTTTTGTAATTAGAAGCAAAAGCAATAGTATTTTCCCTTTTAAAAGTTGGCGGCACCAGTTAGAATGGCAAAAATTAGCAAGAAAATTAGCCACACAGCCTTCCCTTTGTTCCTTAGACAGCCCACTAGTTCCCACTCCAAAGCTTCCGTCCTTGCAGCGAATGTTCTTTTCTTATTGATGCATTTGGGTCCTTCTCATTTAGGACTCAGTTCAAATATCACGTCTTCTGACATGCTGTCTGTGCCTCCCCCATACATTCGTTCTGTTTATTTTTTTCAGATCACCTAGCACAGCCTGGGATTGCCGTGATGCTTTGTTACTTCACTGGTTCTTTTTCTGTCTCCCACACTAGAAAGTAGAGGCATTAGACACGCACCCTTGACCGGGTTCCTCTGGGCCGCAGCCCCAGCCTCTTGGAGGTTAGACATTAATTAGCTGAGTGAATGAGGAGCTGCGGAAGCCTCGTTGCACCTCTTGCTTGTTCAATGAGGTTAACCAGATGCATGTGACCAGGTTTAAGTGGAAGCACGCCCTCGCTGAAGCCAGTGCATTCTAGCTCGTGGATTTCTAGAAACCTCGGGGCAGGAAGCCTTAAAAGGGAAGGACGGAGCGAGGGGGTGGAGAGTCTCTGCCTGCAGAAGCGTGCGTGGTGTCGTCCGTTCACAGGTGGGAGCGCACACAGGACTTTGAGCACAACGTTTCTTAAGAGACTTAAAACACTGGAGTTTGCCTTTTTGGACACCGGGACCTGCTTGAAGGCAACCAGAGAGCAATCTGAGAAGAGGAAAAGCCAAAGACAGGCGAGTCCGGGTCCGCTCGGGCGGTGTCCGGGCAAGGCTGGTCGGTGGTCGCCCGCCTGCGGCCCCAAGTGCCGCCGCCTGCCTCTCTCCGTTCTCTCGCGGGTCGGCTTCCTCGGAGCGCTGAACGGGCTTTCAAAGTACTAAGTGCACGTGACATCTTTTTCCGAGTCAAAAAAAGCCCAACTCTGAAAAATGCGCAAACACTCAGAGAGGAAGGTGGGAGAGCCGCCCACCGGGAGGCTACCGCCCCCGCGCACCCCGCCTGCGCTCTGGGCGCCTTCAGCCTCCGAGGCGGGGGCCTGAGGGCGGGGCGGCGCTGGCGGCTGACGCCGCCGGGCCGGGACTGCGCAGGCGCGGGGCGGGCTCGCGGGCGGTGTCGCGCGCGGGGCAGTTCGCGCGGGAGCCGGGCGCAAGGGCGCTGAGGCTGCAGGTCGGTGGGAACGGAAGCGCCTGCGGGGCGGCGGGGAGGCCAGGATGGCGACTCCGAGTAGGAAGACGTCGACCCCCAGCACCCTGCCCTCCAAGAGAACCCTCCCCAGAGATCCCTCGTCGGAGGTCCCGAGCAAGAGAAAGAGCTCGGCCCCGCCGGCGCCACTGCCGCTGCAATCGTCCAGGCCTTTCGTGGAAGGCTCTATCGTCCGCATCGTGATGGAGAACTTCTTGTGAGTGGCCGGAGGCCGCGCCGCGGCGGGGAGGCGGGCGGGGGTGCGCAGGCTGCGCGGGTGGGTGAGGCGGGAGGTGGCAGTGCGTCTGGCTGCTGGTCTGGCGGTGAATTCAAGCCGGGGTCACGGTAAGGACTGACGTCTGTGTTGGGGTGGCTCAGTGTGCGTCTGGTGTGTTGCGGGTTTTTTTATTCATTCAGCCAACGTTTTCTGAGGGCGTCATACGGCGGGCGGTGGACGTGGTAGGGGATAGATTTCTGTCGCCTGGGAGTCACGGCCTACAGAGGGAGGACCTGATGTGTAATTCACAAAAGTGCGGGCGCCCGGCACTCGGAGGAAGCAACAGTTAAATCAGAGGGGCACTGATGCTGTGGTAGGTGCGTCGGAGAGTGAGCAGTTGCTAGGTGGACAAAATGGTGAAGGTTGTCCCGGATGGAGGTGGAAATGTACAAGAAAATTAAGCCGCCTCTCAATTGTTGGACCCCCTAGCAGACCCTTGACCCCTCCAAATCCCAGCTTTTTTTTTCCTTCTTTTCTGTCTCAACAGGCAACTAATAATCATAGTAATTGTTTTAGAATTTAGTAAATATGTTTTAACACAAATACTGTGTATCTCTCTAGCACCTTAGGTTTTTTTGGGGTCGGGGGGAGTCAAGATCTTTTTTTTTTTTTTTTTTTTTTTAAGCTTGCACATGGTGGCTTAGGATAACGGAATTGTGGTAACAATACCAGCGTTGTTTTTGTTTTGTTTTGTTTTTACCCCCCAGGTATCTATCATGTGCCAGGTATAGAAGTAGATGCTTTATTTACACAATACTCTGATTCTCTCCTTAAAATAACTTTTAATCTTCATTGATGTGATGAGCTCAGGTTAATTTACCCATGTTTATACTGCTAACAAGCAGTTGAATTGCTATTTGAATCCACAGCAGGAAAGATAAATAAAATCAAATGAGTTACCTACCATAATAAGATATATGCATATCAGGATGCCATAGGGGCACAAAGGATGAAATGCTTAAATTTCATCCCTGTGAGAGAGGGCTTTGTACAGGAGGTTTACCAAAGTCTGAAGGGAAGAGCACTGTAGACCGAAGGAACTGCCTGAAATAGTTGGTTGTATTTAGGAAGTGTCTGGTATTTGAGTATGGTAGAACGTAGGATGTGAGTTACTTGGACAAAGATGATAGTGAAGAGGTAGGCAGCTACTGAGGATCGTGTTTTCTATGCTGGGGAATTCCAGCTTTATCCTGTCAGCAACCAGGGTGCATTCTAAGCAGGGAATGACATGTGATTTCCATTTTACCTCAGCAGCAGGGTGATTTAGAAAGGGTACAAGAGGGGCACCTGGGTGGCTCAGAAGGTTAAGCGTCTGCCTTCAGCTCAGGTCATGATCTCTAGGTCCTGGGATCGAGCCCCATGTGGGGCTCCCTGCTCAGTGGGGGAATCCTCTTCTCTCTGCCTCTCCGCCTGCTTGTGCGCTCTCTTTCTCAAATGAATAAGTAAAATCTTTAAAAAGAAAAAAAAGGGTACAAGATTGGAGGCAAGAAGACTTCAACAACAAGAGATTATCAGAGTTTGAACCTAGGAGTAGCATTGGGAAGTAGTGGAAAGAAGATTTGATGGGATCTGGCTACAGATTAGGAGGCCCGAGGGTAAGAGAGTTATGCAGTATTTTTCTCAAGTTCTGTCTTGCTCTTAGAGCAATTCGGGGAGAGTAACGATGAAAGCTTTTTGGATGCTGTGATTTGAAGTTTCCTGTGGGGCGTCCAAAAAAGATCTTCCATAAGCAGTATTTTTAAGGGTCTGGAAAATGCAAACAGGTGAGAGAATTGGAAGTCATGCATATAGGTGATTCTTGAAGTTGCAGAAATGGTTGAGCTGCCCAAAAGGAAATATAAATAGGCATAGAAGGCCAACTCCGGAGTCCTGGAGGAATGCCAACATGTAAGGGTGAGAAGAAGAGCTAGGACAGGGAAGAATCTGTTCAGGGCGGTACGAGGAGAACCGTGGGAGAGGATTCTTTAAGAAGCTTGAGGGGAAAAGAGTTTCAAAAATACTATCTGCTACTTTAGAGTTGGGTAACAGGACTGTGAAGAGCATACTGATTCTGCACTTAGGAGTTCTTGTACCGTTTGAAGCAGGGTACGCACAACATCTTGCAGGTTCTAGAAGAATGAATGTGAGGAAATAAAGCGTGGGTGGCTGTAATGTGCATAGCTACCCCATTTATTTTCATGATCAGAGGGCTCTGAGTTTTAAGAATGAGGGAGGAGGGGTGGCTTAGAGAACGGAGGTGGCCTGAAAGACAGTAGTTACTGGAGGAATTCTTAGGAGTGAACAAAAGCCCCGGCGGGATTGGGAATGGAGGGAGGGGTTTCTAGGTTGACAGAATAGCTTGTGCAAAAGCTTGCGGAATAACATAAAGATAGTTAAGAAACTGAAAGAAGTTCATGATAGGTAGAATTTGGAAGTCTCATTAGAGAGAACAGGGGAAGGAGGTAGAAAGTAGAAAAATGATGCAAGAGCTACATTCTGAAGAGTCCTATTTTTTTTTTTCTTATTAATAACGAGTGATCTCAGAATTGTGCGTCTACCGGCGTGACTTGATGACTCGTTGATCGATGGGAGCTAAAGGGGAAGGAGATGGTAGAATCAATGATGCAAAACTAATGCCTAGGTTTCTGATTTGGGCAATGGGATGAATGGTAAGAGACCACAAGAATGGTTTGGAGTTAGAAAGATAGTGGGTTTAATTTTGAATGTGGGAAGTTTGAGGTGACTGTTAGGCAACATCCAAACAGTGTTCTGGAAGTGGTAATTGCATCTGTAGGTCATGTGGGCTGACTTTGAGCATGTCGATCCTACCAGAAGTCATGGAGAATATGAGATACCAGGCAAAGTACATAGATGGAGGTGGGGGGGGGGCATTTGACAACAGCTCTTTTCAGGAGGAGCTCAGAGAAAAGAAAACTCACAAAAAGGGAATTCCCAATAAATGGAGTCAGGGCAACTAATTTTTTTTTAAATGCGGAGGCTTTGTTTTGTTTATTTTGTTTGTGTGTGGTAGTTTTTGGCTTTTTTGGCAACCTTCTGTTGAAAATATCTATGTCTGTTACAGGCCAGGAGTTCCTCTCCTTTTTCCTCTTGTTAAACCTCAGTTACATCACTGTTTTAGTAAAACAGGGGCACAGAGATTTTACAGCAGAAAATTAAAAAGTTGAAAGAATGGCACTTCATGTTTTGGGATTAAGAAGTTGCAAGGCTGGTCATTTTCCAGATGCCTGAAGTTCCCAAACTAGTTTCATTTTAATCATCATATTAAGGGTTTCTTTATGATTCAGCTTCGAACAGAACAAAGCATTCGAAAAGATGCCGTGTTGAGCTGTGGGGTTGGAAACCTGTCAGAATATACTAGTGTACTCCCTGTATTTACCTTTATTACCACATGGCACTTCAAATTATTTTTCTCTGAGTACTGAAGTGGAAGTGTGCTTGACTAAATTACTTACATACCTACCAGATGAGTAGCAGGGTCAGTTGTTATCGGGATATTATTTATGGGTTCTAACTCAGGGTATTCAAAGACAAAGTAGGAGATTATCTGAGTCGGACATTTTGCCATAGTTGTCCTTGGTGACTAATAAGGATTAGGTGCTACTGTTGCAGATAGTTAATTAAAACTGCTGGATGGCAGGCAGCTGTCTGGTTTGAGGGACTGTTACAGAAGTGCTTGATGATGATGTATTCTTGTTTCTTTCCGTAGGAATAACATTTGAACATGGACTAAGCAGTGGATCTTTTTGACTCTCTGGCAGCATATTAAAAGAAATGCATTTTTTAAAAATTAATAGTAAAATGAAACCATTGAGTTGATAGATACTTGATTAGAATAGAAATTTGGAGTCTTTCAATTAGTAAAAAGTGAGAAGTTGCTATTAAGCATTTTAATTCCAGGGAAATGTAAGTGTAAAATTCGCAGATTTATGATGAACCATGGTTTCTCTTACATAAATTTTTAAAAAAATTATTTCTACAGTGGCTTTGATAAATTTTCTTGTGTATTCTAATTATTAAAAAGATAAAAATATCGACCTTTGCTTCATTCAACGGACTTACATTTGAAAAGGGCCTATGAAATCTTATTTTCCCACTGATACTTTTATTTCAGATACGCATTATCGTTTTCTCATTTCTTCCATTGATTTTTTTTCCTCTAGTTTATTTTTTTTCCCTCTAGTCTATTATTAGTGTATAAATACATTAAAATGTAAGGTCAGCTGGCTTTTAAAGGAATTCAAGGAACTCTGTAGAAAATGTCAGCAGGAATAAATGTTTTTGTAAAGAAAATATTCTTATGTCTTAGTAATTTCACCTCTTTTAATTCAGAACGTATGATATCTGTGAAGTATCTCCTGGACCCCATCTGAATATGATTATTGGAGCTAATGGAACAGGAAAGTCTAGCATCGTATGTGCCATTTGTCTTGGATTAGCAGGCAAACCCGCTTTCATGGGACGGGCGGATAAGGTGAGTTAACTTAAGTACTTAAAAAAAATTCAGAGTTGTGACTTGCTTTTAGTAACATCACTTTATCTAAGTTCTTTGGGTGTAACAAAGATGTAGAGCTTGAAAGTGAAGTTGGTAGGTAGAACTGCAGGGAGCAGTTGCCTTTTCTAGAAGTATTTTGGGCTATATACCTAGAGAATTCTCCAAATATGTAAGACTTAAAATTCTTAGGAATAGTGTAAAATGTCTTCTTAAATGTATTGCTGGGCTCGTGGAAAGGTGAAGCAAATTTACCAACAGCAGAAACAAAATTGTGTACATCCAAAGACTTCAGCAAACTCTGCAGTTGGTTCTCCAGGGGCATTTGCTTATTTCGCATTCAAAAGGCATTTGGTTGCTCTGAATTGGGGATCCTGAAGGTAGGGGAAAGCTGGAAGATGAAGACAAGCACTGTGTTCATAAGGAAAAATAATATCGCAGAATGGGACATGGGGTTACTTATCTGATGGTTAGCTCCGAATATAGTGGAATAAAAAAGAAAATCCTCCAGAGAATTACTACTATTTTCTGTTGAATAAATGACATATATTAGTTTCAGGTGTATGATAGTCGATACTTATATACATTATGAAATGGTCACAACAATAAGTCTAATTGCCATCTGTCACTGTACAAAGTTGTTACAGTATTATTGACTGTATTCCGTAAGCTCTATATCCCATCCGTGTGTCTTATTTGATAACCGAAAGATTGTACCTCTTAATCTCCTTCATCTGTTTTTTTCTACCGCCTCCTTACCTCCCCTCTGCCAAAAATTAGTAATTTCTAGAGAAGAAAGTTGTGGTGGGGGCAGATAAAGTAAGAAAAAAAAAAAAGGGAATGTAAAGTACTAAACATATGTTACATGGTGGTCGAAACAGCCTTGAAATCCTGGTTTAAAAATAGATTAGTTCTTCTTGCTACTTATCCAGTATAGGCTGTTTGTGGTCACTTGAGTACCTAGGCTGATGGAGTCTTCATTTCAGTACATTGTCCTATGATTGCCACCTAAGTAAAGGGAACTGGCTGTTAAAATTGGTTCCCCAAAGTCCTGACTATTTGTTTGACTCACGTTTTCATTGGACAAAGCCCCTTTACACCTTCCATCAGAGGGAACGAGCAAATGCAGTTCTGCCGTGGGCTTGGAGAAGAACTGGAGTGTCGGTGGACTGCCGGGATGCTTACCACCAGGGCGTTACCAGAATGCAGCAGAGACTTAAACGTTGAGAGGGTAGTACAGGGCCCTCCTTTGTCAGCTACTGTGATGCTGCTGCTGCTGCCGACATGCGCAGTGCCTTGCTCTCTGGGCTCTCCGGCCACCGAGTCACCGCGCACCACCCTGCCTGCCCTGCTGGCTCACCATGTGGCCTCAGCCGCTGCAGCCCGCATGCCCCAGGCCACGCGTGTGGCCCTTTGTGCTTCTCCAGGTGGCGGAGGGCCCTGGCTGCCCAGTCTCCTGCGCTCCTGTGGGCCGCAGGACACTGCAGCACACTGCACACCCTGGGGCACAGAGCTTTTGTTGAATTGCTAAATGATGCCATTGAGGAGGGAAAGGAGATACCAAAGTGTAAATCCCTCCTCAAGATGTCTGGAAGTGGGGAGCTGAAAGTATATGGGACAGAAGCCAAAGTAGTGCAGAAAGTTGCTAGAGAAAAGATCACTGTCCCTTTCAACATTAACAGTAGTGTCCTGCCAACGTTGGATGGGGAGGAGGAACCCTCCCGAGGGCGGAAGGTTGAAGAACAGCCTGACTGACGTCTGCTCCCAGTTTTGTGGTTGAAGTTGTGAAGACTGGTGACAAGAAACCCCCGGTGCTGGACTGTCACTGTCCACAGCATGAGGCTGGGCAGGAAGAGGAGGTCCAGAGTGACATTGTCTCCATCAGGGAAGTGAGCTTTCAGTCCGTTGAGTCTGAGTGGAAGGATCTGAATTACACGCTCAACACTCATCCCCCTGGCCTGGGTCTTGTACAACCATCTGATGCATTTCCCGCCAGATGGAAGGATTGAGCTGGTAGATGAGTTGGTAGAGCTCCGCACAGCCCTGGGGCACCAGGAAGACATTACTTCTCTCGAAGATCACAAACGATTTGTCCAAAGCCAGTAGAGCAGGCAAGACCTCGAACACCTTAATTCTGTGGCAGGCTTTGGCCAGGGAACAACCTGTTCTGAAGCTAGGCACACACATTTTGAAATGGTTTTCATCCTAATATCATGGAAAATATTTCAAATATAAATGATTTCCATTGTCCTCTAGTTTACTATTCATTTCTTCTCTACAAATCTTTTGTTCCTAGATTTTTGTATGACGTAATGATGGGCAATAAAATTATCTCCTCCCAAAACAAAATATTATGAACCACTTTATGGTGGTAAAGCTTAAATTCTTAAAGTTGTGAATGTATTGGTTTTTACAACTATATAAGTGATCAAAATGAACTCTTAGTAGAAAAAATCAGCTGTTAATTTTTTTCTTAGAACACTGAAGACAATTATCCTTTAATTCTGACAGCAGTCATATCCTGTTTTACACAAAGAATATGACTGTAGCAAAATATGATGGTACCAGAATCCATCACGGATAGAATGAGAAATTAAAAGATAGTCTCATGCATGAATATAGGAGCAAAAAATCTTGAGAAAAAGAAACTTTAGTCTGTTGACTCTGATGCATTAAACACATAACACATCATGACCAAATAGAATTTATTCAAGGGATGAGAGATGGAACATTAGAAAATGAACATATCATGTTTTATTTTTATTTTTTTTACATACCACATTTTAGAGGAAAACTGGATTATCCTCTCAGAGAAAATGCATTAAATTCCATAGTAATTTATCATAAACAGCAAATTAGGGGCAGAAAATACCTACTTTTTAAAGTTACATAAAAGATAAGTGAAAATATACAGTAAGTTCAGGAACAAGTAAAGGGTACCTACTAACACGGCTATTCAACATTGTACTGGAAGTTCTAGATAGAACAGTAACGTACGATAAAAGATAAAATGAGAAAACTGTCATTTAGAGGTTTTATGATAGTCTGCAATGAAAACCACAAGAGATACCACATCAGCCTTCTGATGAATTAATCTGGAAATTATCAGGATAGCTAATTATAAGATCATATAACAAAAATCTGTTGCATTCCCATACACTAATAATGAACGGAAAAATGCTATTAAAAGTAGATATTATTTATAGTAGCATCAAAAGTGCAAGTAACCTAGCAATAAATTAAGAGAAGACATGTAAGACCTATATTTATAAAGTATAAAATTTTGTTTGAAAATACTGGAGTTGGATTAGATGGACAGATTATTATTAATGGTATTAATGTATTAATACCATGTATTAATGGGCAGGGAGACCTACTATAAAAATGTCGTTCTTCACATTGATTTACATATTGAGCATCATTCCAGTCAAAAATCCCAGTACTGTCTATAGCAAATTACAAGTTCTAAAATTTCGGTTAAAAAATGGCCAAGAATAGCTAAAATACTCTTAAAGAAATTCAACAAAATGGGAAAACTTCCCCTATCAGATATCAAGACTTAACAGAAAGTTATAGTTAATGAAAATGTTGCATGGAATGTTATTTAGCCATAAAAAAGAATGAGATCTTGACATTTGCAACAACATGAATGGACCTAGAAGATGTTAGAGTAAGTGAAATAAGTCAGGGAAAGACAAATACCGTATTTCACTCGTATGTGGAATCTAAGAAACAAAACCAGAAATCCAGAAATAGACTCAAATACAGAACAAACTGGTGGTTGCTAGAGGGGAAGACGAGGTGGGTTGGATAAGATTGGTGACGGAGATTAATATTTTTAAAATCTATAACTTGCAGTGATAGAACAAGTCACGGGGATAACAAGCACAGCACAGGGAATATGGCGAATAGCATGTAACAACTCGGGTGGTTACAGATGATGACTCCACTTAGGTGTGGAGCATATGTAATGCACAGAATTGTCAAGTCACTGTTGTGCCTGAAACTAATAATATTGTTTGTCAACTATATTTAAAAAAAAAAAAGTGGTATTGGTGGGACATACATCAGACCAGTGTGCTATGACAGGATAAAAAGCCCAGATCCGAAGCCATGATGAGTACTCTTGATTTATGATGACTGACATTGTAGGTGAAAGGGGGAAAGTGGATAAATAGTACTGAGACAGTTGGTTGCATAGGAAAAAAAGAAATTAAGTTTTATCCTCACACTTGAACACAAATCAGTTCCAAGTGGATTCAAGATCTAAATGTGACTGACTAGAAAGGTTTCAGGAGATGCTGGTGTAGAGGAGAATATCTTTGTGACTTTGGGTTAAATAAAAAGTTCTTAAGTAAAAGTATAGGTTGAGAAGGAAAATACTGATAAAAATAAGAAACTTCTGTCAAAAGACACCATGAAAAAAAAGACAAGCCACAAGTTGGGAGCAAGTATAACCCATGTAACAAAAGATAGGTATTTAAACTTTTTAATAAGCAAAACAGTAACAATTAAGAAAGGACAAAAGTTTGCTCAGACATCTCACAGAAGAGGCTCAAACAAGAAGTAAGTTGATCTCCGAACAATTTAGGTTTGAACTATACGAGTTCACCTATATGCGTTTTTTTTTCCTAGTAAATACAGTATGGTACTGTACATGTATTTTCCATATAATTTTCTCAGTAACTTGTTTTTTTAAGAATACAGTATATAGTACACATAACATAGAAAGTATGTATTATAATTCATATTATATTCTTCCAAACCAGCATTTTTCTTAAAATCATGCTTTTGAGATTTAAGCAATGAGCTAAGGATTATTTTCACTGGTATGTAATATTCAATTCTGACTACAATAGGATTTATTTTTATTTATTTATTTATTT
>CM052813.1:10488777-10523088 GCA_028533885.1 Nasua narica
GATTTTATTTCTTTTATTTCTCCGGAGAGGGATTTTATTTCTCCCGAAAGGGATTCTTTAATTTCTTCCATGCTTTTTTCGAGCCCAGCTAGCACCTTGATAACTGTCATTTTGAACTCTATTTCGGACATATTACTGATGTCTGTATTAACTAGGTCTCTAGCCGTCGGTACTGTCTCTTGTTCTTTTTTTTGTGGTGAGTTTTTCCGCCTTGTCATTTTCTGGAGCTAAGAATAGATGATTGAGAGAGAAAAGTACTCTGGAGTTCCACAGTTCTCACTGATTGATGAACTTGGTCTTGGCTGGATATTCTCACTGATCTTCTGGGGAGAGGCCTTTTCAACTTGGTTCTCAGATGTCTTTGCCTGAGGCAGAATTGCCCCGGCCTTGCCCAGGGAGGGGCCAAGCTATTCGCTCAGGTTCACTCCTGGAGGCTGGGAATGCAAATTGCGGCTCCCAGTCTCCGGCAGGAGGAGCTGAGCTGAGCCCTGGAGTCCCTGCTCCTCAGCGCGCCCTCAGAGGAAAGCAGTCAATCACTCCTGGGTCCCCGCCCAAGCTCCAAGCTCAGCCACCGGTGGCAGCGCATTTCTATCTCTGGCCCGCGGCACTGTCTGGAGTCTCCAAACCCAGCAGATTCCTGCTGCGCGCTCCTGCACTGCTCCTCCCGGAGGAGGAAGGAGGGGGTCTCTCTGAAATGCATTATGTGGTCCCCTCTTGAAGGGCTGCAGCCACTGTCTAGGGTAAGCCCCAGCTGAAAACGCACTGTGCGGCTCTTTCTCTGCCACCGGCTTCTTGGCCCCGATATCTGGGAGCCCTGCTGCACTCAGACACCCCCAGTCTCTGTGATCTCATGGGACCTGAAACCACTCTGTTCCCATGGGGGCTAAACCTCTGGCTTAGCCTCTGGGGGGATGTCCCTCAGCGGAGCAGACTCTAAAAGTTCCGATTTTGTGCTCCGCGGCTCTGTGGCTGCAGGGAGCCGGTAGCCGCCCCCCCCCCCCCCCAGCGGTCTCTCTTCCCTTGGCTTTGGATTCCCTTTTCCAAACGTCGTACCTTTCGGAAAGTGGTCGATTTTCTGCTCCTAGAATTGCTCTTCTTCCTCTCTTCTCTCCTGTTCAGTACGCTGGCTTTTAGAATGATTTAATAACTATCTAGATGAATTTCTGGGATCCGACTCTATGTCAACCTCCTACTTCTCCGCCATCTTGCTCCTCCTCCTCCCAAATTATCTTTTTTTTTTTCCATTTATTTCAAGTTTTTTGTATCTTTTGTATCTCATTTCAAGACATACAGGTGGGTGGTGTTTATATAGCCTTTTAAATATTGCATATCTGTTACATTTATTGATTTATATGTTGGGGCTTATTTTTACTGCCTTATTCTCTGCTTTTTATTTGTTCGTTTTTTCAGTATTTCTTTTCTCTCTTGACTTTGTTTGGATATTTTTTTTTTTTTTTTAAGATTTTATTCATTCATTTAACAGAGAGAGAACACAAGCAGGCAGAGAGGCAGGCAGAGGCAGAGAGAGGAGCAGGCTCCCTGCGGAGCAAGGAGCCCGATGTGGGACTCGCTCCCAAGACGCTGGGATCATGACCTGAGCCAAAGGCAGTTGCCCAACCAACTGAGCCACCCAGGCATCCCTGTTTGGATTTTTAATTTTTCTTTACTGTTCCGGAAATTATGCATTCTTATATTAGCAGTTAGAATTTTTTTTTTTGTTTCTAGTTAGAATTTTCAACACATATACTTGAATTTGAGTCTAGACTGAAATGTCTATATCTTTCTATTGAATAAGGACCTTAGAGTTTTTATTTGAATAACTTGTCTAAACTATTTTAATTTTATCTTGTCTTTTAAACTCGTTTATAATAACTACTATCAATTTCTATTGTCAATGTTTGTTTAGAATTACCTCATGTGGTTTTGGTTTGTTTTGCTTTTATTTTTCCTTCCATTTTTGTTATTTTCTTTGAGATCACTTTCTTTCCACCAGAAGATATATTTTTCCCCCCAGAGGATATATATTTTTAAAGATTTTATTTATTTATTTGACAGATTACAAGTAGGTAGAGAAGCAGGCAGAGAGAGGGGTAAGCAGGGAGCTTACTGCTCAGCAGGGAGTCTGATTCGGCCTTGATCCCAGGACCCTGAGATCATGACTTGAGCAGAAGGTAGAGGCTTAACCCACTGAGCCACCCAGCCGCCCCTTCAGAGGATATTTTTTAAAGTTTTCTTTAATGAGGATCTTCTAGTGGAATGTTCAGTTTTTGTCCTAAAATGATGTTGTTTTGCTCTAAATCTTGAAAGGTGTATTTGCTGGATATGAATTCTACATTGATAGGTCTTTTCTCAACACATGCAAAGTATAATTCCATTGTCTTCAGATGTGAATCTAATCTTAGTTTCTTTGGCAGTAATTCTCTTTCTCCTAAGTGCCTTTTTTCTTTTTTTGGTCATTAGTTTCATGTGACTCAAGTATCTTTGAAATCCTCTCTTTTTGGTGTTTTATAGTTTCATGTCATATATTTAGATGTGGATTTATTTATTTTTTTATTTTGCTTGAGATTTAATGAGCTTCTTAAAATTTATGGTTTGGAAAATTCTTACCTATTATCTCTTACTATATTGCCACTGACCATTATGTCTCTTTCCCTTCTGAAACTCCTATTAGGTAGATGTTAGGTTCTCTTACTTAGTCATCCATTATCTCTGAACATCCTTCATATTTTTCATCTTTTTATGTGTTTGCACTGCATTCTAGATCCATTCCCTTTGGTTCTTCTTTATCAGATATAAGTAAATATTTTCAATCTTCTATTTCTTGAAATATAGTGAATTTCCTTAGTCTGTACTTGCTCATTATTTCAGTATGATTCTACTTTGTTATTTCTGCTAGTTATTACTCTTGTTTGTTTTCATGTATGTGTGTTGCCAATAAGCTGCCCCTTTCGCTTTGAACTTCGTGTTAATTCTTTGAGGGTAAAGGTAGATTCCAGCTGAGGGAATTTTCACTAACTTCTACAACAGACCATTGGATACTTTCAATCTAGGATCAAAATATACACAGTTCTCAGTTTGTACATTTTTGAACCTTAGGTATGTCATGTAACTGCCTTAAGTGTACTAATCTGAGTCTGGCTTGAGGTTATTAACTGTCTTCAGGAGAAATTGTGTATTTTTTGCAGTTCAGGCCATAGTTGGAGACAGGCAGTTTACCTCCCTGGCGGTGGCGGTGGTGGTGGCAGCGATGGTGATGATGGAGTAGTTGAAGTTCACCCTTCCGTTGAGGGTACAGTCTTCCGGGGGTGGTTTTATTAGACTCTCTACCTTGGGTAGTTTTAGGCCTTGTCTGCAGCCCCTCTCCTAGGAGATTATGAAGATGAATGTGTGAGGTTATTTGGTGGAACAAGTGCTCCCAGGGTAAAACCCAGTTTCATCTTTCAACTTCTGGATCTCCACCTGCCCTGGGAGTTACTTACTTTCATACTACCTCATAAATGCATTTACGAACATATTTTAATATTTTATTATTTGTAGTTTACAGCAAGAACACCAAAAAGTACTTCATTAGTCATTCTGCTGGAAATGAGAATTGAAAATTACTTTTTTTTAAGTTCTAAAATCTTAATGTTTAGAGTGTTCTGATTACAGTATAGTCTATATACACAACATTTACAAAATATCATTGTCATTTAGCCATTGAATACCAATAATTTATCTTTCTACCACATGCTGCTGATTCCCAGTGAAGAAGATGGATGTGTGGAGCAGTAGTACTTCTAAAAGCAAGAAATAAGTAAATACCCTTCTTTCAGATTCTGTATTGCTTAATGTTCCTTTAAGAGGGTGTATGATGTAGTCCTCTCTGAATTCAGAGTGGAGTATATGACAAGGAAGGCATGGGCTACCTGTATGACCAGGCTGGTTTTGAAGTCTGGAACTGCTTATGCAAGAATTGGTTTTCATTCATTTATCTTCCAATAGAGGAAGTCTCAGCGCTTAATTTTGTATGCTTTAATATACCAACCCATTTGGAATTGTAGTCAACGCATGTGATTGGAGAATAATAATTAAAGGATAAATAACTCCAGATATGTAAATCCTCTGTCAGTGTTTGGAAATTAGTGTTGGCTTTGTTTTATTTTAATAGTTTAAATGTGATGTTGAAAAAGTGATAACTTACCTGTGATCAATTATGTATTATTACCAATAAAATCTCAAGATTTCCTTCTTTGGAGGGGCCAAAATTTCTAAAGGAATAAAAGTTATAATAATCCTGTCTGGCAACCTTTTTTGCAAGAGAATTTTGGAAATTATATTTCTAAAATGATACATGCATTTTGAAAATAAAGATTTTTTAAATGATTTTTTAACTAGGTTCAGAACTTCTGGAAATCTTGTGATTACCCGTGAAATTGATGTGGCAAAAAATCAGTCTTCTTGGTTCATCAACAAAAAATCTACGACCCAGAAAGTAGTAGAAGAGCAAGTTGCAGCCTTAAACATTCAAGTGGGCAATCTTTGCCAGTTTCTACCTCAGGTATGAGAGAATGAAGTACACACATGGGAAAATTTTGTGTTTCCTCTTCATGCCATAGGAGAATGTAAACACTTTTCAAGGGATATTGTAATAGAGGCTATTTAAAGTAAGTCTTATGAAGTTAATACTTTCTAACAGTTCCTTGTAAAAAGGTAGCATCTCCTCTCATAATCTTATTAAAGTAATTTGGAAGATTTCAATTAATAAAAAGTTGAAAGTCTACAGAATACGGTAAAGGAAGTAAAGTATTGTTTTTAAGTAGAGTAACTTGCGTGGCCATATGCTACAGTTTGTAGGCACTTAAAATTTTGGTAATAAACAACTTCTTAATCATGTTTTTATATAAAATATGTGATATACTAAGACACTTAAATCTGTAGATGTGCATTCTAAAACTTTGTTATATTTTAAGTTTGTTTTAGTAAAAATATCCTGAAAATGCACTTTAAATGTGAAATTTCTTTGAGTGCTATCTAGTGACTGAATTATAGTTCATTTTCAATTCAGAAACAATGACTTGATTATATATGTCCAAATTAAATAAAAACTTAAAATTTGAAAGCATTGTTAGCTGATGTCCGATATCTCCAGAAGTAGATGTTAAGAATGTCCTTTTTCTTAACTTCTACCATTCCCGTTGATATGTGGTAGATAATGATCATTTCAATCCAGAGAGCTCTTTTTTATCCCTAAGCTATTTATTATATGTATATAAACACTTACCCTAGAAATACTGACCTAGAAAATTTTTTTTTTTTTAAAGATTTTATTTATTTATTTATTAGGAAAGAGAGAGTGAGAGAGAGCAGGTCAGAGTGAGAAGCAGACTCCCCATGGAGCCGGGAGCCCGATGTGGGACTCGATCCCGGGACTCCGGGATCATGACCTGAGCCGAAGGCAGTCGCTCAACCAACTGCGCCACCCAGGGGCCCTGACCTAGAAAATTTTAAAACATTGTTAGAAAGATGACAATTCATACCTTTACTTTATCATTTTAAGAAATAATATATGAAGGACCGAGTTTATATAGCACATCTTAACAGTTTTGGTTTTTTTTCTTTTAAATGAGTTTCATCTTACTGAGTTTGACTACTGAGTGAAATATGTTTTGAAGACATTTATGAATGGTAATAGTTGTGTCTGGGTGGCACATTCAGCTAAGGGTCCGACACTTGCTTTCTGCTCAGATCATGTCAGGGTCGTGAGATTGAGCCCTGTGTTGGACTCTGTGCTGAGTGCAGAGCCTGCTTAAGTTTCTCTGTCTCCCATTCTCCCTTGTCTCCGTGCTCTGTGTCTCTAACAAATAAGTGTTGGGGAAAAAAAAATGATAATAGTTGCTGATATTTAAATTTTATGCTCTAGGATAAAGTTGGAGAATTTGCTAAACTGAGTAAAATTGAACTCCTCGAAGCCACTGAGAAGTCTATTGGTCCTCCAGAAATGCACAGATATCATTGTGAACTCAAAAACTTCAGGGAGAAAGAGAAACAACTAGAGGTATTTATAAACAGACAACTCATTTTTATTGTCCCTGACTAATTTCCGTCTTTCACGACGTGGTAGGGTGAATAGGAGCTCTGATTCATCGAGTGACTTCATATATTTGTGGTTTTATTCCACCTAGGTTTGTATTGCTGACAGTAATTAAACTAATTCATGGAAAGTGAGAATTGAAGTCAAAAAAAGTTTGAAAAATTTGACTACCACTTCATCAAATACATGTTATTAATAGAATTTCTAAGGAACCAATAATAGTATTTTAAAGTATTTCTTTCTCTCGGGAAGTCTCAGTATTATTCTTTTACTCATTCAGTATTAAACATCTGCCACGTGCCAGGATGATACAGGCTTTGTGTAACACAGCAATGAACCTGTAGCCTTTGATGTAGTGTCTCTGTCGAACCTGTTGTCATATTTTTTGAGTTGCAGGAGGGTAGACTTTGTAAGAGAGCTTTGTGTTGAGGTGCAGTGTTGTTTTTATGTTTATTTTAAATAAACACATACATTAAAATATCTTTTTATAGCATATCATTTGAAGAGGTGTTTTGTTTAATGAATCATTTTCCATGTCCCAGCCACTAAAATAAATTCGGAAAATTTTCATAAGCTATCTTAGAAACAAATGCTCTCTCTTCAATTGTAACTATCCATACTTACTAATATGCTGATTATTATAATTTATTATACTTTTTCAGAGTCTGTGACCATAGGAGTAGTAATTGTTTGATGCTGCTTCAGATATTCTGTCCGTCTTTGTATGCCTTGGCCCCATGGAACAGTCTGATACATTATTCACACTTTATTTACCTGCCATTTTAATTACCTGTGGTCACCTGTGGTCTGGAAGCAGATGATCCTCTTGACGTTCGGTCACCAGGTCAACAGTAGTCTGACGTTATGTCACAATGCCTCACTTCGTGTCATCACATGGCATTTTAGCACTTCATGTCACGAGAAGAAGAGTGACAATAGTACGATAATACATTCGAGAGAGAGGCCACATTCACATAACTTTTATGACTATCGTTATTTTGTTTTTGTTTTTAGTCTCTTACTGTGTCTGATATATAAGCTTTATCATAGGTATGCATGTACAAGAAAAAGCAGTATGTATAGGGCTTGGTACTATCCGTGGTTTCAGGCATCCTGTAGTGGTTTGGGACAATATTCCCCACAAATATGGGGAGGAACTACTGTACTCTATCTGAATCACTCTGAAATTCGTACCATCCTCTGAAGGAACGCAGACACTTAGCCTGCTAGGTTCTGAGTACATCCTTGCGTTTGTTAACTCACAGTCTAAAGGCCAAATTTTAGCTTCCTTCATCTCATTTCTAAGTCCTTAAGTCATGGGTGTTCATAACATACTAATTGTAATACTAGTTTTCATTTGTATATCGCATTACAGCTTTTGTTGACCTTCCACTTAGAGTAAGTACGTTGCTTCTGCCGTGTACATTGCTTCTACCGTTGAGATGAGTGGGGGCAGTTACATGTCTTTTTTTGAGGGAGGGAGAGGCTAGGCTCAGAGATGTGGTGGAGCTTCCCCATAGTCACACAACTAATAAATTGCAGGGCCTAGACCAGAGCTCAGGTATGCATGTTGTACACAGTTCTTAAAACTCCTGTGAAATTCTTTATTGTGAAATTTTGGTGGCATTGTTCATTTTCATCATTAAAGGATTTGACCTGTTGTCTTTTCAGTTAAACTAATTGTTAAATATTTGTTTTAGACCTCATGCAAAGAGAAAACTGAGTATCTAGAGAAAATGATTCAGAGGAATGAAAGATATAAACAAGATGTGGAGAGGTTCTATGAACGTAAGCGACATTTAGATTTGATTGAGATGCTTGAAGCTAAAAGGCCGTGGGTGGTAAGTCTTAATTATTAGAGGCAAAAATAGTGATGCTTTAGCAGGAAAGCTATATGGAAGGTACTAATTGCTCTGTATTCATATTAGGTGCTTTTGTTCATTTTTGCCTTATATATCATAAAATTGGTGTTATGATATAGGTGTATACTGTTACTATTATTGTGTGACAAATAACAATTGATAGTGCTCTTACTTCGTCCGGGTTTGAGTCCTTAACAGATAGTTTGTTTTATAAGATGTTAATGAAAAAAATAAAATCTTAAAAAAAAAAGATGTTAATGATCTAAAAATGTTTACACATAAAAATTAAATCTTTGAGTGTCCTCAGGTCTGAGAATTTACCTGGCGTGTACCACTAATAAGTTCAGGTACAGATGAAGCTGAAGGCTATGGACTGTAATTCTCTACTCCTGCTTCCTAAGTTTATTGAGGCTACTGTTCCTTTTAATCACTGTTCAGTGTATAGTTATTATTTATGACCACAGTTTGGGCTGAAGAGTCCATTCCCTCAGTGCATTTCTTTATGACGGGTGGAACAAAATAAAAAAAAGTTTTATAATGTTTGTTCCAGGGTTAGGATGGAGGTAATTGTTACTAGAATGGAAAAACGTGGCTGTATTTGTGGCCTTTCTCTGCTACCCCTTCACCCTACCCTGTCCCATAATTCCATTATTCTTAAACTTTTTGCCTTACATCTCGTTTTGACTACATTTTCCTATGCCCGTTATTACTCTTAACCTTTCACCTTTAAAGTCTTTAGGTTTATCCTTTTCTTTCTGAGATTGGTTTCAGTCTTTTCCCCCTTTGTTTTTACATTTATTCCAATGTTTGTAATCTTTTTTCTTCATCCCGTTCGTTCTTACTATATGCTCTCTGAGCACTCCACTTACTTTTGTTTTTTAGCAGATATTTGTTAATTCCTATGACATGACAAGAATCATTTTTACCTGCATTTTTTTCTCCTGTTTTGATCCATTTTTCCTTTGTTTTTTCATGTTTACTTTCCATAACTGAGTTTCTTTTGTTTATTTATACATTCTCTTGTCTCCTTTATTGCGAGACTAGAGGAAAACCTCATTTTAGTAGCAGTTACTCTGTAAGTTTCAGAACCATGGAATTCGGAGCCCAGCCTAGTGATAGAGATAAACTGAGTGATTTTCAAGCTTCTTATTAAGTCATTGTTGGTATTCACTATTTCTGAAGTTGTTTCAGAGGGTGAATTTTATAATAGTAGACTTGACAAAAGGATATCAAAACAGTCTTTTCATAGATTTGGTTTCTGCCTGGAGCTTGATTTTAGTGTATGTTAATTTAAGCTAGTAGTGCATTAACTTCTGTTTCTTGATTTAATTGCAAGGAGTATGAAAATGTTCGTCAGGAGTATGAAGAAGTAAAACTAGCTCGAGACCGAGTGAAGGAAGAGGTGAGAAAACTTAAAGAAGGGCAGATTCCTATGACCCGTCGAATTGAAGAAATTGAGAGGCAGCGTCACGTTTTGGAGGCTCGAATCAAAGAGAAGGTACTTTTCTGGCTCAATTTAGGATTTTCTGTATTTTAGCAAGTATAAAAACTACTCTGCAGGTCTTCTAAGTAATTTTGTGAATTTATCTGTAGCTTTTGTTCCTTTTTTAACTCAAGTCTGCCATCACAGGGTTTTTGGGGTCCTAATCGTCACTTTGGGCAGGTTGCTACTTTATACATACACCAGCATACAAAAGAGAAAACTGAAATGATTTTTCTTCCCCCAAAGATTTTATTTGAGAGAGAGAGAGCATGAATCGGGGACAGAGGGAGAGGGACAAGCAGACTCTCTGCTCAGCAGGGAGCCCGATATGGGACTCTGTCTCAGGACTCTGAGATCATGACCTGAGCCGAAGGCAGACGCTTAACCAACCAATGTGATGGTTTTAATAAGAGGATCCAGAGTAGTTTTCCTGGAAACATTGAATTTCTTTTGTGAATTTATCATAGAAAACCTGATATTTCTTGGAATATTCCATATGCCATTATATTATTTATTCTATTTGTTTAAAAAAATTTTATTTAAAAATTTTAAACTTAAAAATTTTGATGGTCATGGTTTTAACTTTTAGGGAGATTTTGGAGTCTGAGATTTTGAGAAGAGTTTGAACTATGGACTCTGCTATCCTAATAGGATGCTTTTTAGAATAAGATGAAATACCATGAGATAATAAATGTGAAGGGATAAAGAAACATGTACGCATATTGCCATGGCTATTTTTAATATCTGTGAATAACCTTTTAGAGATTTGTAAGTAAGTTAGTATTTTAGGTGGTAACTGTGAATTTGTTTTTAAATAAATGAAAAGCCTTGTGGGTTAATGTGATATTTGGATGGGTGGGGCTGCATAATTGGCTTGCTTGAGATTTTAACCACATTCCCCTCCATCTGGTTGAATCTTACAGGCAACAGATATTAAGGAGACCTCTCAAAAATGCAAACAAAAGCAAGATATTATAGAAAGAAAAGATAAACAGGTAAGATTGTGTATTTAAATTTTTACTATGCTAATTTTTGTGGTCAGGTCTAGATTCTGAGACAACTTTTTGTTTGGAAATTGTCTGAGTTCCTCCTCATTCTCCTTAATCTGTGAGGGACACTAAGATTTGGAAGTAGAGCAGTTGCACAGATGAGAATGAGGAAAAATTCTCAAAACTACTCCTAGACAGGCACTGTGATCTTTGTAACTGAGTGGCGGTAGTTTATTGGGGTGATGGTAAAATTGGATTTAGTTATCTCAGTAGCAGAAATTAAATTTTAAGAGATTTATTCTGTTGACATTAAGAGCAGATGTTCAGAAATTGATAATAAATTATTTGTGCATGGGTGGGGCTTGATGGCAAAATCATTTGAAGATGGCTGTGCAAGAAAGTAGGCTCCTTAGCTAAGAGATACCCAAGAGTGTGTGGGGTTTTGTTCTTCAGAACCATTCAGAAACTGAAGTTTGAATTACCTGTCTTAGCGATAGACGCATAACTTGAAACATACCCCGTGGTTGAAGCATTATGTTAATCTTCCAGTTTTCAGCCTCACCCCTTTTTCTGTGCCCTCATCTTCAGATCCCAGGTGTCTCTCATTTAATTCCTCCAGAGAATAAACCTCAGATTTCCGTGGCAGAGGCTAGGCCGTCAGGGCTCAGTGCTCAGGGGGCCTGTGTGGAGGGGCTGCGGGGGCAGAGGGGTCGGAGGTGTAGGGCAGGGCAGTCCTGACGTTGTATATGTTGTTTTTTAGAGTTGACATCTCGGAGTTCTTGAGAAGCTCTGGAATGCGTTGTTTTGAAAGAGTCCTCCTTTCTTTCCCTTTTCTCTCATCGCCTGTCACACTGTGGCTCCTGTAAAAGGGTACTAAATTAGTTGTCCCTCTTCTGTCTTTCCTCTTTTGAATGCTGCGGAAGTCTCCAGTTGTTGAAGTCGCCTCTGTTGTTTCTCGTGGGAGTGAACCCTTTGTACTCCAGTTCTAATATTTAGTTAGAGTTTAGGAGGGAAAAGGGATAAAGATTTCATCTTTAAAACCCTAAACAGGTACAGGTGATACATTGTGCAGTGTTGAATCATCTTTAGGTTTCTCTCGTGAATTGTACTTGATATTTTACTACATTGCTGGATTCAACTAGAAAATCTTGTATTTACGATTTTTTGCACCATATGAGATGGGTGTAGATTTTTATTTTGTTCCATCCTTAACTGGTTTTTCACTGTTATGCTAACTTTTTAAGTAATTTAATGCTCCTTGAACCAAGATTTTCTATTTTTGCCTTGGCATATTTACCAGGGCTTGTCACTTTGGTAAGTTATTTCACTTTTAACTTTTATTAACTTTTAATAAATGTATTTCAAGGCATAAATCTGTTTCTGGTTATCTCTGAGTTACATTTCATATGTGTTGATAAGTGCTTTTATTGCTTTTCTGTTTAATTTTTCATATTTTTAAAAAATATTTATTTATTTGACAGAGATCACAAGTAGGCAGAGAGGCAGGCGGGGGGGAAGCAGGCTCCCCCTGAGCAGAGAGGCCGATGTGGGGCTCGATCCCAAGACCCTGAGATCATGACCTGAGCCAAAGGCAGAGGCTTTAACCCACTGAGCCACCCAGGCGCCCCAAGATTGCATATTTTCAGTTTAACATTTTCATTCATTTAAAGTTATGCAGGAGTTCTTACTGTTTTAATTTCTGTGGATAATGGAATTTCAGAATATGAATGTAGAGTTCTTCTCCTTTATGGTTAATAAATGTGGACTTTATGAATTTATTTTAGATATTTCGAGATCTTATTGGACTTGTATATTTGGTTTGTTTGGTTTTTTTTAATTAACATATAATGTATTATTTGCCCCAGGGTACATGTTTGTGAATCATCAGGCTTACATTTCACAGCATTGACCATACCACATGCCCTCCCCAATGTCCACAACCCTACCCCCACTACCTCCCAGCCACCTTTAGTTTGTTTTGTGACTTTAGGAGTCTCTTGTGGTTTGTCTCCTTCCCTATCCCATCTTGTTTGATTTCTCTCCGCCACCCTGCCACGACTCCTGCCCTGCCTCTCAGATTCCTCATATCAGAGCGATCATGTGATAATTGTCTTTCTCTGACTTATTTCACTTAGCATAATACCCTCTAGTTCCACCACGTCATTGCAAATGGCAAGATTTCATTTCTCTTCATGGCTGCATAGTATTCCATTGTATATATGTACACCACATCTTTAACCATTCAACTGTTGATGGACATCTAGTTTCTTTCCATAGTTTGGCTATTGTGGACATTGGTGCTATAAACATTCAGGTGCATGTGCCCCTTCGGATCAATACATTTGTATCTTTAGGGTAAATACCCAGTAGTGCAATTGCTGGGTGGTTGTAGGGTAGGTTTGAGGCACCTCCATACTGTTTTCCAGAGTGGCTGTACCAGCTTGCATTGCCACCAACAGTGTAGGAAGGTTCCCCTTTCTCTGCATCCTCGGCAACATCTGTCGTTTCCTGACTTGCTAATTTTAGCCATTCTGACTGGTGTGAGGTGGTATCTCACTGTGGTTTTGATTTGTATTTCTCTGATGCCGAGTGATGTTGAGCAACATGTCTGTTGGCCATTTGGATGTCTTTGCTGAAATGTCTCTTCATCTCTTCTGCCCATTTCTTTTCTTTTTTTTTCTTCTGCCCATTTCTTGATTGGATTATTTGTTCTTTGGGTGTTGAGTTTGAGAAGTTCTTTATAGATTTGGGATACTAGCCCTTTATCTGATATGTCATTTGCGAATATCTTCTCCCATTCTGTCAGTTGTCTTTTGGTTTTGTTGACTGTTTCCTTTGCTGTGCAAAAGCTTTTGATCTTGGTGAAGTCCCAATAGTTCATTTTTGCCCTTGCTTCCCTTGCTTTTCGAGATGTTTCTAGGAAGAAGTTGCTGTGGCTGAGGTTGAAGAGCTTGCTGCCTGTGTTCTCCTCCAGGATTTTGATGGATTCTTGTCTCCCATTGAGGTCTTTGATCCATTTTGAGTCTATTTTTGTGTGTGGTGTAAGGAAATGGTCCAGTTTCATTCTTTTGCATGTGGCTGTCCAGTTTTCCCAACACCATTTGTTAAAGAGACTGTCTTTTTTTCTAATGGATATTCTTTCCTGCCTTGTCGAAGATTAGCTGACCATAGAGTTGGGGGTCCATTTCTGGGCTCTCTGTTCTGTTCCATTGATCTATGTGTCTGTTTTTGTGCCAGTACCACACTGTCTTGATGATTACAGCTTTGTAATAGAGCTTAAAGTCTGAAATTGTGATGCCCCCGACTTTGGTTTTCTTTTTCGACATCCCTCTGGCTATTCGTGGTCTTTTCTGGTTCCATATAAATTTTAGGATTATTTGTTCCGTTTCTTTGAAATAAATTGATGGTATTTTGATAGGGATTGCATTAAATGTATAGATGGCTTTAGGTAGCATAGACATTTTCACAATATTTGTTCTTCCAATCCATGAACATGGAACGTTTTTCCATTTCTTTGTGTCTTCCTCAGTTTCTTTCATGAGCACTTTGTAGTTTTCTGAGTACAGATTCTTTGCCTCTTTGGTTAGGTTTATTCCTAGGTATCTTACGGTTTTGGGTGCAATTGTAAATGGATTCGACTCCTTAATTTCTCTTTCTTCTGTCTTGCTGTTGGTGTATAGAAATGCAATTGATTTCTGTGCATTAATTTTATATCCTGAGACTTGACTGAATTCCTGTATGAGTTCTAGCAGTCTTGAAGTGGAGTCTTTTGGGTTTTCCACATAAATTATCATATCATCTGCAAAGAGTGAGAGTGTGACTTCTTTGCCAATTTGGATACCTTTTATTTCTTTTTGTTGTCTGATTGCTGAGGCTAGGACTTCTAGTACTATGTTGAATAGCAGTGGGGATAGTGTGCATCCCTTCCGTGTTCCTGATCTCCTAGAGAATGATATTCGCTGTGGGTTTTTCATAGATGGCTTTGATGTTGAGGAGTGTACCCTCTAATGCCTACACGATGAAGAGTTTTGATCAAGAAAGGATGTACTTTGTCAAATGCTTTTTCAGCATCAATGGAGAGTATCATATGGTTCTTGTTCTTTCTTTTATTAATGTATCACATTGATTGATTTACTGATGTTGAACCAACCTTGCAGCCCAGGAATAAATCCCACTTGGTTGTGGTGAATAATCCTTTTAATTTACTGTTGGACCATATTGGCTAGTATTTTGGTGAGAATTTTACATCCGTGTTCATCAGGGATATTGGTCTGTAATTCTCCTCTTTGATGGGGTCTTTGTCTGGTTTTGGGATCAAGGTAATGTTGGCCTCATAAAATGAGTTTGGAAGTTTCCCTTCCATTTCTATTTTTGGAACAATTTCAGGACTATAGGTATGTATTCTTCTTTAAATGTTTGGTAGAATGCCCGTGGGAAGCCATCTGGCCCTGGGCTCTTGTTTCTTGGGAGATTTTTGATGACTGTTTCAATGTCCTTACTGGTTATAGGTCTGTTCAGGTTTTCTTTCTTCCTGGTTCAGTATTGGTAGTTTGTGTGTCTCTAGGAATGCATCCATTTCTTCCAGATTGTCTAATTTGCTGGCATATAGTTGCTCATAATATTTTCTAATTGTTTGTATTTCTTTGTTGGTTGTGATTTCTCCTTTTTCATTCATGATTTTATTAATTTGGGTCCTTTCTCTTTTCTTATAAGTCTGGCCAAGGGTTTATCAATTTTATTAATTCTTTCAAAGAACCAGCTCCTAGTTTTGTTGATTTGTTCTACTGTTCTTTTGGTTTCTATTTCATTGATTTCTGCTCTGATCTTTATTATTTCTCTTCTCCTGCTGGGTTAGGCTTTCTCTGTTGTGCTTTCTCCAGCTCTTTTAGGTGTAGGGTCAGGTTATGTATTTGAGATACGTCTTTCTTGAGAAAGGCTTGTATTGCTATATATTTTATTCTCAGGACCACCTTTGTTGTGTCCCAGAGATTTTGAACAGTTGTGTTTTCCTTTTCATTTGTTTCCATGAAATTTTAAATTTTTAAATTATTATTGATGTGTTTCTTTGACTTTGTTATTAATTGGTTTATATAATTGGCTGCTCCAACATTAAGGGTATAGATATTTACAATTGTTAGATCTTCTTGTTGGACAGTCCCTTTAGGTATGATATAGTGTCCTTCTCCATCTCTTCTTATATTCTTTGGCTTAAAATCTAATTTATCTTATGTAAGGATTGCCACCCCAGCTTCCTTTTGATTTCTGTTAGCATGGTAAATTGTTTTCCACCCCCTCACTTTAAAGCTGGAGGTGTCTTTGGGTCTAAGATGAGTTTCTTGTAGACAGCATATCGATGGGTCTTGTTTTTTTTATCCATTCCGATGCTCTGTGCCTTTTGATTGGGGCATTAGCCCATTTACATTCAGGGTAACTATTGACAGATGTGAATTGAGTGCCATTGTATTGCCTGTAAGGTGACTGTTAACTGTATATTGTCTCTCCTCTTTTCTGGTCTATGTTCCTTTTAGGCTCTCTCTTTGCTTAGAGGACCCCTTTCGATATTTCCTGTAGAGCTGGTTTGGTGTTTGCAAATCCCGTTAGTTTTTGTTTGTCTTGGAAGCTTTTTATCTCTCCATCTATTTTCAGTGACAGCCTAGCTGGGTATAGTATTCTTGTCTGCATATTTTTCTCGTTTAGTGCTCCGAATATATCATGCCAGTCCTTTCTGGCCTGCCAGGTCTCTGTGGATAGGTCTACTGCCAATCTAACATTTCTGCCTCTGTATGTTACCGATTTCTTGTCCCGAGCTGCTTTCAGGATTTTCTCTTTGTCACTAAGACTTGTAAGTTTTACTATTAGATGATGGGATGTAGTCCTATTTTTATTGATTTTGAGGAGGGTTCTCTGTGCCTACTGGATTTTGATGCTTATTCCCTTTGCCAGACTAGGGAAATTCTCTACAATAATTTCTTCCAATATACCTTCTGCCCCTTTCTCTCTTTCTTCTTCTTCTGGGATCCCAATTATTCTAATATTGTTACGTCTTATGGTATATCATTTATCTCTTGAATTCTCCCCTTGTGGTCCAATAGTTGTTTGTCTCTTTTTTTCTCAGCTTCTTTATTCTCTGTCATTTGGTCTTCTATATCACTAATTCTTTCTTCCTCATTTTTATAGCGGTAAGAACCTCCATTTTTTTTAAGAACCTCCATTTTTGATTGAACCTCATTAATAGCTTTTTTGATTTCCTCTTGGTTAGATTTTAGTTCTTTTATTTCTCTAGAAAGTGATTTTATTTCTCCAGAAAGGGATTCTTTAATATCTTCCATGCTTTTTTCGAGCCCAGCTAGCACCTTGATAACTGTCATTTTGAACTCTTTCTGACATATTACTAATGTCCGTATTAACTAGGTCTCTAGCCGTCCGTACTGTCTCTTGTTCTTTTTTTGTGGTGAGTTTTTCCGCCTTGTCATTTTATCGAGATACGAATAGATGAGTGAGAGAGCAAAATACTCTGGAGTTCCACAGTTTTCACTGATTGATGAATTTGGTCTTGGCTGGATATTCTCACTGATCTTCTGTGGGAGGAGCATTTTTCCTTGATTCTCAAATGTCTTTGCCCGAGGCGGAATTGCCCCACCCTTCCCAGGGGATGGGCCAAGCAATTTGCTCAGGTTCGCTTGGGAGTCTTTGTTCCCTGAGCGCTTTCCGCACTGCCCTGGAGTCCAGGAATGCAAATGGCGGCCTCCCAGTCTCCAGACGGAGGAGCCGAGCACCTGGGGCCTCACTCCTCAGCGTGCCCTCAGTGGAAGGCAGTCAATCACTCCCATTTCCCCATCCCCACCCAAGCTCCGAGCTCTGCCGCCCTGGCGGAGCGTCTCTATCTCTGGCGCACAGTCCCGTTTGGAGTCTGCAAACCCAGCATATTCCCTCTGCACGCTCCTGCACCGCTCCTCCCAGAGGAGGAAGGAGGGGGTCTCTCTGGAGCTGCCTCCTACAGAGTCCCTCCTTGAAGAGCTGAGGCCGGACTGTTCCTCCTATCATGGTTTAGGGTAAGCCCAAGCTGCGCACTGCGCATCTCCTTCTCTGCTGCTGGCTTTTCCGCCCCAATACCTGGGAGCTCTGCTGCACTCAGACACACCCTGGTTCCTTTGTGACCTCACAGGTCCTGAAACCAAACTGTTCCTGCGAGGGCTAAACCCCCCTCTTAGCCTCTGGAGCGATGTTCCTCTACAGAGCAGTCTCTAAAAATTCCGATTTAGTGCTCCACGGCTCTGTGGCTGCAGGGAGCCGGTCCCCCCCCCCCTCCCCGCCACGGTCTCTCTTCCCGTCGCTTTGGATTCATTTTTCCAAACGTCCTACTTTTTGCAAAGTGGTGGATTTTCTGCTCCTAGAATTGCTCTTCTTCTTCTCTTCTCTCTCCTGTTGAGTATACTGGCTTTTAGAATGGTTTGATTACCATCTAGCTGAACTTCTGGGATCCTACTCTATCTCAACCTCCTACTCCTCCGCCATCTTGCTCCTCCTTTGTATATTTGGTTTTATACATGTTTTGTATATATTAAAGAATGTATATTCAGTCCATATATTTGTATGTATGTATAAATATACATAATTATATATTTGCTAGAATAGGTTTACTGTACTTAAATTGTGCAAATGTTCTAAATACTTTTTATCTACCCTATTTATTCCTTTTTAAAGTGAAATACCTTTTTCTATGAGTGTAGATTTATCTATTTTTCCTAACAATCAATAGGTTTTGCTTCCTAGATTTTAAAACTATTTTTTTTATTTTTGCATCATATTTTGATTTATCTGTTGAGAGTAGTACGTATTGGGTTTTGTTCTGCAGTTTTTATCATTGTGGTGTCGTGACTTTGTCATTAGGATGGAAGTTTCACTAGATCAAGTTACGGCTCTTTTCTCCTCACTGAGCTTTTTGTTCAATTCCTCCTGCCTGCTCCCCTTTCTCCTCTTTTTGTTGCTGTTGATAAAGGTTTTCTTACTCCATTTTTTTTTCCTCTAAAGCTATATATTCTCACCCTATTCTATTGACTGCTCTTAGTTTAAATAACATGTATTTTTTTAAAAAATTAGCATTTTTATTCTTCCATTTAGTTCAGATACTTTCTCTTTCACTATTCCATATCCGTACCATCAGAAATTTTGTCATTTAATAAAAAATGTTATTTTTTACAGTCTGTGCTTACTTAGACTTAATATGTTTTATTGGTTTATTTGATCATGTTACTTGTTTTATCATACTTATGCCTCTTATGAGGTAGACTTTTTTTTCTTGCTGGATATTTTCCATGGGTGTTTTTCTATTTTTTAATATTTTATTTATTCATTTGACAGAGATCACAAGTAGGCAGAGAGAGAGGGGGAAGCAGGTTCCCTCCTGAGCAGAGACCCCAATGTGGGCTTGATCCCAGGACCCTGAAATCATGACCTGAGCCGAAAGCAAAGGCTTTAACCCAGTGAGCCACCCAGGCGCCCCTTTCATGGGTGTTTTAGAGACGCTCTTTGGGTGATGAACTTTCTGAGTGCTTGTACATTGGAAAATATATTATTTTGCACTCATTCTGGAATAGTAATATTGCTGAATTTTAAGTTATAAATTATAAATTGATTTTTCTCAACACTCTGACTATCCTCCCTCTGTGTCCTGGGAGGTCCCATGTTGTTCCTGAGAAGTAGCAGATATGAGAGCTAGGCAGAGACCGTATTAGACACTTGAAGAAAAAAGAAACTTGAATTTGATTCTAAATGCAGTAAGACACAGAGAAGGCTTTCAGAGTTTTTAAGCTGGAGAGAAATTGTATTTCATATGCTTTAAAAGCACTCAGGATTGCCTTAACGATAGTAGACTGTATGAGACCAAAATAAAAGCAAGAGAGTTCCATTACATGGATGCTAAAGTGGGTGGGGCAAGTGAGACTTCCGACTTCTCCTCATATGGTAGCAGTGGACAAGCCAATTTAGAAAACGGAACCACAAAATTTACTCAGAGTAGATTGAAAGGTTGAATTGTGGAAGAATCGAGGTTCCCATCTAACCATTAACCATTGATTGGATAATGTTACCTTTTACTGAAATGAGGATTGTTGGGGGGAGAGGGGAAATGAGTTCTATTTGACGGTATAAAATTTTGTCCTTTTACTTTAAACCTGTGTCTTCGAATCTAAAATGTGTTTCTTGTGGATCATGGGTGTTTTTTTTTTTTTAATCGAAGTAAATATTAACATACAGTGGTAGTTTCAGGTGTACAGCATTGATTAATTCCGTGCACTACTCATTTCTTACCACGATAAATATAGCCACTGTGTATTATCATACACAGTGTTGTTCTAATATTATTGACTCTTTTCCTTATGTTGTACTTTTCATTTTCATGGTTTATTTTATAACTGGAAGTTTTTATCTCTTATACCCTTATTTCACCCATCCCCCCCCACCTCCTCTCTGGCAACCACCAATTTTTTGGACTTAATAGTCTATATATATACACACAACACACACGTACACACACACATCTTGTTTATCCATTCGTTAATGGATGGACACAGGTTGCTTCTGTATTTAGCCTTTTGTAAATAATACTACAGTAACATAGGGCGTATGTATGTGTGTGTATATACACACACACACACACATATATATATATAGATATATATAGAAACTGGTGTTTCTGTTTTCTTCAGGTAAATACCCAGTAATGAAATTACTGGATCTTACTGTATTTCTCTTTTAAAGTTTTTGAGGCACCTGTATACTGTTGTCCATAATGGTTGCACCAATTTATATTACTAACAACAGCTCACAGTAGTTCCCTTTTCCGTACATCCTTGCCAACACTTGTTATTGTCCTCTTGTGACTAGTGTAAAGTGATTGCTCATTGTGGTTTTGATTTACATTTTCCTTATGAAGAGTGATACGGAGTATCCTTTTATTTTTTTAATATTTATTAGAGCAGGGGGAGGGGCTAAGGGAGAGGGAGAGAGTCTCCAGCAGACTCAGTGCTGAGCATGGTCCAATGTGGGGCTCTATCTCATGACCCTGAGATCATGACCTGAGCCAAAATCAAGAGCTGGATCCTTAAGTGAGCCATCTAGGCACCCCAAGCATCTTTCTATATATCTGTTGGCCATTAGTTTATCTGCTTTGGAAAAATGTCTGTTCAGATTTTCTGCTCATGTTTTAATCAGGTTCAGGGTTTTTTGTTTGTGTGTTGGGTTTTTTGTTTTGTTTTTGAGGGGGGTGATGAGTTCCCTATATAATATCATATATAGTATATATTATATATATAATGTCATTATATATATTAGATACTAACCTCTTATTGAATGTATCATTTGCACATGTCTTCTCTTATTCACTAGAATTCAATTGCCTTTTTGTTTGTTGATGGCTTCCTTCACTGTGCAAGAGCTTTTTATTTTGGTGTACCAGTGTAATTGTATTTGGTACACCAATAGGCCCACTAGTTTATTTTTTGCTTTTGTTTTCCCTTGCCTGAAGCGACAGAGCCATAAATATGTTGCTAAGGGCAATGTCAGAGAGTTTACTGGCTATGTTATCTTGTAGGAGTTATATGGTATTCAGGTCTCACATTTAGGTCTTTATTTATTTATTTATTTATTTATTTATTTATTTACATTTAGGTCTTTAAATTTAGGTCATTTAGGTCCTTTTTTAGTTTATTGTACATGGTATAAGAAAGTGGTCCAGTTTCATTCTTTTGCATATAGCTGTGAAGATTTTAAGTATTTATTGAAAAGATTATTTTTCCCTTTTGTATTATTACCTCTTTTGTTATAGATTGTATAGATGTGGGTTTATTTCCAGGCTCTTTATACTGTTGCATTGATCTATATGCCTGTTTTTCGACTGGTACTATACTGTTTTGATGACTATAGCTTTGGAGTATATTGTGAAATCTGGGATTGAGATCCTTCGAGGTTTGTTCTTTCTCAGAATTTTTTGGCTCTTCAGGATCTTTTATGTTTCCATACAAATTGTAGGATTATTTGTTTGAGTTCTGTGAAAAATGCTCTTGATATTTTGATAAGCATTGCATCGAATCTGTAGGTTGTTTGGGATAGTTTAAACATTTTAATGGTATTAATTCTTGCATGAGCGTGGTATATCTTCCCATTTGTTTGTGTCACTTGGTTTCTTCCATCAATGTCTGATAGTTTTGTGAGTATAAGGCTTTTTTTACTTCCTTGGTTAAATTTATTCCTAGGTATTTTATGTTTTGGTGGTGCAGTAATATATGGGATTGTTTTCTTAATTTCTTTTTGCTATTATTAGTGTATAGAAATGTCACAGATTTCTTTCTTTATATTAATTTTGTATCCTGCCACAATACTGAATTCATTTATCAGTTCTAACAGGTTTTTGGTGGAGACTTTCGGGCTTTTTTATATAGTATTCCATCTGCAAATAGTGACAGTTTTACTAGTTTTACTGGCTTGGATGTCTTTTTTAAGGATATTAGTTTGCTTGTTTGTTTGTTCGTTTGACTGAGAGGCGAGAGATCACAAGTAGGCAGAGAGAGCAGGAAGCAGGCTGAGCAGAGAGCCTGATGTGGGAGTCAATTACAGGACCCTGAGATCATGACCTTAGCCAAAGGCAGAGGCTTTAACCCACTGAGCCACCCAGGTGCCCCCCCCCTTTTTTTTTCTTTTTTAAGATTTTTATTTATTTAAGGTTTGGATGTCTTTTATTTATTTTCCTTATTTGATATATACAGCTAGGACTTCTAGTATTATGTTGAATAAAAGTGGTGAGAGTGGATGTCCTTTTCTGGTTCTTAATCCTTTCAGTTTTTTCATCATTGAGTATGATGTTAGATGTGGGTTTTTCATATTATTTTGAGGTATGTTTCTCTCTAAACATGGATGGATGTTGTATTTTGTCACATGCTTTTTCTGCATGTATTGAGATGATGATATGATTTTTATCCTTACTCTTGTTAATATGATGTATCACATTGATTTGTGAATATTGAACCACCCTTGCATCCCTGGAAAACTTGTGCTTGGTGATGGTCAGTGGTCCTTTTAATGTATTGTTGAATTTGGATTGTTAATACTTTGCTGAGGATTTTGCATCTATTTTCATCAGATACTAGCCTATAGTTTTTGGATTTTTTTGGCCTATAGTTTTGGGGGGTTTTTTTGTTGGTAGTCTTTTTGTCTGACTTTGGTATTTGTATAATGCTCATCTTGTAGAATGAATTTGAAATTTTTCTTTCCCTTTCCAATTTTTGGAATAGTTTGAGAAAAATAGATACTACCTTTTCTTTAAATGTTTGGTACATTTCACCTGTGAAACCATCTTGTCCTGGACTTGTTTGCCAAGAGATTTTTGAGTAGTGATTCAATTTCATTACTAGTATTTGGTCTGTTTAAATTTTTTGTTCCTTCCTGATTCAGTTTTGGGAGATTATATGTTTCTGGAATTTATCCATTTCTTCTAGATTGTCCAATTTGTTCTATAATTTTGAATAATATTTTCTTATTCTTTGTGTTTCTGTAGTGTCAGTTCTTTCTTTTCCTTCATTTCAGATTGTATTTGAGTCCTCTCCCCCCCTTTTTTTTTTCTTAATGAGTCTGGCTAAAGTTTTATCAGTTTTGTCTTTCCAAAGAACCAGCTCTTGGTTTCTTTTATCTTTCTTTTAGTCCATATTTAATTTACTTACTCTTTAATCTTTATTATTGCCTTCCTTTAGCTAGCTTTAGGCTTGCTTTGCTCTTTTTCTAGCTCCTTTGCATGTAAGGTTAGATCGTTTGAGATTTTCCTTGTGGAGATAGGCCAGTATTGCTATAAAATTCCCTCTTAGAACTGGTTTTACTGTTTCCCAAAGATTTTGGCTGTGTTTTCATTTTCATTTGTCTCTGTGTTTCTTTTCTTTAATTTCTTAGTTGACCCATTCATTGTTAAATAGCATTTTTTTAAGTTTTATTTTTTCAGTGTTCCAAGATTCATTGTTTATGCACCACACCCAGTGCTCCACGCAATATGTGCCCTCCTCAATTCCCACCACCAGGCTCACCCAACTGCCCAACCCCTCCCCTCCAAAACCCTCAGTTCGTTTCTCAGAGTCCAGTCTCTCATGCTTCATCTGCCCCCTTCAATTTCCCCCAATCCACCCTTCCTTTCCTTCTCCCAGTGTCCTCCATGTTTTTCCTTATGCTCCACATGTAAGTGAAACCATATGATAATTGACTCTCTCTGCTTGAGTTATCTCACTCAGCATAATCTCTTCCAGTCCCTTCCATGTTGATACAAAAGTTGGGTATTCATCCTTTCTGATGGAGGGATAATATTCCATTGTATATATGTACCACATCTTCTTTATCCATTCATCTGTTGAAGGGCATCTTGGCTCTTTCTGCAGTTTGGTGATTATGGCCATTACTGCTATGAACATTGGGGTACATGTGGTCCTTCTTTTCACTACATCAGTATCTTTGGGGCAAATACCCAGTAGTGCAATTGCAGGGTCATAGGGTAGCTCTATTTTTAATTTCTTGAGGAATCTCCACACTGTTTTCCAAAGTGGTTGCACCAACTTGCATTCCCACCCACAGTGTAAGAGGGTTCCCCTTTCTCCACATCCTCTCCAAAACTTGTTGTTTCCTGTCTTGTTGATTTTGGCCATTCTAACTGGTTTTGATTTGAATCTCCCTGATGGCTAATGATGATGAACATTTTTTCATGTGTCTGTTAGCCATTTGTATGTCTTTGGAGAAGTGTTCATGTCTTCTGCCTATTTTTTGACGTGATTGTCTTTTTTTTGAGTGTTGAGTTTGAGTTCTTTCTTTATAGATCTTAGATATCAGCCCTTTGTCTATTAGTGTCATTTACGAATATCTTCTCCCATTCCGTGGGTTGCCTATTTATTTTGTTGACTGTTTTCTTTACTGTGCAGAAGCTTTTTGTCTTGATGAAGTCCCAAAAGTTCATTTTCACTTTCGTTTCCTCTGCCTTTGGAGGAATGTCTTGAAAGAAGTTGCTGTGGCCAGTGTCGAAGAGCTTACTGCCTATGTTCTCCTCTAGGGTTTTGATAGATTCCTGCCTCATGATGAGGTTTTTTATCCATTTTATCTTTGTGTATTATAAGAGAATGGCCATTTCATTCTTCTATACATAGCTGTCCAATTTTCCCAGCACCATTTATTGAAGAGACTGTCTTTTTTCCACTGGATATTTTTTCCTGCTTTGTTGAAGATTATTATTATTTCTTTTTAACATTTTTATTTGACAGATCACAAATAGGCAGAGAGGCATGCAGAGAGAGAGGGGGAAAGTAGGCTCCCTGGTGGGCAGGGAGCCTGATGCAGGGCTCAGTCCCAGGACCCTGAGATCATAACCTGAGCTGGAGGCAGAGGCCCAACCCCCTGAGCCATCCAGGCGCCCCTGTCAAAGATTATTTGACCAAAGAGTTGTGGGTCCAAATCTGGGCCCTCTACTCTGTACCACTGGTCTATTTGTCTGTTTTTGTGCCAGTACCATGCTGTCTTAGTGATCACAGCTTTGTAGTAAAGCTTGTAATCAGGCAACGCCCCAATTCTGTTTTTCTTTTTTCAACATTTCCTTAGCAATTTGGGGTCTTTTCTGGTTCCATACAAATTTTAGGATTGATTGTTCCAGCCCTTTGAAAAAAACTGGTGGAATTTTGATCGGGATGGCATTGAAAAGTATAGATTGCTCTGGGCAGTATGGACATTTTAACAATGTTTATTCTTCCGATCCATGAGCATGGAATGCTTTTCCATCTTTTTTTGTCTTCTTCAATTTCTTTCATGAGTGTTCTGTAGTTCTCGAGTACAGATCATTTACTTCTTTGGTTAGGTTTATTCGTAGGTATCTTATGGTTCTTGGTGCTATAGTAAGTGGAATAGATTCTCTAATTTCCCTTTCCATATTTTCCTTGTTAGTGTATAAGAAAGCAACTGATTTCTGTGCACCGATTTTGTACCTGTCACATTACTGAATTGCTGTATGAGTTCTAGTAGTTTTGGGGGTGGTTTCTTTTGGGTTTTCCATATGAAATATCATGTCATCTGTGGAGAGAGAGTTTGACTTCTTCTTTGCCAATTTGAATACCTCTTATTTCTTTTTGTTTACTGATTGCTGTCGCTAGGACTTCTAGTACTATGTTGAATAAGAGTGGTGAGAGTGGGCTTCCTTGTTGTGTTCCCGATCTCAAAGGGAAGGCTGTCAGCTTATCCCCATCAAGAGTGATATTTGCTGTGGACTTTTCCTAGATAGATTTTATGAAGTTGAGGAATGTTCCCTCTATCCCTATACTTTGAAGAGTTTTAATCAGGAATGGATGCTGAATTTTGTCAAATGCTTTTTCTGCATCAATTGAGAGGACCATGTGATTCTTCTCTTGCTGATCGGTCACATTGATTGATTTGTGAATGTTGAACCACCCTTGCATCCCAGGGATAAATCCCACCTGGTCATGGTGGATAATCTTTTTAAAGTGCTGTTAGATCCTGTTAGCTAGGATCTTGTTTTGAATCTTGGCATCCATATTCATCAGGGATATTGGTCTGAAATTCTCCTTTTTGATGGGATCTTTGCCTGGTTTAGGGATCAGGGTAATGCTGGTTTCATAGGAAGAGTCTGGAAGTTTTCCTTCTGTTTCTATTTTGTGAAACAGCTTCAGGAGAATAGGTATTATTTCTTCTTTCAATGTTTGGTAGAATTCCCCAGGGAATCCGTCAGGTCCTGCACTTTATTTTTTGGGAGGTTTTTGATCACTGCTTCAATCTCGTGACTAAATATTGGTCTGTTCAGGTTGTTAATTTCTTCCTGTTTCAGTCTTGGAAGTTTACAGGTTTCCAGGAATGCATCCATTTCTTCTAGGTTGCTTAACTTATTGGCATATAGCTTTTGATAATTTCTGAGGATTGTTTCTATTTCCTTGGTGTTTGTCGTGAGCTCTCTCCTTTCATTCATAATTAATTTGGGTCCTCTCTTCTTTTGGATAAGTTTGGGCAGTGGTTTATCCATCTTATTCTTTCAAAAAATAACTTCTAGTTTCGTTGATGTGTTCTACTGTATCTTTAGTTTCTAACTCATTGATGTCTGCTCTAATCTTGATTATTTCCTTTCTTGTGCATGGGGCTGGCTTAATTTGTTGTTGATTTTCCAGTTCTTTAAGGTGTAAAGAGAGCTGATGTATCTGGGATTTTTCAATTTTTTTGAGGGAGGCTTGGATGGCTATATATTTCCCCCTTAGGACCACCTTTGCCATATCCCATAGATTTTGGACCAATGTGTCTTCATTCTTATTGGTTTCCATGAATTGTTTAAGTTCTTCTTTGATTTCCTGGTTGATCCAAACATTCTTTGGATTGGTCTTTAGCCTCCAAGTATTTGAATTCCTTCCAAACTTTTTCTTGTGGTTGAGTCCCAGTTTCAAAGCATTGTGGTCTGAGAATATGTAGGGAATCATCTCAATCTTTTGGTATAGGTTGAGTCCTGATTTGTGACCCAGTGTGTGGTGTATTTTGGAGAAAGTTCCATGTGTGCCTGAGAAGAATCAGTATTCTGTTGTTTTAGGGTGGAATGTTCTGTATATATCTATGAGGTCCATCCAGTCCAATGTGTCATTCAACGCTCTTGTTTCTTTATTGATTTCTGCTTGGATGATCTGTCTGTTACGGAGAGTGGTGTGTTAAGATCCACTACAGTTGGGTGGCTCAATAGGTTAAAGCCTCTCCCTTCAGCTCAGGTCAGATCTCAGGGTCCTGGGATCGAGCCCCACATCGGGCTCTCTGCTCAGCAGGGAGCCTGCTTCCCCCTCTCTCTCTGCCTGCCTCTCTGCCTATTTGTAATCTCTTTATCAAATAAATAAAATCTTTTTAAAAATCTACAATTAATGTATTCATATCAATAGGACTATTTTGGTTAATAGTTGGCTTATGTAGTTGGCCGCTCCTATATTGGGGGCATAAATGTTTACAGTTGTTAGATCTTCTTGGAGGATAGACCCTTTAAGAAAGGATAGACCCTTTAAGAATCCGCTCAGACCCCACGGCGTGATGCGGATGGCCCAAGGTTCTAGAGACCACTGACTGGCACCCACACTTAGGCACTTACGGGAGTGTGCCCAGCCTGAGTGGTGTTGCAAGCAGTGGAAGGCTGCAGGCTCAAGGCTTACAAATTGGACCTCTGCCGGTCTCTCTCTTACGTGGGTGGTCACCTGTGGTGGTGTCCTTCCTGGGAATGTGGGTTTAGGCCTGTGTGTGCCCATGACCACCCAGTTCCACCAGTTGCCCCTTAAGATCTTTTTCTCTTCTTGAGTGTTTTTAACCAGACTGCAAATTAATGCTCATCCCCAATCACAGGGCACTTTCGCATTGGGGTATTACCTTCCTTGGGTTGCTTCTCGTGGCTCCCTCCCCCTTCTCTTTATCATCTGATATCAGTCCAAGTGTTCCCACTCCGCTTTACCTCTCCACTGCTGTCTTCTACCCCCGTAGAATCCAGAAGTGTCTAATCTTACATCTCAGGCTGATTTCATGGGTGTTCAAAGTCTTCTGGTAAATATTTAGCTCACTATAGGGGACCAGTTGAAACAGGGTCTCCTACTTCTCTGCCATCTTGCCCCTCTGTTAAATAGCATTTTGTTTAACCTCCGTGAGTTGATGTTCTTTCCAGATTTTTCCTGTAATGATTTCTAGTTTTATGTCATTGGGGTCAGAAAAGGTGCTTGATATGATTTCAGTCTCTTAAATTTGTTGAGACATGTTTTGTGGCTTAATGTGATCTGTTCTGGAGAATGTTCCATGAACACTTGAAAAGAATGTGTTTTCTGTTTTGGGATGTAATGTTTTGTGTATATTTGTTAGATCCATCTAATCTAAATGATCAAAGCTACTCTTTCTTTGTTGTGGTTGTGGTGGGTTTTTTTCTGTTTGTTTTGTTTGTTTGTTTGGTCTGGATGCTCTATCCATTGATGTAAGTGGAGTGTTAAAGTCCTTTATTATTGTCAATTTCTCACTTTGTTAATATTTACTTTATGTATTTAGATGCTCCTATGTTGGGTGCATACATATTTACAGTTATTAAATCTTGTTGGACTGATTGCTTTATCACTATGTAGTGCTCTTCTTTTCTTCTGTTTTATTGTCTATTTTGTCTTATATAACTATTGCTACCCCTGCCTTTTTTTTTTCCCTTCTTCATTTGCATGGGATATCTTTTCTAAGCTCTTCACTTCAGTCAGTGTGTCTGAGGTCAGTCTCTTGAAGGAAGCATATATAATTTTTTATAATTTTTATAATTTATTTTTTTAAGATTTTATTTATTTATTTAACAGAAATCACAAGTAGGCAGAGAGGCAGCTAGAGAGAGAGCGGGAAGCAGGCTCCCTGCTGAGCAGAGAGCCTGATGTGGGGCTCGATCCCATGACCCTGAGACCATGACCTGAACCGAAAGCAGAGGCTTTTAACCCACTGAGCCACCCAGGTGCCCCTGAAGGAAGCATATACATGGGTCTTGTTTTTTTTTTTTTTTCTTCTTAATCCATTTAGTCATTCTGTGTCTTTTGATTAGAACCTTTAATCCATTTACATTTGTAGTAATTATTGATATGTACTTATTACCATTTTGTGTTCTGTTTTCTGCTTCTTTTTGTAGCTCCTCTCTTCGTTTCTTCTTTTGCTCTTACCCTATCCTTGAAAGCTTTCTTTAGTGTTATGTCTGTATTCCTTTCTGGGTTATTTTGTGTGTTTCTATTTTAGTTTTTTCTTTGTTTTTTTTTTTTAGGATTTTATTTATTTGAGAGACAGAGAAAGTAAGAGAGAGCATGACAGGAGAGAAGGTTAGAGGAAGAAGCAGACTCCCCATGGAGCTGGGAGCTTGATGTGGGACTCGATCCCGGAACTCAAGGATCATGACCTGAGCCAAAGGCAGTTGCTCATCCAACTGAGCCACCCAGGCGCCCTCTATTTTAGGTTTTTGATTTGTGGTTACCACCAGGCTCATATACAACATCTTATGTCTGTAGCAGTCTATATTAAGGTGATAATTACTTAAGTTTGAACACATTCTAAAATCACTACATTTTTACTTCCCCCTCCACATTTTATGTATATGATGTCCTACTTTACATCTTTGTATTTTGTGTATCCCTTCACTAAGTTTTGTAAGTATAAAGTTTTTTAGGTATAATTGGTTTTACTACCTCGGTGTTTTAAAAACTGGCTTTATAAGTGATTGGTCAGGGGTGCCTGGATGGCTTAGTGGGTTAAAGCCTCTGCCTCCAGCTCAGGTCGTGATCTCAGGGTCCTGGGATCGAGTCCCACATTGGGCTCTCTGCTCAGCGGGGAGCCTGCTTCCCCGCCCCCGCCTGCCTCTCTGCCTACTTGTGATCTCTCTCTCCCTCTGTCAAATAAATAAAATATTTAAAAAAAAAAAAAGAGTAAGTGATTGATCAGGGGTACCTGGGTAGCTCAGTCAGTTATGTGTCTGCCTTTGGCTCAGGTCATGATCTCAGGGTCCTGGCATCAAGCTCCAAGCAGGGCTCCCTGCTCACCCTGGAGTCTGCTTCTCCCTCTGCCTCTGCCCTTCCCCCCTTACAGCCCCCCACCCACCTCCGGCACACTCACTGTCCCTCTCAAATAAATATAAGAGACTGATCTACTACCTTTAGTATGTGTTTGCTTTTACCTGTGAGACTTTTTTCCTTTAATAATTTCGTTCCAATTTTGGCCTTGTCTTTGCACTTAAAGAGCTTCCTTTAAATTTAGTGATGAACTCATTTAACTTGTTTGTGTGGGAAACTCTCCTTCTATTCTAAATGATAACTTTGCTGGGTAGAGTATTCTTGGTTGTGGGTCTTGTCTTTTCAATACATTGACTATGTCAATGACACTCCCTTAGCCTGCAAAGTTTCTGCTGAAAAATCATCTGATGGCCTTACGAAGTTTCTCTAGTGTGTAACTGTTGTTTCTTCCTCCTTTAAAAATTCTCCTCCTAAAAATTAATTATTATGTATCTTGATGTGGTCCTCCTTGAGTTCATCTTGTTAGGGGCTCTCCGTGCTTCCTAGACTTGGATATCTGTTTCCTTCCCCAGATGAGGAAGTTTTTTCAGCTAGTATTTTTTAAAATGAGTTTTCTGCAACTTCTCTCTCTCTTCTTTCTGTGATCCCTATTATGTGAATGTTAATATACTTGATGATGTTGCTAAATTCTCTTGATCTGTCCTCATTTTTCAGTACTATTTTTTCTTTTTGATACTCAGCTTGATTGCTTTCCATTCTCTGTTCCCCAGATCACTGATACATTCTTCTGTGTCTTCTAATCTGTTGATTCCCTTAGTTTATTTTTTATTTCAGTTATTAAATTTTTCTGCTCTGATTCTATATTTCCTATCTTGGTTGAAGTTCTCATTGAGATCATCTGCTCTTTTCTGACATCCCAATTCCTATGACCATTATTTTGACTTCTTTATTAGATATATTTACCTCCATTTCACTTAGCTCTTTTACTGTGATTTTTGTCTTGTTCTTTCATTTGGGATGTATTACTGTTGCATTTTGCCTGACTCTCTGCGTTTGTCTCTGTATATTAGATCTGTAGCTATGTCTCCTTGTTGTGAAAGTCGTGGCCTTGTGTAGAAGAGGTCCTGTGGTACCCTGTAGCACTTGCCCTCTCTGGTCTGCAGAGGTGCCCTTTGGGTGGGCTGCATATTCCCTCCTCTGGAGGCTGAGCCGCTGTTGCCTTCAGCCTAGCCGACTGCCATGACCCAGAGTACATGCTGTGGGTGCATTGGGCAGGGTTTGGTCTCGGGGCTGTTGAGAGGCCTGAGGTTGCCTCAGGCTCGTTGGTGGCAGGGCTGGCCAGCAGCCCAGGAGTCTCCCATTAGCCTCTCTGCCGTAGTTACAGGAGCATCAAAGGACACAGCTTGCTCCCTGCACAGCCCACTAAGACTCTGGGCCGCTGGAACTGCAGGTGTGCCGGTGTGTGCGATTATCTCCCCCTCCCCGGGGCAGGATCACTTTAGAGTGGCACCAGTACCTGCTGGGGGTGCCTCCAGGGCGTGGTGAGGCAGGAGCAGTGGTTTGGATGGCTAGAGTGCTCAGGGGAATGCTGGGGTGGAGCACATAATGCTAGCAAGATAGATGGGAGAGAGCGTTAGCGCTGGCGTCTACAAGTGTCTGGCTATCTGAGCTGCTGGCGTACAAGAGAAGTGGCATCTGCCAGCACTTTTGTTCCTGGAGAAATCTGAAGATCCCTGTCCCTTCACGCATTCTAAGATTAGCCAGTAAATCCTCTTCATTTATGCCCCAGGTGCTTTTCCAACTGCTACTTCTGTGCTGTGTCTCACACAGTTCCTTGTTCTGCTGACTTTTCAAGGGCAGCAGCTGAGTTCCCTGTTGCCCTCTGGCTCTTTCAGATTTAAGTCCCACTGATTTTCCAAGCCACGTGTTTCGGGGATTCATCTTCCCAGTGCAGGCCCCTGCTGCCAGGGCTGCCTGGTGTGGGGTCTGATCCTCTCACTTCTCCATGCTTGTGGTGTCCCTCCCGGTTGTGGTTCCTACCTCCAGGGCTTTACTTTCTAGTAGTGTCTCTGTCCTTCCTGTCCTTTTCCATGTGGTCTCCTCTTCACAGTTGACTGTGGAGAGTTTGTTCTGCTAGTCTGTAGATTGTTGTCAGGGTGAGTTGTAGAGTTGTAGCTGATAGGTTGTGGGCACGGCAGGAGATGAACCCAGTTTCCTCCCACTTGGCCATCTTCTGTATCCATCTTGCCTCTCCCTGCCTTTTAATTGGAGCGTGTAACCCTTTACATTTCCTGTGATTCCTGACGAAGGTAGCATTTATGTCAGCCATTTTGCTGATTTGTTTTCACTGTGTTTTAGGGCTTTTTTGTTCCTTTAGTTCTCCATTATTACTTTATGTTAAATGTTTTCTGTTGTATCATTTTAATTCCCTCGTTTCTTACACTGTGTATTTTTTGAGCTATTTTCTTAATGGCCGCCTTTTAGAATGACTGTATCTTAATTTATAACAGTCTGGTTCACGTACCAACTTACTTTCAGTAGTATGCAAACTTTGCCCCTATATAACTCCATTCCCTTCTCCCTCCTTGGTGCTGTTACTGTCCTACAAATTGTATTTTAATTATTATAAACCTATCAGCATAGCTTTTATCGTTATTTCTTCATATAGTTTTGTTTTTGTGACAATAATGTTTGATTCTCTGACACAACTGTCTTACCATTCAATTTAGTCCTGATACTAACTGCCTGGAATAGAGCAGACTCTCCAAGCTAAGGACTTGGTCGCCCAGGACAGCCCTTGCTTCATACTTAAGTCTCAGGGCCCCAGGACACAGGCTACCTGCACTTCTGCCTGACTTGGCTATAAATTCAGGGCTTCCCACCTGAACCCCTCTCCAGGGTCAGATTTGCTACATCGACTCATAGGACTCGGGAAAATGTTTTACCTAACAATTGCCAGTTTATTATAAAGGATGCAATTCAGGAACACCCAAATGGAAGAGATCCAGAAGACAAGGTGTGGGAGATAGCGTTCAGGGCTTTCATTCCCCCTTCTGGGTGCATCACCCTCCCAGAATATTGACTTGTTCTTCAAACCAGAAGCTCCAGAATCTTATCATTTAGGATGTTTTATTAAAGTTTAATTACGTAGGCATGACCGATTAAATTTTTTGGCCATTGGTAAATGAACTCACAATCTCTAGTTCTTTACCCCTCCTTTAGGTCAGGGGGTGGGGATAAAAGTTGCGGCTTTCTAACCCACATGGTTGATTTCTTCCCGAAGCCATTCTCCATTCTGAAGCTCTCGAGGGGCCCCTTCCAAGAGTCATCCTGTTAGCATAAGGTCAGGCGTGGTCCAAGTGCCTGGTAGCTGGACTTGAATAACAAAAGATGCTCCTGCCACTCCGGAGATTCCAAGGGTGTCCGAACTCCAGGCCAGGGACTAGGCACTAAGAAAAATGTTTTGTATTAACACCACAACAGTTGTCTTTTAAGTCCGCTAAGAGAAAATAGTTACAAAAGAGATACATTTTTACTACTTTTTGTATTAACTGTGTAGTTACCTTTACTGGTGCTCTTTATTTCTTTGTATAGAGTCAAGTTATTCTCCAGTGTCCTTTGATTTTGTCACGAAAGACTAGGATTTCTTGTAGGGTACATCTGCTAATGATGAATTCTCTCAGTTCTTGTTTATCTGGCAATGTCTTTTATTTTTCCCAAATACGTTTATTTTTTCAGTGTTACAAGATTGATTGTTCATGCACCACACCCAGTGCTCCGTGCAATACGTGCCCTTCTCAATACCCCCTACCAGGCTCGCCCAGCCCCCCATGCCCCTCCTCCAAAACCCTCAGTTTGTTGCTCAGAGTCCCCCAGTCTCTCATGGTTCATCGCCCCCTCCGATTTCCCCCCATTCACCCTTCCTTTCCTTCTCCCAATGCCCTCCATGTTTTTCCTTATGCTCCACATGTAAGTGGCACCATAAGATAATTGATTTTCTCCGCTTGACTTATTTCACTCCACATAATCTCTTCCAGTCCCCGTCTATGTTGATACAGAAGTTGGTATTCATCCTTTCTGACGGAGGCATAATATTCCATTGTATATATGGACCATATCTTCTTGATCCATTCATCTGTTGAAGGGCATTTTGGTTTGTCCCACAGTTTGGTGATTGTGGCCATTACTGCTATGAACATTGGGGTACATGTGGCCCTTCTTTGTACTGCCTCTGCTTCTTTGGGGGTAAATACCCAGTAGTGCAATTGCAGGGTCATAGGGTAGCTCTGTTTTTAATTTCTTGAGGAATCTCCATACTGTTTTCCAAAGTGGCTGCACCAACTTGCATTCCCACCAACAG
>CM052813.1:10523588-10589285 GCA_028533885.1 Nasua narica
TTTTTTTTAAAGATTTTATTTATTTATTTATTAGGAAAGAGAGAGAGTGAGAGAGAGCATGAGAAGGGAGAAGGTCAGAGTGAGAAGCGGACTCCCCATGGAGCTGGGAGCCCGATGTGGGACTCGATCCCGGGACTCCGGGATCATGACCCGAGCTGAAGGCAGTCGCTCAACCAACTGCGCCACCCAGGGGCCCCTGCAGCTTTTTATCTTGATGAAGTCCCCAAATTTCATTTTTGCTTTTGTTTCCTTTGCCTTTGGAGACATGTCCTGAAAGAAGTTGCTGTGGCTGATGTCATAGAGGTTACTATGTTCTTCTTTAGGGTTTTGATAGATTCCTGCCTTATGTTGAGGTCTTTTATCCATTTTGAGTTTATCTTCGTGTATGGTGTAAGAGAATGGTCCAGTTTTATTCTTCTACATATAGCTGTCCAGTTTTCCCAGCACCATTTATTGAAGAGACTGTCTTTTTTCCACTGGATATTTTTGCCTGTTTTGTCAAAGATTATTTGACCATAGAGTTGCGGGTCCATATCTTGGCTCTCTCTTCTGTTCCACTGGTCTATGTGTCTGTTTTTGTGCCAGTACCATGCTGTCTTGGTGATCACCACTTATGTAATAAAGCTTGAAATCAGGCACTGTGATGCCCCCAGCTTTGTTTTTCTTTTTGAACATTTCCTTAGCAATTCGGGGTCTTTTCTGGTTCCATACAAATTTTAGGATTGTTTGTTCCGGCTCTTTGAAAAAAACCGGTGGAATTTTGATCGGGATGGCATTGAAAGTGTAGATTGCTCTGGGCAGTATAGACATTTTAACAATGTTTATTCTTCTGATCCATGAGCATGAAATGCTTTTCCACCTTTTTGTGTCTTCAATTTCTTTCATGAGCATTCTGTAGTTCCTCGAGTACAGATCCTTTACCTCTTTGGTTAGGTTTATTCCCAGGTATCTTATGGTTCTTGATGCTACAGTAAATGGAATCGATTGTGTAATTTCCCTTTCCATATTTTCATTGTTAGTGTATAGGAAAGCAATTGATTTCTGTGCATTGATTTTGTATCCTGACACATTACTGAATTGCTGTATGAGTTCTAGTAGTTTAGGGTATGGGTCTTTTGGGTTTTCCTTATAAAGTATCATGTTGTCTGTGAAGAGAGAGAATTTGACTTCTTTGCCAGTTTGAATACCTCTTATTTCTTTTTGTTTTCTGATTGCTGTCGCTAGAACTTCTAGTACTATGTTGAATAAGAGTGTTGAGAGTGGGCATCCTTGTCATGTTCCTGATATCAAAGGGAAGGCTGTCAGCTTATCCCCATTGAGAATGATATTTGCTATGGGCTTTTCCTAGATAGATTTTATGATGTTGAGGAATATTCCTTCTATCCCTATACTCTGAAGAGTTTTAATCAGGAATGGATGCTGAATTTTGTCAAATGCTTTTTCTGCATCAATTGAGAGGACCATGTGATTCTTCTTTCTTCTCTTATTGATTTGTTCTATCACATTGATTGATTTGCGAATGTTGAACCACCCTTGCATCCCAGGGATAAATCCTACCTGGTCATGATGAATAATCTTTTTAATGTGCTGTTGGATCCTATTAGCTAGGATCTTGTTGAGAATCTTGGCATCCATATTCATCAGGGATATTGGTCAGAATTCTCCTTTTTGATGGGATCTTTGCCTGGTTTAGGGATCAGGGTAATGCTGGTTTCATAGGAAGAGTCTGGAAGTTTTCCTTCTGTTTCTATTTTGTGAAACAGCTTCAGGAGAATAGGTATTATTTCTTCCTTGAAAGTTCAGTAGAATTCCCCAGAGAATCCATCAGGTCCTGGACTCCTGTTTTTTGGGAGGTTTTTGATTGCTTCCATCTCGTGACTAGATATTGGTCTATTCAGGTTGCCAATTTCTTCCTGTTTCAGTCTTGGAAGATTATAGGTTTCCAGGAATGTATCCGTTTCTTCTAGGTTGTTTAACTTATTCGCAATGTCTTAAGTTATCTGGCAATGTCTTAAGTTATCCTTTGTTTTTGATGGATAGTTTCACTGGATAGAGAATTTTTGTTTTGTTTTGTTTTTTCCCCAGCACTTTGAATATGATATTCCACTGCTGTCTAGCCTCCTTTTTTTTTTTTTTTTTTTTAAGATTTATTTACTTATTTGTCAGAGAGAGACACAGGGAGAAAGGGAACAGAAGCAGTGGAAGAGGGAGAAGCAGGCTCCATCCGAGCAGGGAGCCAGATTTGAGGCTCAATCCCAGGACCCTGGGATCATGACCTGAGCTGAAGGCAGCAGTTTAAAGACTAAGCCACCCAGGCGTCCCGCCTCCCTGGTTTCTGATGAGGAGTGAGCTTTTAATCTTATTGGGGATCCCTTGTACATAAGGAGTTACTTTTTTCTTGCTTTTAATATTTTTTCAATAGTTAACTATGATGTTTTTCAATATGACTCTCAAGTTTATGCTACTGGGAAGTTATTTAGCTTCTGGTGCATGCAGATTAATATTTTCGATCCAAGCTGTGTATTCTGAGGTTATTAATTTCCTCAAATATTCATTTTGCCTTTTTCTCTTCTTCTGATTCTCCTGTTCTGCATTGTTTGAGAGACAGTGCTATACTTTGGTACACATTTTATTCATTGTTTTTCTTTTCATCAGACTGGGTAATCTGAAGAGGTGGATCTTCAGGTTCCCATTGTTTTGCCTGTTCAAATCTCTTTAGCCTCACTAGTGAATCTTTTATTTCAGTTATTGTACTTTTCAACTCCTCAATTTCTAGCTGGCTCTTTTTTATACTTTCTTTCTCTGTTGATACTCACTTTTTCAATGAGACATTGTTCTCTTCCTTTCCTTTAGTTCTTTAGACATGGTTTTCTTTAGTTGGTGGAACATTTTTAAAATAGCTGTTTTAAAGTCTTTACTTTTAAAGTCTATTTCTGGGCTTCCTCAGAGATGTTTTCTGTTGACTGCTTTTTTTTCCAGTGTATGAACATACTTTTGTTGAAAGTGTTGTAATTTTTGTTGAAACTGGCAGTTTAAGTAGCACGATGTGGCAACTTTGAAATCAGTTGTCCTTCCCTCCCCAGGCTTGTTTAGTTACTTTCATAACTAATTCTTTGGAAATTCAATGTTTTGCATGTGACTGCTCTGAAGTCTCTGCTGAGTTAGTGTACTGGTCAGATATTTCCTTAAATGACTGCAACCGGGATGTCTCCCTGTCTTTGTTGAGGATCTCTTCACGCATGTTGGGTCATACCTACAACACACAGCAGGGTAGTATTTTTACTGTGTATCAAATTCCATAAGTGCTCTATGAATTGTTGCAAGCTTTGGTTAATATCCAGTGCTAGTTTACAGCTCTGTTTTGGGTTTCACTTCTGATTTGCACATAGCCTCAAGGTGACACATTTGTGTGCACAGAGCCTCTGGGAGAGCTTATGGCCTTTTCCAGTCCTGAGCCTATGCAGTCCTAGACATGCACACTGTCTACTTATACGTATAGCCTTCTAGATTCCCCAGGAGTTTCCCAAGTCTTCTATGGGTGTGTCATTCTCCAGCTTTTTAAGTTTTTTGGTTGGCTTATTGTTTGCCATGATTGTTATTCCTTGTGATACAGCTGTGGTATTAAGCACTTGCCACTGATTGCTTTTAGCAAATGCCTTCAGGGTAAAGGCTGCAAGTTGTGGAATCATGCCACATAAAGGTAGGCCTTGTAGTAGGGTTTTCCAGGAAGGGCAGATAGATAGATAGTTATGATAGTTTTCTGAGAATGGGAACTTGAAACCCTTTTAACCTTGTTCCGCCCTCTCCAGTGGTTATTATGTTGCTGATTTCACTGTGATTGTGGGCTGTTGATTTTCAAGGCTGCCATGAAACTGGGGAAGGAATTGGGGCTTGTTCAGAGTTCCACAGGGCTTGCTGTTTTTACCAAGATTCAAGCATTTTTCTTGAATAAACAGTCTCCAGGTAATTGTAAGCCTTTGATTAAATTCCAGAGTTCCAAAAAAGTTAATTTTGACAATTTTTGTCAGTGTTTTCTTTTATGGAGGAGAGGATTTTCATAGTTTGATTTTGCCATTCTTGATGACATCCAAATCTTTTCTATATCTACAGAAAAATGTTGCTGGGATTTTAATAGGAATTGCATTAAACGTGTATATCAATTTGGGGAGAATTGAAATCTGTACTGTGTTAAGTCTTCCAATCTTTGAACACGGTATGTCTTCATTTATTTAGATATTTGATTTCTTCAGTGAGTGTTTTGTAGTTTTCAGCATACATGTCCTCTGTGTTTTGTGAAATTACACCTAAGTATTTCTTTTCTCTCTTTTTAAGAAATAGAGACCTTAGGATTTTCTGCATAGGCAAGCATGTCATCTATAAGTGGGGATGACTTTATTTTATTTCTTTTCTTGCCTTACTCCACTGGCTAGAACTTCCAGCACTGTATTGAGTAAGAATGGCAAGAGTGGACATTCTTATTCGTGATCTTAGGAGGAAAGCACCTTTTTTTATTTTTATTTTTTATCATTAAGTATATTGTTAGCTGTAGGTTTTGTATAGATTTTTTTTTAATCAGGTTTGGGAAGTTTCACTCTATTCTCATGTTTCTGAGAGTATTTATATTGATTGGGTGTTGGGATTTTGTTAAGTCCTTTTTTTTCATCTATTGATGTGATAGTGTCCATGTTCATCTTTAGCTTATTAATATGCTATTACCTTGATGTTTTGTTTATATTCCATCAAATAACCTTACATCCCTGGAAATCCTTCTTGGTTGTGGCATATAAATACACTTTTATATATTGTTGAATTCTCTTGACTTCTCTTGACTCTGTGTTCGTGAGGGATGTTGTTCTATAGTTTTGTTTTTCTACTGTCTGTCTGCTTTTGGTGTCAGAATACCAACTAGCTTTATAAAACGAATTGGGAAGTGTCCCCTCCTCTTCAGTTGTTGGTTTTTTTTTTTTTTTTTTGGAAGAGATTGTGTAGGGTTGGTGTTAATTCTTCTTTAAACATTCCGAATAATTCTCAAATGACACTACCTGGGTTTTTGAAGTTTCTTTTTTGGGGAGTTTTAAAATTATGAATTTTAGTTAACTATTCAAATAATCTATTTCATATTTGATAAGTTATGGTAGCTAATATTTTTTGAGGAGTTGGTCCACTGTGTCTAAGTTGTCGAATTGTGTACATGAAGTTTCTTACTATCCTTTTGATGTTTGTAGTAATACAATGATACCCCTGTTTCATTCTTGATATTGGTAATTTCCATCTTTTTTTTGGGATGGGGGGCAACCCTTTCTAGAGATGTGTTAATTTTATTGCTTTTTTTCTTTTTTTTCCAAAGAACCAGCTGTTGGTTTCATAGATTTTCTGGTTTTCCCCTTTTTAATTTTATTGATGTCTGTTTGTATCTTTATTATTTCCTTTTTACTGCTTGATGTAGGTTTATTTTGTACTTCCTCTGAGTTCTTCATCTGAGAGTTTTCCTCGTAAGTATGTAACTAATGCTATAAACTTTCTTCTCATCCCTTTGTCCACCAATTTTGATATGTTGTATTTTTTGTTTAATGTATTTTTTTCCTTTGAGACCAGTTTATCTCCTCACCTCTTGAGGAACATTAAGGTTATTTCTGGCTTGGGGCTATTACCAGTAAAGCGGCATGAGTATTCTTGTACAAGGTTTTGTATAAATACGTGCTTTCATTTTTCTTTGATAATGTCATAAGAGTAGAATATCATAGGCATATAGTTCATTTTTGAGGGAATTGACAAGCTGTTTTCCAAAAAGATTGCTAATAATTTATTGTAATTGATAAAAGTTGACTTTTATGGCTTGGAATTTTTTTTAAATGGTCCTTTACCATAAGTAATTAGAAAACTGCTCGGAGTAGTCTTAGACTTAGATAGTTACAAGGAATCTGCATATATCGTATAAGATAAAATGAATTGAGTACAGATAGGGTGATGGATTTTAAAGCAGGAATAGTACTCTGATCATAGTACAGATTTTAATTATGCTATTAATGAAGTATGAGGCAAAGTTATCAGCTGAGTAGAGGGCCTGCAGCAATAAAGGTTTGAGGAAGGGAGGAGACCAAGATGTGAACTCCATTTAGAGTGAGCACACATATTTATTAAAGAAATGTAATAGGTTTGGCTGGTAGTTTTGAGTTCCTATTTAAGTTTTGTGGCCATAAATTCAAAGTGAGATGTGTTTTCGGACAGTTTCCTCTATTAGTTCGGCTGCGTGGATACAGATACGTAAAAGGCATATAGTTAGGTTTAATAGAGACTGTGCTTTTTTTCCTGGCTGACGTGACATAGGAATGGTAGAGGGTCAAGAGGCCCTGCGAGGGAGTGGTTCTCATGCTGGGTTGTAGAACTTCAGCAGGTTAAAGAAAATAAATGAAGGGGATAATGGATTGTGAAAAGATAGTAGGGTTACTAGATTGTAGGACCCTATGGAGTCAAAGAATTGTTTGGATACTACAGTAAGTAAAACAGAAGGAAAGGGGACTAGAAGAATAGAATTGTAGAAATGGTTTTCAGGTGTACGATTTGTGGTGCTTTAGCTGGGGAGAGGTTTAGGAAAAGATGGTTGAGGTGAAGTAGTCCAGGAACACTGAGGCCAAAGAGTTAGATCGTGGGACTTCAGCATATGGAGAAGAAAACAATGAGTGGCATGGTAAATCATCAGTGAATGGACTGAGGAAGGCTATTGAGGGGGGTAGTTAACACAGCAACATAGAGATAATGGGTAGTAAAGCCTGATACCAAGGGAAATTAAGTGAGGCTTAGTTAGTGGAAGAAATAGTCCAGTAGGGATTAATGAGGATTAACCCCCTCCCTACCTCTGAGTTCTGAAGCTGTCCAAAGGATTGTGGCAGGAGGTCACCTTAGAGAAGATTCTAGGGAGAAGTGTCTTTCAGGAATAGCCAAGTGTCAGAACAAGAGAGAACATTCATGGAAATTGAAGATAATGGGGTGATCTAGGAGTTTGAACCTATGGTGTCTTGAGTTTATCAGATGAGGGCTGCACATGAATTAGAGTTCAGAAAACTTACGTGGAAGAATAGGGACGACTGGGTGCTTCCCAGTCTTTCAAGTCAGGCAGAACTTGTAGTCATATGGATTTCTTCAATGTCCCAGTGATGTTTGGTAGCTTGGTGGGTCTCTGTTTGCTGGGAGTACAGAGGTTTTGTTTGCTACATTTCTTGTCCCTTTTTCATGGAGCTGGACTTCTTCATGTGTTTGGTGGGTTTTGTTTTTTTTTTTTTTAAGATTATTTATTTATTTGGCAAAGAGGAAGCACAAGTAGGGGGAGCAGCAGGTTCCTTGCTATGGGGAGCCCGATGGTGGGGCTCCATCCCGGACCCTGGGACCATGGCCTGAGCCACCCAGGTGCCCCGTGTCTGGTGATTCTTAATTCTCTACCTATTTATTCCCATTGCCTTGGACTTTATGGGTTCCCTGGCTGGACACCGTGGTTTCTTGTCTCCTTTCTTTTGGGTCCTTTGAACCCATCGTTAACTTTCAATCACAGATATGTATTGTAACTTTATTTCTGCCTTCTGCTTGTTTGCTATCGGAGAGGGGATTTTGGATGTTTCCATTCATTTTCTTGACACTGTCAAAGTTAACATTTTAGAAAGGAAAAATTGGTACCAACTTAAAGGTCCAACAGTAGGGAATGGGATGAAACATGTTTGAGCCATATAACAGGACATTACACAGGTAACCAAATTTTGTTTTGCCAAGGACATGGAAGAAATGAGAAACTGCTCTCAATACATTTTTAGTGATGCCATAAAACATATATGCTCTATAAAAAATCTAAGTAGGTATTAAAATGTAAATGTTTAAGGATATTAAAAGTATAGGTTATTGGTTAAAAGTTAGTATACTTTCCATAATTTCTATAATGAATTTGGTCCTACTTTGGTAATGGGGAGGGAGAAAGGGAGTAAACAGGACTTTGGATAAAAGCAAGCTAACAAATTGTGATGGGTTAACATTACAAAACTCTACTTTTTACATAGGATTGTATACATGTATATTTTTGTGTGCGTATGCCTGTGTGTCCTAAAGTCTTAACTCTTAGGTCGATTTTGTAAGGTTTTGGTAAAAATCTTCGGGCATCTTATATGATCTGGATGGTTTTTTTAAAATAATTTACCTTGAAAATGTCAACAAATTCAAACCTATAGTTGGAGGATTAATCTCAAAATATTTCAAGTATTAGTAAATAATTTTGTTGAAAGAAAATAGTTTCAGGGGCACCTGGGTGGTTCAGTCAGTTAAGTGTCTGCCTTCAGCTGAGGTCATAATCCCAGGGTCCTGGGATCGAGGCCCGTGTCAGGCTGCCTGCTCAGCGGGGCATCTGTTCCCTCTCTCTTTTCCCCTGCTCATACTCGCTCACTCTCTCAAATAAAATCCTAAAAGAAAAAAAAAAGTTTAAGAGTGACATAATCTTTGTTATCATTTCTGTTGTTACTGCTTAATTCAAAGTTTTTCATATACATGTAAATGCTGTTTTAATTGTGGTCTTCTGGTGTGTAATATGAATTTACTTCCTGTCAATATTTAGAAATCTGCAAATTGGCTTTGCAAATACTTTGTTTATAAGCAAGTATTTAATAAGTGCTGACTATATGCTAAGCACTGCTCTCGGTACTTAGGGTATACTAGTGAATAAATAAAGATAACAGGTGGTCTGGTAGGAGTAACCCTCTTAATTATCCCAGAGTACCTTTTAGTGAGGAAAACACCCATGTTGTTAGGCTGTTTGCATTTTAAATACTGTATTACTATAAAAGCCTTATAAAGCAAGGAAAAAAAGAATCTCCAGTACCGTCCTTCTTTGTTTTATTAGATTGAGGAACTGCAGCAGGCATTAACGGTAAAACAGAATGAAGAACATGACCGCCAGAGGAGGATAAGTAACACTCGGAAGATGATAGAGGATTTGCAGAATGAACTGAAGACCGCAGAAAACTGTGAGAATCTTCAGCCCCAGATTGATGCCATTACAAATGAGTTGAGACGAGTTCAAGATGAAAAGACATTATGTGAAGGCGAAGTAATTGATAAGCGAGGAGAGAAGGAGAGCCTAGAGAAGGAGAGAAAGAGTAAGTTTTATGACAGGGTGAAAAGATGTTTATAAAATGGAGATCTATTTCTGTTGATGGTCTTTGCCTCTTCCCCTGGTTCCATGTCTTTACCTTCTCAAAATCCCCTTCTTGAGGAAGCTCAGCTTGGTTTTTCCAAGTTAATGCCTTACTCCGTTCCTTTCTATAGGTAGCTTATACCATGCTTTGCCACAGGCTAACTACTGCCTTCTGTATGTCAGATTATGACAGTTGATTTAATTCTCTAAGAATGGTTTCCTTTATTTTCTTCACAGATCCACTCACTGTTATTTATCAGATCAAATTTACGCTCTTCGGTTAGTCTTCAGAACCTTCCATTAGCTTTGCCCCTTTGAAACCTGTCCGATTTCATCTTTGCTTTTCTTTCCTATGGACCATGAAAATTGATTTACAACATATTCAGATAGAAGAGGTCTTAAGTTCTAACTACTCAATGTATACGACTAAGATCAGTAAAAAAGGAAAGCAACCCCAATTTTTTATGTTTCTTAGAGTTTACTCCACCTCTTTCAAATCTCCCTACCCACTCTCAGGCGTGTGCAGGTGTGTTTTAACTAACTCAGCAGTTTTTTCTAGTAGACCTTCATTTATATTTTTATCATGTTCTTATTTCACCATGGCTTGATGAATCAATGTTAGATACGATGATTTGCTATTTTGTGACTTGAGATAGAAATTTGGGGCTCATAACAATTCACGTCCTATTTTAATTCCTCGAGGGGGATTATTAATATTAGTTACTAATCAATGACCTTTCTGATTTTAATATCCTTATATCTTGTGTCATTAAGCAGTGGTCAGTATTGCTTGAATGCATACTTCGTAAGCTAAAATACTAGTACTCATCCTTTTTACTTTCTGCTCTTCTGACATTCTAAGTCCTCTGGTTTGTACTCTGGTTTTTATATTTTCAAGACTGAAAGCTTTTATTAAGAATATCAAGTTTTATGTGCTCCGTTTATGGGTGAATTCTAAAATCTAGAAATACTAAGTATTATAGACAGTGGTGAGACTTGTTCCCACCAGAGCTGCGTAATGTGTTAGGATGGGATTTCCTTTTGCTGATGGCTTTTTTTAAAGGTTTCAATTTACCTTTTAAAAAAACCTTTTGCTTTAACACTTCCTTAAGAAAAAAAGAGTAGGTATTCTCTTGAGTTTTGGAGCCCTCCATCCCGTTCCTTCCATCTAAGTGGATTGTTCTCAGAGCTGCCTATGTGGCAATCGTCTGGAATTTGTTGGGCTTTGTCACAGATCCTTTTCTGTGTTCGGTAAAGCTGCTCCTGAATTCTCTGGGCTTTTTGTTTGTTTTTCTTACATTACTTACATTCTTACCTTACTCCCTTATCTTTGGGTAAGCTTGTAGGAGGAAATATTTGGGGATTAATTTCAGAGTCTTTGCATCCCTAAAGATGCCTTTATTTCATGATCCTTTTCTCTTGGTTTTATGTGTGATTCTAGGTTGAAAATAATTTTTCTTTCAGATTTTTGAAGGCCTATTGCGATCTTCTCTTTCTTTACTGACTTATTTTTGTGACCTCTTTAGTTTTGATAGCTTAAAGAGCCTGTTTCATCTCAAGTGTTTGGAAATTTGGTAACAGTGTGTTCACTGGTGGGTACTTGCTGAGCGGTGTTGCTAACTTTTGGATCACTAATGGATTATTTCAGTAATGAAAGTTTTCAGAGAACTAATAACTTTATTTTCCTTTTTTAGATGTAGGTGATAATATTGTACGATTCGACAATCTTATGAATCAGAAGGAAGATAAGCTGAGGCAAAGATACCGTGACACATACGATGCTGTTTTATGGCTAAGAAATAACCGGGACAAATTTAAGCAAAGAGTCTGTGAGCCTATAATGCTCACGGTAAGAAATTTTGTTCATCTGTTGGTTTCATTGTTGTATTCATTATAGAGTTTTTGTTGTTTTAAGAGCTCCTAGTCTTATTAACACCTTGGTCTTCCATTATCAGACTTGCGGCTACTGGTATGCTGCTGAATCCATACCTGACTTTTGACCAACACATCTGAACTTTGTCTAGGAAGAGTATGAAACCGTTAGCTTATACATGACCAAGAATCATGTGTAAGATTAGTTTGGTCAGCTAGTTCTTTCTGGCAGTTATTAGGTTATAACAGGCCATACATTAAATGCTGCCCGAAGGACTAGAAACTGCTGTAAATAACTATGTTGATAGGGGACCCAACCAAGATAGAGGAGAAAGTCACCTACAAATAATAGAGCATTTTTAGGATTCTGAGAATGCAGCCAGCAGTCTTTTAACCTCCTAAACCTTTGATAGCTAGCTCTTTTTGATGATCGTGGGTCATTAAGAATAGGGTAAGCTGTGTTTAGTAAATCATTTAATGAAGTGTGGCCATGGAATGGCTAGGACGATTTCCATCTACACTATTTTTAAAGGTTTGCCCATGGAAAGAGAAAGTAAAAACCACATTCTTTGACAATGATATAGTTAGGTATAATATGAACTTAGAACTTACCCCAAAATGACTTATAGATTGTTAGTGCTGGGTAATTATATATATATATATATATATATATATATATAATTTTTTTTTACTTTAGAAAAGAGTGCACTATAGATCCTTGCAGGATTTATGAAAACTTTTACTTTCTTTAATTCATATTTGTATTATTCTTTATTTAAAATCATTTCATGTAGTTGTCTTTTATATCTTGGGTTATATTGGGAAAATTAATATGCATAATACTGTATTCTCTTCTTGCTCAGGTATGTATTATTAGAGTATTTTTGCCAGATCAAGAAGGGAATATCTATTTTGGATGCAGACATTATTGTTTTGATTAATCTGGTAAGGACTGAAAGAAATATAAGAAAATATTTTGAGCCTTAATAAATTATAATGCAAGTAATTGTCAACAGATTTTTATTTAAATGTCAGCCTCAAAATTATAATTCACTACTTTAGTAAATTTGCCATCCTTTTATCGTTTGATCTCCCAGTAGTGGTAGCCTGTCACCCAAAGGGGTTACTAGCTGGCATGTATTTATATTTCAAATTGCATTTGAATCTTTGAGATAAAAAGATACAGTCTTGCTTTTTTATCCTTTCTGGAAGAGCCCTTTACCTTTCCTATGAGCTGCTTCCGCCTGTATTCCCCCACCCCAACACACACACACACTTAATCCTTCAATATCTAGTTGAAATGGGAACATAGACAAGGTAGCAAAACATAAAACTTCAGCCCTCTAACTTGTCAACTGTCCATTTCCATGAATTTCTAACCGTTCCAGTCTACAATAGGGGAATTGTGCAAAGAAGTATTTATAGTTGTTCCTCATCGCAGTGTTTATAAAGCACAGATGAGGGTGGGGCAAAGCGAAATTTGCAGAGAAACTGGTCATGTAAACTATTCTATATCCACTGAATGGAATACTCTGCGGCCATTAAGAAGTCATTCTAGGTCTCAATGTAAGAGGACATTTATGACCTATTAATTTATAAAACAGGTTCTAAGAATGTGTAGAAAGATTTCATGTTAAAAAACTGAACTAGGGGTCTGCCATCAACCACCAGATCACCTTGGAGTGCAGTGTCTCCTCTGTCTTTACTATGTTGTGAAGGAGTGGCCTTGAACTTCACCAAATATTTTTTTTTACCAGTCTCCTAAGAGGAGCGTGCTAAGTAGCTGGTGAAGCTGCAGAACCAACCAAGTGGTGAAATCTTCCTTCAGGATGTCAGGAGGCCAGACTGAATGCAGTGCGTTTGCATTACCTGGGGGAAAACAGTGTGACTCGGTCACTACTGGAAGTGCACAGACTGGGCAGGGACAGAAATGACCCTACTCCTGTGACATTTTCACTCATTATCTAAATGAGCAGGTGACCTTCTTCAAGGAGTTGAATGACCACATCACCAACTTTCACAAGGTGGAAGCCCCAGTAAAGAGTAACTTTGATAAAGAAGTGATGTTGAGAGCCAAGTCTCAGGGGGACTTAGCCACAGCTGTTTTATAAAGGTGACTTCTGCAGTCACAGTGGGGTTATTTTACCCTCTAAGTTGTAGCTAAAACCCACTTTTCTTTCATTTGTACCATTGCCTCTAATAAATTGGTGCCAAAAAAAAAAAAAAATTGAAACAATAGAGGCTAAATTTCTGTAGTGTTTCAGTCCAGGTATATCGTGTGACTTTGTTTCTTGTGTATCACTTTTCTCCCTTTTTAGTGCTAGCTGATATTTTTAGTTTAAAATAGAGAGTAATACTTGCCAACGTTAATATGACAAGCATTATACTAAAATTTTTTTATTAGCTCTTAATCCACATTTATTCCTGAGATATAGACTATTTTACTGTACGCATTTTGGTGAAGAACTAAAACTTGGAGAGACTTAAGTGGTATGTGATTGGAAGCAACATCTGACCCCAAAGTCTTAGCTCTTAACTAGTATGCCGTATTTTTTATATATGGTATATAAATACCTTCTTTCATAAATCTTTTTTTCAAGAAAACTGATTTCCATCTGCTGAAGGTAATCTGTCTGCCCCCTAAAATTCCATGAGAGCACTTCTTATACACCTCTGTTAGAGATCTTTATTGTATTTTGCTTTTTTGCTTTTTTTTTTTTAACTTGGCATCTGCAAAAAGTAGATTGATTTGTTGTTATCTTGGCCCTCTTAGTATTTTCCATAGCATTGAACCTCACATGCAGAAGTGCTTGATTTGTTAATACTAAAAGACAAATCCTAAAGCTGATGCTCTAGTGGTACAAGCCTAGGATTTCTCTTGAAAGCACTGTTAGAGTTGTATTTTAATTCTTTGTGTTTTTGTACTGAACAGTTATTGCCATATACGACTTCCACTTTAAGAAGAAGATAAATACTAAAAGTTTGGGAATAGATAAGAAATTTTTATAGTCTTAGATTACCTTCTAAGCCATTTCAGATGTTTTCCAGTGAGATGACTAGAAAGGAACATAGTCATTCCTAGATAAAACCAAAATTGATGTGCATCAGGGAGTTATTCAAGTCTTATTTTTTATTTTGCTATGTATTTTTAGATGTTTCTGGGTACTAAATTAAGTAGAGGTTTTAAAATGTTGAGTCTTCAATACCAAAAATTTTTCCTCCCTTAAGTATTAAATTTAAACTGGCTCAATAACTCAAAATTGTGTTCTAGTACTCAGTTTGGATTTCATGAGAATTAACTTATATTACTTATATTACTTATATTTTCTTTTCAGATCAATATGAAAGATAATAAAAACGCCAAGTATATTGAAAATCATATTTCATCAAATGACTTGAGAGCTTTTGTATTTGAGAGTCAAGAAGATATGGATATTTTTCTCAAAGAGGCAAGTGACCAGTGTAATACTTGGACTCACCTGGTGCTTATCTTCTGGTACTTTAGGTTTTAAATTCAAACTAAAGCAAAAAATAGTGACTAATTATACCAGCAGTAACTTTTGTATAAAATTACTTGATTTTGTGAATTTCTTTTTTATCTGTCATTATGGGGGAATGATTTTGTTTTGCAAGAGAAGAAACAGCCCACAATTCCATCTGTAACATGTTTTGAAGTTATTTGGAGTTAGTAAGAATAATTCTGTCATACTGTTTTAAGAGAAAAAAAATCCATAATGGTGGACTTTTGGTCTTAGACATCCTTTGTGAACATAAATGTATTGGAATGAACTTGGTTTTTCTTTGATGGGGAGTGTGGGAATGAATATGTTGTTGCTTTTAAATAAAACCTCTTCAACAAGGATGAGAATTCTATATCTGGCTACCAAAACACCACTAGAGAGAGAGTAAGCCACCACAAGGCAATGTGGCTTAGTAGTTAAAGGCACAGACTCTGTAGGTAGGCTGCCAAGATGTGAATTCTGGCTTTGCTACTAAATTGGGCCAGTTTTCTAAATGGTACCGTATGCCATAATTTCCTCATCTGTAAAATGTAGATATTATCTACTTCAAAAGATGGTTATGAGGATTAAATCCCTTAATATATGAAAAGGTGTGTAAACAGTGCTTGTTTGCAATTATTTTTATTACATGTTATCTATATATAAAATATATATTTGATTTATATATATATGTATATATATTTGATATATCTATATAGTTAGCTATTATTAGTGTCAGTCAGATTTCTTTCCTTTTGTGTATGTCACCTTCTTTTAAAAGCCCTAAAGAGTAGGTTTAGATTTTGTTTTGTTTAAATCTTTGTTAGCAGGTATAAATAAGGCCAGGACCCCGAATCATTTCAGTGGTCCTCTATTTCTGTGGTGCACTGGTGTTTGGAAAGAATCCTTACTGTTTTTGGCTTTTACCATATTGCCCTCCTTCTGGTTTGGGAGTTGGCAGAGAATGTGAATATATGGTAATTGCATAAAAAGTTGCATGTATAAAATTATCGGATGGACTCCAGAAAGTTAGACAGTTGTGTAGTTTTGGAATTATTAAAGCTTACGCAGTGAATTTTTGGTCAGGTGTGAGAGCTTTTTGAAGAAGTCAGTTACTTGGATTACAAGTCTGATATATGACGTGCTGTGAAGGGCATTCAGTCAGGTGCAATTAGATGCCTTCTATTGGAAATGGCCTGCTTAGCCAACATGAGTGCCTTTTTTGAGTCAAAAAGTCAGGCTTCCTTTGTGCTAAGGATAGGAATCCTATATGCATAATATGACATGGGTTCCTGAAATTTTGACCTTTATTTTTGTGTGTGTGCTCTGATAAGTAACTTTCCATGGCTTCTCCTCAATAGGACTAGAACTTCCTCTTCCAGGTGTGACCGTGTGTGTATTTTACATTGTGAAATTTATTGTCTATAACCGCCTCCTGTAACATTATCTATTAGAGTACAATTTTCCATACTACATGTATAATAAGTATTATGTCTGCTATACAATTATAGATGGCCTTTATCGGGTTGATGAAGTTTCCTTCTGTTCCTAGTTTGCTGAGACTTTATCATATTTTTCTGCATCGACTGAGATGATCATATATATGGGTTTTGTACTTGTAGATATAAATTAGATTGCTTTGGGGAGCGGTCCATCAGTCTCCCTTTCGGGAATAAACTCTACTTGGTCATGTGTACTGTTCACATACTGCTGGGTTCTGTATATGTTGTGAAGGATTTTTGCATATGTGTTCATGAGGGATATTGTTTTGTTCAGGTTTTGGTATCAGGATTATGCTGGAATCATAGAATGATTTGGGAAATGGCCATTGCACTTCCATATTCGGAAAGGGTTGTGATATTACTGCTTCTTCCTTCGCTGTTAGATAGAGCATGTGTCTTTAACATGTAACAGTGTCATTATCACACTAAAAAGTTTGCTTGAAAGTACCATTAAATCTCCAGTTTCTGATCATCTTACGAACACCAGTAGGAATATAACTTTAAAAATCATTTTGATTGATAGTATCTGGTAATTAAAATATTTTCTTTCCCTTATTTTCAGATACGTGACAATAAAAAGTTAAGAGTAAATGCGGTTATTGCTCCCAACAGCTCATATGCAGACAAAGCACCTTCAAGATCTCTGAATGAGCTAAAGTGAGTCTTGAGAATGTTTTTAGAACTGACCTGTTACTTTGAATATTGAGTAACCTTTTAAATATATTTTAATTATCTCACATAAATATGTTATAGGCTGTATTATTCCCTTTTAGGATCTCTACTTAAGTCTAAAATAAGGAATAATTTAGGAACAGACAAACCATGGAATACTTGCTGTATGGTGGTGATGTTTCAGATCATTGGAGTAATATTGGACTGTTTAATGAAAGACACTAAAATGGTTGGGTATTGGGAAAGTAAAACCAATCATCACTTCATAATGCAGAAGTAATTTCCAGAAGGATTAAATGGAAAATTTGCAATTATAAAAGAGCTATAAGTAAATATCTTAATTCTGAATGTAAGTAAACATTCTAAATATAAAAACAATGGAAGAAACAAAAGAGATTAATAGTTTGTAATCATGAATATGTTAAAGTTTCCTGACAAGGAAATAAGTCTCAACATTAATCAGCTAATATTAAGTGATTTTAAAATATGCAAGAATTTTGGCTGTACCGTTATTAAAATAATTTATATTTTATTATTTGCCACTTGTCAACTATCAGATTTCTGTGCATATTTTTTTTAAGAAAAATGTAGTAAGTGCTTTTCATTTCAGACAGTATGGATTTTTCTCTTACCTTCGAGAATTATTTGATGCACCTGATCCTGTCATGAGCTTCCTTTGCTGCTATTATCATATTCATGAGGTTCCTGTAGGAACTGAAAGGACCAGAGAAAGAATTGAACGGGTAAGAAAGTACTGAGTCAGTACTAGAACCTCCTCTTGTTAACACTTCGTAGCATTAAAAATCAAGCAGAAATTGAAAAGTATTTAAAGAGGTAGGTCATTCTGTTGTTTTTTTTTTTTTCATTTTGTTGTTTTTAACCACAGAGAAATTCTTTGTATTTTACATTTTTAATATACACAAAAACAGTGACTATTGACTACTACTCTGTGATGGGTGTGAGTGATGTGGAGCTACCTAGAGGAAATGCTTTATATCTGTATTTATTGAACAAAGTTGAAGCCTAAAAAGAGACGCCTGTCTTGTTGGACAAATCTGTGTTCAGATATTCTATTACTGGTTTAATCACTTAAATTCTTGTAATCTAGATTATTTTCCAGAGAAATTATATGTTAGAATAGTAGGTTGGGTGTAGAACTGTTTTGGTAAGCCCTTCTTTTCTTAAAGCTGCCCCTGAAAATTATCTCCCTTCATAGGATCTCTTTTCCTGGCTAGCATAGCACACACTCGTAGTTCCTATATTCCGCTCGTGCTAGGAGTTCTCTCCTCCTCACGTAAACGATCTCCAAGACTCACATTACATTTGTTGGTGTCTATCACAGGCAGAAACAGGAAAGAAATCTCTTCATCCAAAACAGGTTTTTCCATAACACCACTTTGAGTGGTTTTTGCTTATAAGCATCTACGACACAGAGACCCAACGAGTACTTATTATATTGAATTTACTACAAAATGTGTTTTAAAATTTTACCACGTAGTATACTGGTATCCCTAGGACAACTCATTTGTAATGTAGGTACTCTTAATACTTTACTGACATAAGATAGAAATGAGGGTTCATTACCAACCATTTGGGGGCGGGGAGAACAAAAACAAAACCCCACCTAGATAATTATAGTAAGTTGCATGTGTCTTTGATTAAAAATTACATTATGGGGAACATTTGAGGAAATGGATGTAAGGACTCTCCATGTGGGTATATCCCTCCTATCATTTAGAAAACAGGACAAGACCATATATACATATAAGACCCTGTATGGACTTGTTCTCATTAATTTCTAGGACTCTCCCCTTTGGTTAAATTGTCTCCTGCCAGCCTTGGGTCATGATGTCCTTTTTGTTGGGAGTGCCTTTCCCTCACTGTCTCTGTCCTCTTACATTTATTAGAACTTGAGTAGCCTTCTAGCTCTCCTTTCATTCCAAATTATTCAGCAATTTGTGGATGCCAGATAATACCCTGTTAAACCTAAGTGTGCTTAAGTATGCCTTATCTCTTCACTTAGAGTATAAACTTCTGGATAGAAACAAGCCACAAGAGTATTGGTAGTGAAGCTTCAGAGATAGGAAAAAACTGTATTATGAAAGCCTGCTCTTTATTAATATTCAGAAATACATAAAATAATGTTATTGTCTTCAGAATGTGCTTTAGTTTTTGGAACTTCTTGTTTAAGTTCTTGAGAGACAAGCTGTCTGAAAAATGCAAAAAAAAAAGTTTGAGATCCTTACAGTGTTTCCAGGAATTAAATATGATTGTGTGGCTGTGAATAATATAACTAAGGAAAGGTGAGAATCATTGACTTAGTTGAGCTACCACAGGTATGTGTCCTCAACAGCTGGGTCCTGGTATCTCTTCTGCAGACCCAACAAAATTCTAAAAGGACCCTTACTTGGGAGAGATTCCATAGTCAAGTAGAAGTATAGCCACTTTTGCTCTCGTTGTTGGGGTTTTCTCCCTTCTCTCTTGTGTAGTGTTTTCCAAAATGATAACCTGAAGAAGATAAAAAAGTGTAGCCACCTTTTTAGAGATGTTGCTGGAGAAGTTAAAAAAAAAAAAATACAAAGTACATGTGTTTTGATCTTCTAAAATTACTTGATCTGTATTTTCCAATGCTTCGGTCCTTTTAAAAATATTTTAATTAGGTGTACACTAACATTTGTTTGACATTGTTTGACCTCTGTACCAGGTAATACAAGAAACCCGGTTAAAACAAATGTATACAGCAGAAGAAAAGTATGTGGTGAAAACTTCCTTTTATTCAAATAAAGTTATTTCTAGTAACACATCCCTAAAAGTAGCGCAGTTTCTCACAGTCACTGTGGATCTCGAGCAAAGACGACACTTAGAAGAACAGCTAAAGGTTGGTTATTTTGAATACTAAAACAGAATATTAACTGGATTTGTAATGCTTTAGCTAGAATTGTTTTTAAAATAACAATTTGGAATATTTTGTAGGAAATTAATAGAAAACTGCAAGCAGTGGAAGCAGGGTTGATCGCCTTATATGAGAGAAACAAACATCTAGAACACAAAGACAATGAACTTAGACAAAAGAAGAAGGAGCTTCTTGAAAGGAAAACCAAGAAAAGACAACTGGAACAAAAAATTAGTTCCAAACTGGGAAGGTACGATTCAGCCTATTTGGGCAAAGGGGTGGGGGGCGGGGTACAGGGCACTACGAGGGTATTGTTATTAGTTACACGGCCATCCCTTGTTTTATTGCACTATGGAGGTACTCCTTTTTTTTTTTTTTTTAAACACATGGAAGGTTTGTGCGGCCCTGTGTCAAGCAAATCCGTTGGCGCCATTGTTCCAATAGCATTTGCTCCCTTTGTGCCTCTTTGTCACATTTTGGTGATTCTGACCATATGTGTGGAGTGATCTGGACTCTCTGGAAGCTCAAGGAATAGTGAGCATTTTTTTAGCAGTGAAGTATTTTTTAGACATAACACGGTGGCACACTTAATGGACTACAGTATAGTGTAAACACAACTTTTCTGTGCACTGGGAAACCACAAAACTCTTTGGTCTCCCTTTATCGCAGGGGTCTGGAACCAAATCTGCAGTATCTCTCACGTGTGCCTGGACCCTGTCGTGATGATATAATTCCCACAAACACGTTTTATCCAAAAAAAGTTGTCGGGAGGGCAAAAGTCAGTGAATCTTAAGTGGTGTGAGTTTCCTGTCCCCTAATTAGCTGTTTTTAACCCCTAGACCCATTTCCATGCTTGAAAGTTACTGAGGACCTTGAGGAAGCTTTACTTATGTGGTTTGTATCATTGATATTTACCACATCAGTAATTAAAACTGAGGATGTTTAAAATACTTGGGAAAACCCATGGTTTTCTAAACAAAATATGTTTACCAGGAAGGGTGGCATTGTTTTATATTTTTATCAGTCTCTCGAAATGAGACGGATGTGTTTCATATCTGCTTACTTGCAGTCTGTTAGGAGATGTTGCTTTGAAACAGGAGAAAAGGTGGCCTCACGTAGACTTGTAGTTGGAGAAGGAAGGGGTACTTAAACAGACCTTTCAGCTGCTGTCTGTCCTCTTTAACACGATGTCCCAACCTGCCCAGCTGTGGTTTACTGAAGCTCAGTGGCAATGTGAAATCCGGGTCAGTGAAGTAGAGTACGCTTACATTACAGTCCACGCCACTGTAAGTGGGTCTTGTACCCGATAATTTTGTTACATCGTGCATCGGTCCTTTAGAAAATGTTGGTTCACCAAGCCGCAGAGGTGTTTGAGACGTTGACATATTTTAGTGTGTAATACCAAAAAATATAATGATGTTGATTTGCAGTCCCATCAGAAGAATCTTTAAGAATTAGAAAGCTGTCAGGCTTGCAGTGGTAGACACAAATTCCTCCAAAATCCAATTTGCACATGACAGTTGTTTATCATTGTTGACAAATATTGGTCGTTATTTTTCTTGAAGTGATAAACTCACTTTGTTCACTTTTGGTTTGGGGTGGGGGGAGTAAAATCTGCCAAATACTTAAGTCTAAATAATGATAGTTTATTCTTTGAAATAAAAATGTTATTTCATGAAAGAAGTATCTAGTCCACCTCCCAACTCAGTCACACAAGTGCTTTTTCTGTGAGTCAACCATCATACTTTGGTGGGGTGCATTGTATTTCATCACACTGAGTATTATTATAAAGATACATACTCCGTTACCAGCGGGAGGCGGTTGGAGATGCCAGCAGGGGAAGATACTGAACTCCCCTCCTCCCACGGACCCAGCAAATGAACAGCTACGTGTGAGAGCGTTCCCTCTGAACCCTGAAAACAAACTCAGCAGCTCTTCTGTAACAAAGGATGTAAGGCTCACCGCCGGAAGGGTAGGAACTACAGAGACAGGATCTCGCACAAAACCCCACCCCTAGCGTGGTGACCAGCACTTGGGAAGGATATCACAAATACGGAGTTGTTCCCTGAGGAGCAAGGAGTTTGTGCCCCACGTCAGGTACCTCCAGCCCTTGGGTCCTCTACCGGAGACGTGAGTCCCCAGGAAGTCTGGCTTATACACAGGAGAACAATACAGCAGTTGCGAACTGACTGTGCACCTTAAGGGTTTGTGCAAAGACTCACCACAGGACCCTGGGCGAAAGCAACAGTGTGACAAGTGCTTAGGCCGCATGTGGTGGAGACTCGTTTCTCATCTTACAGCATCTGCCCACGGGGCAGGAGCCTCATGGGAATCCCTCCTGGGACACAGGCACTGGTGGGCACCACTCTTGTACTCTCCCTCGAACCTGCTAATGGGGTGTATGGCACCCCCGCAGTCCCTGCCAGAGCTGGGCGCCCCAGGGTCTGAAACAATCTTCCTGGCAGATTACTATCCCCAGGGCACTGCACAGACAGCAGTCTGAAGCTCTCCAGACTTCTTGTGAAAGAGACCTACTCACCTGTCCTAGAACTTCAGCCGTGGGGGGTTCAGGATTACCACATATCTAGAGGCTACGAAATTAGTCTCAGGGAACATGATCCAGGAGATGCCATCTTTGTACTCTGTTGACCTTGCTGAAGCTTGCCGTTGCCTCCCAGAAAGGAGCTCTTACACTCATCTGGAGCCCTGATTTTTCCAAGTTTCCTAGGGGACGCTTCCAGGTTGCCTGGTCTATAGACCAGCAGGGTTTGTGGTGGTCCCGGGACTGAATCTATATTTGCATACCTTAAAAGTGGCTGCCTGAGCGTCCTAGCTTCTAGCTTCTCTTCTGCCTGAAACTAGGAAGAGACAGAGACCCCTTCCTCTGGAACACTCACAGGACTTGGCACTCTCTCAGCAGCTGGGACCTGTCAAGCATCATGAGGTTGCTTGGACCACAGAGGTTCATGTCACCACCAAGAGCTAGAGGAGGCTTAAATGACACAGTTCAGCTCCATGAAGCCTTTCAAGACTTGTTGAGGGTTGTTTCATCTGCTGCTTAGAAACCAATACAGAGTCAAGCAAAATGAAGAGTATGTTCAAATGAAAGAACAAGGTAAAATATCAGAAAAAGAACTGTTATGAAATGGTGATAATTTACCTAATAAAGAAATCAAAGTAATGGTTATAAAAATGTTTACCCAACTTGCAACAGGAATGAACACAGCAAGAGCTTCGATAAAGTGTAAGAAAGTACCAAACAGACTTCACAGAGCTGAAGAATATAGTAACGGAATTAAAAAATACACTGGAGGGGTTCCAACAACAGGCTAGATGAAGCAGAAGAAAAATCAGTAATGTGGAAGACAGTAGTAGGATTCACCCGATAGCAGAAAAGAATTTTTCTTTCCTTTTTTCAGAGTGCGCATGTGTGCAAGCAGGGGTGGGGGGGGGGGGGGAGAAGGAGAGCGAGAATCTTAAGCAGGCTTGACACCCGGCGCAGGGCCTAATGGGGGCTCAGTCTCATGACCCTAAGAATCATGACATTAGCCGAAATCAAGAGTTGGACACTTAACTGAATGAGCCACCCACGTGCCCCGAAAACAGAATTTTAAAAAGTAAAAATAGCTTAAGGGGCCACTGGAATAACATCAAGCAGAATAATTTCACATATGAGTCACAGGAGGAGGGAAAAAAAGGAGCAGGAAACATATTTGACGAAGAAGTAACTTCCCTAACCTTGAGAAGAAACAGACATCCAGATCTGGGAAACCCAGAGAGTTGACATAAGAATAAATGGAAATCTGTTCCGCAGAAAAGCACTGATTTTTTTACTGAAAACAAAGCACAGTCAGACGCCAGTGTGACATTGACATTCCTCAATAATGAAGAATTTACACAATTAATGTTCGAAGCTTTTGATGTTTGTTTTGTTTTTAAGCCATCATGACATGACTGATGGAAGTGTTTTGTGTCTGAGAGAATATAACTTCATTACTTCAGTATTTACCATTTGATCTTGTGGATCAAAGTATTTTATCCCAGAGGGAACATTCACGGGTTTAAAAAAAATACTCTGTATCCATCTGCTGGAAAGTGATTCGTTAACACTAGAATATTTAATATCAATTTGTTGTCAAATGCTTTGAGGAAGCATAGGAGACCAAAGGAGTCATGTATCTATGAATATGTGTAATTTATAGGAAATTTCAGATCAGTAAACAGTGTATCCAAATAAGCACAGAATGGTTTCAGAGGAATGATACAAGGCACAGATTGGCCCTAAGATGGTCGAGATCGTATTACAGCTATTGTCCGATTAGCTACTACTTAGTGTACTGTTGAAGAGCTTAAAGAAGAGTTTTAGGCATCTAGACATAGTTTAGAATTTTATTGCTAGGTCCCAAGGAACTACCTATGATAGGATATTTGCCTTTCAAGTTCTATGACCATCCAGTTATGATTATCATGGGATGGTCCAGAACACTTGCCAGAAATGTCACGAGCACTTAATGCAATATGGGACAAGCTACATCCTGTCATCACACATTTCTGAACAAAGGACCACAGTGGATTTGGCTTCAGACTCACTGTAACCTCGATGTTCAAGGCCAGAGTGTATTGTTTGTACTCACGGCATACTGAATTATGCAGAAGTTAGGGGCGAAATACGATGAGTACTTGGCATTGAAGGGTCTCTTCCTGAGACAACTGCTGACAAAAGCCAAGATTCTGGGTCTGATAATTGTATAGATAGAGTCAAGCCTCGAGGAAGCATTGAAAAGGTTTGATCACAGCCCAACCCCTTCTGCTTCCTTCCAGAATTCAAGAAAATCCTCTCACACAGCAACCTCAGACCCTTCCCCGACACCACCAGAGACCCCACAGATCCTTGCACTCCTCCCAGACACCATTTACCAGCTCCTGAAGAGATGGTAACAAAGAAGGTCATTGCTTAGTCAGTCTGTCGTGCAGACATTGATACAGCCAGTGAGGTCTCAAGCTGCAAATGGCCCAGTTCCGTAAGCCTTGTCTCAGCCTGTTTTTAGCTCAGTTACAAGCCGCGCAGCATCTGATAGACCAGTTGGAGCAGCAGACATGGGTGACGGAGGCAAATACTCATCAGCCACAAGAAAACTAAGGAAAATTGAAGAACAAACTTCAAATGGGCCATGGTTAAGGGGCTGCAGATATTTTTACAACAGTCAATCCCTGAGTCAAATTTGGATTCCATTCACCTTTCTTCGGGAAATTCATCTAACATCCAGCAACTTGTACCTTCAATTTTAAGGACCAGGGTTTTTACACCACCCAGAATTAAAGTGGACTGAATACCAGACACAGTGGGACACTCGACGCGATTCAGCCGCAGACTTTACAAAGTCCACCCAGTCAGCACTGAGCTGGCACCGTCAGCCGGACACAGAGCCAGCTCGGAGCCCCGCTGGGTGACACGATGATGGTTTCATCACTGGAACCAGGATCCAGATTCCATCTAGCATGCCACAAAACAGCCCCGTGGACGCACAAGATTTTCTCAAGGTCAGCAGCTCGTGGTTAGTGATCACGTTCGTCCCTGCTCCCTGAGCACAGACACTGTGCATCGCGCGCAGCAGCAGAGTTCCCAGCTTGCTCTCGTTCAGCAGCCGTCTCAGGCTCAGCGGACCCCCCCTACCGCAGCGGTGTTTACAGGCGGGAAGGATTCCCGTGGGCTTACCCTCTCTGCTGCATTCCCACTCCCCCAGGGCACTTTCCCTCAATCCCATCACCAGCAACACCAGACTGACCTGCTCTTCTGAGGTGCAGCCACAGAGAGCATGTGCCTCCTCTGACCTCGGGAGGAAGGGGATGGCCGTGAAGAGTTGCTCAGAGGAGCTGAAGCTAGGGTAAGTCCTAGTCGCTTCACAAGAAGCAGTATTGAATGCTTGAGTTGCTGGCATTAGTTATTAGCAGGGAAAATGGTGCCTACTGCTACAAATATACTTTAAACACCAACCAGTGGGAGATGACAGCGTTGGGCTTTCCCAGCTCTTTTTTGATGAGAGAAAGTAGTAGATTGCCAAATATTGAGCTTAGCTGTGAAACATGGTCTCCAGTCAATCAGAGAGGCGCTAACGGTATTAGTAACGTGTGGTTCTATGCCTGTTTTCAAGTATTACAGGACACATCGCTGTCCGGTTCAGGGCACAATGATGCCATGATGATAGTCTGGTAGACTCAGTAGGCCCCTTCCCGAGCCCCTCTCCCTTTTCAGAGAATGATGGGATAGTAATTAATGTCAGAATGTTGTGTAGGTACCAATTTTCTATGTACAGATGCTGTAAGTACTATGGATGTGTCTGGATAAAAGAGAAGCCAAAAAAAATGCTATCTTAAGAGATGCAGAAAAAGGATTTGACAAAATACAACATCTGGTTTTTATTAAAAACTCAGCAGTGTGGGCACAGAGGAAACATAGTTCAATATAATAAAGACCATATATGGCACATTCACAGCTAACACTATACTGAACAGTGAAAAGCTGATATATGTTCCTTTAGCATCAGGTTCAAGACCAGGATGCCCACCCTCCCCACTTTTATTCAGCATAGTATTAGAAGTTAGGATTTCTGGTCAGAGGAGTTAGACAAGAAAGAAATAAAAGGCATCTAAATTGCAAAGAAGTAAAACCGGCACTATTTGTGGATGACATGCTTTTACATAGAAAACTTCAAATATTCCACCAAAAGAAACTTGTAGGACTAATCAACAAATTCAGTAAAGTCACAGGGTACGCAATGGGCATATAAAAATCTGTTGTGTTTTCATATATTAACAATGCACTGAAAGATGAATTAAGAAAGTCCCATTTATAAAAATTGCACCGAAAAAAAATGCTTAAGAATAGATTTAATCCTAACCAAGGATTTCAAAGACCTTATACTGAAAACTGTAACACACTGAGGAAAGAACTTAAATGATACAAATAAATGGAAAGATTTTCTGTGCTCATGGGCTTGCAGAATTAATACTGTTCAAGCGTCCATGTTACCCAAAGCGATCTATTTCCTAATTCCAGTGGCATTTTTCAGAATTAGAAGAACCCTGAAAATTTATGGGACCACAAAAGATCCCAAATAGCCAAAGCAGTCTTGAAAAACAGAGCTAAAGTCATCAAGCTCCCGGATTTCAAACTATATCACAAAACTGTATTAATCAAAACAGGTATTGACCTAAAAACAGACACGTAGATCAGTGGAACAAAATAGAGAGCCCAGAAATAAACCCATGTATCTATGATCAGTTACTTTATGACAAAAGACATAAGAATACAGAAAGAATGAAGAAAGGATAATCTCTTCAATAAGGAGTGCCGGAAAAACTGTACGGCCCCACGCAAAAGATTGAAACTGGACCACAAGCTTACACCAGACAGAAAAATTAACTCAAAATGGATTCAAGACTAACATAAGACCAGAAATCCTAAAACTCCTGGAAGAAAACAGTGTTGGCAGTAAGTTTTTTGGAACTGACTCCAAAGACCTTGGCAACAAAAGCAAAACTAGACAAACAGGACTCCATCAAACTTAAACGCTTCCGCACAGTAAAGGAAGCCATCGCCACGCCGAGAAGGCACCCTATGGAATAGAGAATATTTGGAAGTGATGTATTCAGTAAGGGTTTAATATCTAAAATGTAATGAATTCCTACAGCTCAATAGCAAAAAAAACCCCAATCTGATTAACAAATGGGCAGAGGATCTGAAAAGACCGATGTTTTTTCAAAGACGACCTATAGATGGTCAACAGGCACCTGAAAAGGTGCTCTGTGTCACTGGTCATCAGGGAAATTTAACCACAGTGAGATACAACCTCACACCTATCACAATGGCTATTATCAAAGCACCAAAAATACCAAATGCTGACAAGGATGCAGAGAAAAGGGAACCCTTGTCCACTGTTGGTGGGGATGTAAATTGTTGCAGCCGTTGCGGAAAACAGTACGGAGGTTCCACAAAACATTAAAAATAGAAATACCATATGATCCAGTAATTTCACTTCTGGGTATTGATTCAAAGTAAACGAAAGCACAGGTTTGAGAGGTTGTCTGCGCTCTCCTATTCGTTGCAGCATTATGTACAGGAGCAAAGACGTGGAAGCATCCTCAGTGTCCATGAATAGGTAAAGAAGTGAGATACACACAGACACTTGCACGTGTGTGTGTGCACACGCTGCACTACTACGTAGCCATTGACAAGAACGAAATCTTGTGTGACATGAGTGGAACTTGAGAGTATTATGCTAAGTGCAGTAAGTTAGACAAATGCCCTAAGATTTCAGTTATATAGTGCAATCTGAAAACCCAATGAACAAACAAAAACACATAGATACAGAGAAGAGATGGGTGGTTGGGAGGGGGCGGGGAGTGCTGCGGGGTTTGGTGAAGCTGATCAAGAGGTTCGAACTGCCAGTATAAAATAAAGACTCAGGGGAAGGTAATGTATGGCGTGTGACTGTAGTTAATGATAGTGTACTGCATATTTGAAAGTTGCTGAGCGTGGGTCTTCGAAGTTTTCTCTACCAGGAAAAACTTCTATAACTATGTATGGTGACAGATATTAACTAGATTTTTGTGGTGATCATTTCATGATATATACAGACATAGAATCTGTATGTTGCACACCTGGAACTAATATGTTATGTCAGTTATACTTGAAGTAAAAAAAATATATAAGATTGATGACTTAATAGTTAATTTTTACTGTCGTCAATAATATTATAGTTAATTTTTACTGTCATCAATATTAATTGAATTTGACATTTCTGAAATGTTTGAGTATACGGCAGTGAAGAATCTCACGACTGTGAGTATACTTTGGTGCTACTACCGAGATTTGTTCCAGAGTACTAGCGTTTTTATTCACCATTGCTTTATACCATCAGTGCAAACATCACTACAGTGAATGGGGCACTTGAAGTCTTCTTACAACAATGAAAATAGTTCATGATTCCCCTGAAATCGTTTCAGGGTTCGCCACAGGCCTCTGGAACGACTGACCCAGACATATATCCAGAATAATAGGTCCATTGAATTTGGATTGGAGGGAGAGGAGAGAAGGCAGTACAGGCAGCAAGATGATCAGTCCAGACCATTAGGCTGTGTATCTTCTCACCGATTTTGAAAGAGAGTAAAAGAGGAGGAGAAGGAGATGCTGATTTTCACAGAAGAGAGTGGCCACCTGCGGGTTTATCCCACTCCTTCAAGTGTAATGTCCCTTGTTACAATTGGAATTATGTCTGCCTTAGCCTTAATGATAACGTATTCCACAGATTCTATACAAAGATGTGAATACTCTAGATCTTACCTGAAGGAAAACTGCTAGCTCACTGAGAGTACCCAGGCAACTGTTCTCAGAACTGATTATACGTCTTACTGTATTCGGATATTGTGTAGAAACTGGGATATATAAGAGGGGATAAAAGCTACCTGGGTGTTCATTCTAGGGGAAGGGAACATGGCTTCCAGGTCAAAGGTTTTTCCCATGGTCTGCCTCAGACCTGACTCTTTGTGATTATCCTTTTTTTTTTTTCTATAAAGATTTAGATATTAATGGCATAGTCTATCGTTGATAATGAATGACCGCTCACTGCCTTGAGCTAAGGTATCTGTTTACCTTGACCTAATGTACTATGTGGTTTTAAGCACATTCCTAAATTGATCATACATGAAATGCATTAAGAGAATTTGTTCTTTTACTGTTCTTTGTTGTTGTTTTTAAACCGTTGTCCATTAACAATTACTGAAAATGTAACAGTGTACCTTTGCTGCTTAAAGCAAGATACTATTTAGTTTGGCTGCCTAGATGGTTTTCATCTCTAAGCCTCTTTTCAGCCTTCTCCTTTGGCCTCATTCCTGTCTTTCATCATCTACAAGACACTTAACCTTCCTGTTTGCTCCCCTGGACCCATTGACTAAAACTAATGTGGATTTTTGTAGTGAAAGGGCCTTTCATACCTATCACCAGCAAGCTTCTCATACCTATAGTTAATCACCTCTAGTTACGGAACTCCTTTCCCTTAGATTGACTTCCAACTTTTTCCAGTCTCCTTTCACTTAACTCATTTCACCTCACCTCCCTGGCCTCCTCTACTCTCTCTTTCATGTACTGTTCAGGGCCCTCTCCACAACCTCTGCTGAACTTGTTCCTTCTTGTGTATTACTCTGTCCAAACTGGGTTCCTGCTTTTACCCAGGAGCCAACATGGTGGTGTGTAAGAGAACTTGGACTGGTGCCAAACACACCTTAACCACATACTATTCATAGTCTTAGGGAACTTCTCTACCTATTTTTCGTTTCTTCTCCTTGGAGAGCAAAATAGTATTCATTTTTAGTGTTGTATTAGCTTTTTACTATATATTTTTAATCTGTTAATCTAATCTCCCCAGCTAAGCTACTTTAGGTAAGGGACTGTGTGTGAACAACATTAATAACAATGGTGTTAGTAACTAATAGTCATCGGGTTAGGACCAGGCACTGTACTAAGTGTGTTACATATTTTACCTTTTTAAAATTTTCATCATAGCTCCGTAGGGTAAATACTATTACTTTGTCCAATTTAGAGATAAAGAAACTAAAGTTCAGAAGAGTATCTTGTCTAGGGGCACCTGGGTGGCTCAGTCGGTTAAGCCCCGGCCTTCGGCTCAGGTCATGATCTCAGGGCCCTGGGATTGAGCCCCGCGTCAGGCTCCCTGCTTGGCGGAGAGCCTGCTTCTCTCTCCCTCTGCCTGCCACTCTGACTACTTATGTTCTGTCTGTCAGATAAATTAAAAAGGGTAACTTGTCTAGTGATACTGGTCATTAGTGGCAAAGAGGAGATCAAATCCATCCTTCTGACTCTGGATCCTATACCGTTACCCCCATGAGTACGTAAACTGTGCACATACTATCTCAACAAATACTTTCTGCTCCTGAATGGTTACATAACAAGATTCTTTAATCTAGAAGCTAGTAGTGTTTCTGTCTGAGTAGCATTGCTTAAAAAGCCCATCAAACAGCAGGAGATCTAAGGATTTGGTTTCAAACCTTGTGCGAACTCTGATTTCTCGATCATTTATGTGTTTCATACAGTTTAAAGCTGATGGAACAGGATATTTGCAACCTTGAGGAGGAAGAACGAAAAGCAAGTACCAAAATCAGAGAAATAAATGTTCAAAAAGCAAAACTTGTTACTGAATTAACAAGCTTTGTAAAGGTAAGGCATTTTCTTAATTTTAGTCACTTTTTTATAGCAGGTTACATAAGTTAGATTTTAAAAAGCTCTTGCTAAGAGTATACTATCAGTAATTTTAACGTTGACATATTTCGTTATAGGTCAGTGAATGGGTTAAAAGCATTCATTAAGCTATTATGTTCCAGATGATTCATTTAAACATACAGAATTTAAAAATTCTCTTGTAAGAAATCGTTGTAAAAAGAACTACTTGTTTATCAGTTGCATTAGAAAAATGTTCTCTTTCTCAGTTTATAAATCTTTAAAAACTATTTTTTTTCTTAGTTATCAAAAAAATTAAACTTTTAGGGATTTTTGTTCCTAGATTTGTACTTCTTTGCATATACAAAAAGTTGATTTAATTCTTCAAAATACTACAGTGATCTCTGAGAAGAACAAATTAGAATCGGATTACATGGCTGTGTCCTCACAACTCCGTCTCACAGAGGTACAGTTTTTGCTTTTATTTTTTTATGTTGGGGTTCCAGCCTCAGACCGGTTTGAAAACCTGTGTCATCACTTGGGATATGCATTTTGTTAATGTTCTTTAGTTTACAAATGTAATGCGTTTTGCAGATGAGGAAGCATTATTTGAGACACTGTAGTGCGCATTTTATGTTACTTGGTTGGGGGAGGTACGGTAAAAGAGGATCTTACGTAGATCACTTGACCAGCAGAGTCTCCTATCTGTTCTCTTAACCCACATAAACTACGGTCCCACTGTCAGCAGGCGGCAGCTGGTGGCCTTTACTGCAGTATGTATATCCCGTAAAACACAGTGCAGATGAGTTAGTCATCACCAAGAGTGGCTTTAGTGTAGTTTTGGTGATTTAATCTTCTGGTAATATCGGTTTATGAAAATATAAATATTAACATAACGTGCAGAGGGTGAAATGGGATGCACTAAAGTGAACAAAAATCTAACGACAGAGTGCTAGTGACAGTGGCATAGTTTTGAGCCTTCCAAATTCTCTCCCAAAAATGGAAGAGCAGCTAGGATAACAACCACAAACCATGGACAACACAGACAACAAAACTAAGTTTTGGAGTAGGCCTGCTGGTACGGCAGTTTACTCTCCCCCATCCCCCAGCGTTAGCAGCAGACCCTTCAAGGTAAGGGCACAGTCCCCCACAAGCCTGCCCTTCAGGCTCCAGCCCCTCCCCCTCGAAGGCCCAAGAGTAAGTCAAGATAATCCTATGACTCAACGCCCCAACCCTCTGTTCACATGATTTGTCTTTCTGGCATTGTCTGTCCCTTTCTTGAGGCATCTCCTAAGCTTGAACGTAGTTATGATCCAAGGAGTGGGCTATCCAAGGATAGGATGTGTAACCTATCACTCAGAAAATTCCTAGGGTTTTAGAGTCTCCTTCCCAAACCCCAGGGGCAAAGGCCTAATTCTTTATTACACAACATGTACGAACTCCAGCATGTCAGTGGGTAAGAATAAGCAGCAGTAGCATGACTAGCGTGTTGCCAGTAAGTATGTGGTAAATGGGAAGAGTTCGGGGAACCCAAAAATGAGGTCACCAACAGGTTCTCCTCTCTAAACGAAGGAGGCCCCACAAGGTGTGGACAGCTCAGCAGATCAGTTTGAGAATAGCTGAAACTGAGAGGTGACTATAGGCTCTAGAAAGGTCAGATGGTGCAGTGGGGGTCCAGGCCCTGTGAATTCTCCGACCAAACTGAGTTCAGGTTGGTTTGCAGAAGCACGCTGCTTACTGAGAGCCAGGGCAATGTGGTACACTAAGGAGACAGTAAAATTGGTCTTACGTGGTTTTAAGGCTGAGAAAGTAGCTGACACGCAGCACTAAAAACGGCGGAAGAGAGACAGCTGAAGTAAAATAGAATATAGTTCCTGATTGTCCCATAGCTATTATCAGGAAATAAAATGATATTACTTTACTTCAACGTGGATGCTTTGGGAGACAGAAGTAAGGAAGAATTTCAATACTGTTTATAGTGAGAACCAACAGGCAGTATTACAAAAAAAGATATAAAGGACATAGCACATTATATAAGGTATTTGTGCAAACTTTCCTAAATACCCAAAGATACACCAAGAAAACAAGAGGGAGATAAAACACATCATATCACTAAAGATTAGATATTTTATTTATCTACATACATGCCCTCAAAGTAAATATGACATAAAATAGCAGAAATAAGGCCAAACATCAGTCTTGTCATTAAGTATAAAAGGATGTAATTCATCCTAAAAAAAAGACTATTTCCAAGTTCTAATATGATGCAGAATGTGAGAGATACATCTTTAAGAAAGAGATTGAGAAAGGTTTAAACAAGAGGCTATAGAAGGCCAAGGGATATTTTTTTTAAATCACAGAGACCCAAAATAACAAAAGTATCAATATTTATGAAATCACGATACTTTAAACACGATACTTTAAACAAATTAGTAGTATCGGTCACCTTTGGAGGATATTAGAGAAACAGCTCATTATTTTGAAGAATGACAAGGAAAGAATCTAATATTTATCCAGAATTTCCTAGGTGATGTACGAGGATAAATAAGAGAAGTTCCTTTTTACGGAAGCATTCCAGATAATAAATGCAGAGAGAATTATAGTAATAGACTATCACCACTTTGCAGCTGCTAATGAATCAGGGGATCCCATTAGCTGCTACAATCACACACACACATTAACCAGATATTTTTATGTATACCCTCAGAAAGACATAACAGGTTATTTCAATCTGATTAAAGCTCTGGCCCAGGAAGTGTCAACATCAGCACTGCCAATATTGTACACTGGAGAATGTCGAACACAGCATCTCTGCCCTTTACTTGCTAGATGCCAGCAGTCTACCCCTCCCCACTCCAGTGGTGACAGTATTGCCAGAGTACCCTGGGGGACAAAAGTACTCCCCTTTCAGAACCACTGCTCTAAAACTACCACTTTCAAGTCTTCAGAATACTCTAGTTTATAATTAGATCTCCATTTGGATGACAAATTATCATCAGAAATATTTGATCCTATTTTGATTTTGTAAAACTTACAGTTGAAAAAGTAAATTCATGCACCCAAGTTGTTCTAACTAAACCTTTTCTGATAGCCGGAGTATTGGTTTTTATTTTTAAGTTAATTTAAACTAAAAATTTAGTTTCTCCATGATAACTAGCTGCATTTTAAGTGCTTAATGGCCATGTATGACTTGTGCCTACTGTATTGGATAGTGCAATATCTAAGAAAAGGAAAAAAGGGAGAGAGAACCTAATTAAGGTAAAAAGCTCTTTAAAAATATATTAACCAAATAAAATGGATGGACATAATTTAGATCCCAGTTTGAACAAAGCAATTATTAAATTTTTTCTAAGAAATGGAAGTTTGAATACTAACTCAATAAAAGATTTCATTGACAATATTTTTAGAATTGATAATGTGGTTATGGTTTTTTTAAGGTCAGAAATACATTGTTTTAATATTTATGAAGAAAATAGAATGTCTGGAATGTGTTAAATCCTTCAGGGAAGAAGGGAGTCTAGATGGCGTATACATGACACTATCTTGATCTTGAGTTTAGAATTGTTGAAGCTGGATGATAGGTACCTGAAGGTTTACTATACTATTCTCTGTCATGTATGCTTGAAGTTTTCCATAATAAAAAAGAAAGAATGCCAGGCAGCACAGGACAGTGATTTTTGAGGGAAGGGGAAACAGCAAGGTGATCCCTGTGATGGCCTTCGCTTTACCGCCAGGAGAGTTTCCAGTTCACAGTGTAGGGGAGAGGAAGCCAGCTGGAAACAGAGTCCCGCACTACAGATCTTACAAACGGTAAAATGGTGAACAACTTTCAGGCAGTAAATCTGACAATTTAGAAGAAATGGGCAAACTCTTTACAAGCTCCAAAAGTCCCTGAAGGAAGAGCTAATTAGAATAGCCCTATATTTACTAAAGAAATTAAAGTTATATTTAAAAACCTTCCCACAAGGAAAACTCCAACCTAGAGGCCTTAGAGAATTCCAAGGAAAAGTAGCAGTTCTACCTAGAGTCTTCAAAAGGTAAAGAGGGGTCGGGGAGCGGGGGATACTTCAAGACAGATTGTATGAGGCTAGCATTCTCGAGTATCAAAACCAGATTAAACTATAGACCAGTATCTCATGAACCATAGCTGCAAAAATTCTTCTAAAAAGTTAGCAAATGAGGGATGCCTGGGTAGCTCAGATCATGATCCTAGGGTCCTGGGATTGAGCCCTGCATTGATTTAAAGATTTACAAATTTAAAAAAAAAAAAAGTAATCCAACAGCATATAAAAGAGTAATACATCCTAACCAAGTGAGTTTATCCCAGAAGTACAAGATTGATCGAACATTTGGTAATTCATCAGTGTACTCCATCATGTGAACAACTACAGGAACACCAGATGATTGTCATAGTATATACAGAGAAAATATTTGCCAAAGTCTAGCATCCTTTCATGATAAAAACTTTATGTATCTAGAAATAGAAGGAAATCATCCAAAACCAGTAGCTCGTATCATACTCATTGATGAATGAATGAAGCTTTCCCCTAATGATTTAAACAAGGAAAGTGCTCACTACTCAGTTCTGTTCCACATTGCACCAGAGGATCTAGCCAGTGCAGTAAGGGGAAAAAAAACCAAAAACTTGTCTATTTCAGACAGGCTCTGTCTGTGGAAAATCCTAAGGAATCAGTGCTATCCGTGCATTTAGCAAGGTTGCAGAATACAAGTCAATATAGAAGTTCAAAATCAGATGTGGCTCCATCTACTAGCAACAAACAATTGGAAATCAGAGTTTAATACTCTAGGGTACCTGAGTGGCTTAGTTGGTTAAGCATCTGTCTCTTGATCTCAGCTCACTCTTAGCTCTTATTTGAAAGAGAGAGAGAGAGAATGTGTGCACAAGCAGAGGGAGAAACAGGCTTCCTGCTGAGCAGGGAGCCCAATGTGGGGCTGGATCCCAGGACCTTGGGATCATGAGCTGAGCCGAAGGCAGACACATAACAGACTCCTTAGGTACCCCTTAGCTTTGGGTTTTAAATGCAAGCCCTGCATTGGCTCCACACTGGGTGTGGAGCCTACTCAAAAAAACAAAACTGTTTACAAGAGCATCAAAAATATTAAATGCTTAGGGATATGTATTTGTAAGACCTGTATGCTGAAAACTACAAAGTTTTGCTGAAATTAAAATAAGACTCACATAAATGGAGACATTGATTGGGTTCATGGATCAAAGGTCCAGGATTTGTTTAAATGCCAGTACTCTCCCAAATATACAGATTCAATAAAATTCCCAGCAGGAATTTTTTTTTTTTTTTTTTTTTAGAAATTGACAAGCTTATTTGAGAATCCCTTAGACTTAGAAGAACTTTGAGAAAGACGAAGTTCGATGACTCACCCTTCCTAATTTTAAGGCTTATTATAAAGCTGCAATAATGAAGACATCATTGTATTGGTGTAAAAATAGACCTATATGGCTCAGTGGGAGTAGGGAACAGAATAGGGAAACCAAAAATAGATTCACACATATATAGTCAATTGTTTTTTGGCACAGATAACTGAGGCAATTCAATGGAGAAAGCATAGTCGTAACAAATGGCGCTAGAACAATTGAACAGTCGTGTACAGAAGATGAGCCCCACCCCTTACCCTCATTCCATATATAAATAGGTCATAGACTTAAATGTAAGAACTAAAGCTAAAAGCTTTTTGAAGGAAAGAAAACTTAGTAGTGATCTTGGTTTTGGAAAAATTGGATGGAATGCAAAAAGCACTAACTATAAGGCAAAAAGAATTACAAGTTTTACTTCAACGAAATTAACTTTTCAGTAAAGACAGGCTACAGGCTGGCACGGAGCACATATTTGCAACACGTAATACCTGACAAAGGACTTGTATCAAGATGAAGGGCTGTTCCTGGGGGCCAAATGGTGCCTAACGTCTGCTTATATTAAGTCCCTGCAAGCTAATAGCTCTCGCATTTCCAAGAGATTAAAAAGAAAAATACATGGCATTCTGTATGGGGCTCTGGAGACCTGAAACGCTTAGCTCCCGGCCCGTGCGGACCACGTTTGCTGACCCTGCAGGATACTCTGAAAAGGACTCTCGCACAACTCTCCGTACAGAGGTGACAAACAGCCCCGTCAGAAAACGGGCAGGAGATTTTAACCTGATCTGTGCTAAAGAAAACACCAGACGGCAGAGGGGCACGTGAAAAGACGCGTAACTGTGGTAGGGAGGCGTGAGCGAGCGGGAGCGGCAGACCCCGTCCGCGAGTCTGGGCGGGGGTGGAGAGCAGCTGCAACGCCCGCACGTTCTGCTAGAGGTTCGAGTGCACAGCCACTTGGGAAAACCATTACAGAGATCTTAAACGCTAGAAATAGACCTGCCACAGGATCCAGCCTATTCCTCTCCTAGTATTTGCCCAAGAGAAGGGCAGGCCCGTGTCGTGAAAAACTGGTACAGGAATGTGTGGCAGTTTGGTCATAGCTAAAAACTGGAAACAAAGGTCCAGCAGCGGTGAAGCCGCAAATAACGGTATATCCACACCCCAGGGTATTACTCAGTGGTAAAAAGGAATGACTTACTGAGACACACAGCGTGATGGATCCTAATCATTCAGGGTGGAAGAAGCCAGACCAAAGAAAACTGATGCCACTTATATGAAGTTCTACAGAACGTAGACGGGCCCGTGACAGAAGTCCGTCAGCACCTGCCTGGGCGGGATGCAGTAGGGTAGGTTACGGGGGTACCACGTGCTGAAAGGGATGGATAGGTTGGTTGCATTGGGGGTGATGGTTTCGCCGTCGAATAGGTCCATCAGAACCCACCTCGTTGTCCACTCGACGGGCAGCTTATTCACCAGTTACACTTCAAAGCTGAAAAAACTGCTTAAAAACAGGAGTTGATCGTGTTTCGCTGAAGTCTTTTTTCCAGTATTTCCTACTATGAAATTTTAAAGGTACAGCGGAGTAGGAGTAATAGAATTTCCGTATGTCCCTTCTCCCTGACAAATGTAGCACTTTGCCATATTTGTTGCAGACTTTTAAAGCTTGTCCTGCATGTGAAGTTTCCTTGTGCCTGGGTCATCCACTCTTCTCTCCTGCCGGAGTCTGCTACGCTTTGGCAGGGTCTGTACGTGATTCCCCTTATCCCTACCTTCAGAAACATTCCTGTTGCTTAATACTGAACTGTAGGAGCATCTTTTCGTGGAAACAGGCCTGATAGGGTTTAGGAAATTGAGGGCCACACAGAGGAGTGGGAACATTACTCTAAAGTCAGCCTCTTCAAATTTGGCCTCCAGAAAAAGTGTACGGTAGAAAACATTGAGAGAAACACGATTTTGCTAGCTCATAAGCACGTTAGAGTAGTGGGCAAGCACAAACATAAACCTCGCCAGAAGGAGCTGAAGGTCAGATTTGGTGAGTGTACTTAGAGCAAAGGCCAGAGGCTGGGAAGAAGGAAAAGTCCTTCCTTCACCCCTGTGGTCCAAAACCAAAAAAGGAGAAGAAGGGAGCAGGAGTAGCCATAGTCAGTCTGAACATGGTGAAGGGATCCAGCAAGAGAGAAGGTAGTACCCAAATTGGGGAGGAGGGGGAGCTGTGGGGGCTGGGTATGGAGCCAGCTCCCCCAACAGAGCCTTACCCGTGTTTTCTTCATGGGGTGTGAGCCAAGTCCGCTGCCCATCATGTGTTCTGTTGGTAAATAATTGGAGAGCCCAAGCTACGGCTTTGTCACCGCGTGAGCCTGGTTGATCAGGGGGAAGGGGTACTCCAGAAGAGATTTCAGGAAGAAACGGACCCGTCGTGCCGATACTGTATGGAGTGAGTCCGGTCACACAATACGGTATTGGATCCTTGTACGCAGCTGTGTTTTTGAATTAAGCATTAATGAGGCTAAGAAAACTATAGGTTGGTGCATGTTTCCAGAGGTGTCATGAAATCATGAGGGCTTTGGGATAAATCTCCCAGCTTCAGCCCACTCTGAACAGGGAGCTGCTCTTCAGCAGCCTTTGTTCACAAGGATGTACCACGATTGGGGTCAACGGACAGACAGAGTTCCTGTCCTGTGATCCCCTTGGGGACTGGCAGCAGAAATATTATTTCGAGCAGAGGAGACTACTCTAGAGAGTAGCGGAGTTTCTCGGGAGGAGGGTTTGTTTTCAGTTTTTCCGTTACTAATTTTTTATAAAGACAGCCACCTCACACTGTCCAAAGAAATAATCTCTGGCTAGCTGCTTGTCCCTTTAGATTTGGTCCCGGGGAATAGCCACCACGTCCTCCACCTCTGGGCCACTTAGACACGGGCGCGCGCACAGCCCTTGGCGGCTTTTCCCATCCTGCTCGGCCCCGACACTACCCGACTGTATCGCGCGTTGCCTCGGCAGCATTGTGTGCCATTCTGTTGCTCGTTTTCGTGCGTTGATCTGAAAGTTGTTTGACACATCCCTTTCGGAAGGCTTTTATTTCCTGCGCTGTATACTCATCGTGGTTTATTGCCGGCTGACCCTAGTCCCGAACCACACTTTTGGAATAATGAAGGTCAAGTGAAAGAATATATAGAGCATGTCTCTCATCGTTCCCTTCTCTTTTCCTTACTCTCTTTCTTTCTGTTTGCTGTCAGATGCCCGCGCTATTCTTGCTGTCCTATGTCCTTGGAGATAAAATAGTGGGGTTTTTTATTCCTGCTTGTCCCTTTGCACACTCGGCAGGTGGCACCAAGGAACCATTACCACCACTTGCCATTTTGTCCTTGGCGCCGACCATGAAAACACGTTCACGGAAGAAGACTGACACGTTTCAGTTGGGGTCGTACCCAGGAGGGGACTTGAAGGGTGACTCACCACCGTGGGGGTTGATAGGCCCTCAGACCGTCGGAAGGCCAGGAGGGCAACAGGGCTCCTACACAACGTCCTCGGAGAAGAAAGGTGCTTTGTTACTTGTGTCTGGAGTCTCTTTAGGCCAATTTAGTAAGCTGACGGCACCTAAGCCTACATATGAAGGTGGGTCCGAAGGGATAGAGCTGGTACTTGGCTAAGGTTTGGGGGGTTTTTTTGGTTTTGTTTTGTTTTAAGCCATGCCCTGCTTTCCTAACCCCCACTCCGTGTCTCTTATTTTCAGTGGTAGGTATTAAAAGACCTGTGTGGGTCTTGCAGGGGTATTGTGATAACTCCTGTAATGTGTATCAGGATGTTTAGTGTACTGCCCAGCATGAAACTAGGGTTTCCTTAAAAAGTTTAAGTTTGCATCAGAATTAATATTAATTATAAGAATTAGAAATTGTTTAATGTGTTTATCCTCCCACTAAATTTAGATATTCCATGTTTTCATCTAATGTTCTCTTCTGGGACTACCTGCTTACCTCTGTCCCACAACACAATTTCAGGAGACTTCTGTTTTTTAAGGGAGATAGATTTGGGGAGAGAAGGGGTCATTTAACAAGTAAACAGTATTATTGCCATTCTTAATTGCTTATGATGAGAATTCATAATCTTGTTAGTAAGTCAAGACCACTATCTTTTTAAATTTCAAATTTGACATTAAAATTTCAAGTTGATATTAAAAGATTACTTTTCATATTTCTAGAATATGTATTCTGCATGATATGTAGTAAGACTTATAGTTAACATTTGAATTTGAAATCATTGGAATTGGTATGAAATTCGAGGCTTATTTGTATTAGAGGAAAATGGAAGTACTGTTTTTTTTATTTACAACTAGTGTTTTAGTAAGAGTTCATGCTACTTAGAGCTCACATTCCTTTCATACAGAAAATCATTTTCATTTTGACTTAAAACATTATTAAATAGAATACTTAGTGTGTTAATTTTAGGTGTAGCATGCTTTTATATTTAGTAAGAAAATCTGTGACCAATTCTGATTTGTTACACTAGAGGGCCCTCTAAGAGAAGGTTTTCCTCGTTCAATGTCAGTAGACACTTTTCAGGACCATTGAACTTTCTCAGAATTTCCGAGACAAGGTAATACTTATTCTTTCAGAATATGTACCCACAGAGTAATCCTTTCTGAGATGTTGGTGGGGCACAGTTTGTAAATTTGCCTTTTTCTCCCCTTAGGTCTCCCACAGATGAAAAGTTTCTGATATCCATTACCTGTTAAAGGCCAGACTCTAAGCAGAATTAATAAAGCCTTTTCCACTGGTCTGACTTTACATTATCTTAGATCATGGTTTACTTCCTTTCTTTCTGCTCCTTACCTACCCTCCTAACCCCGAGCAGAAAGAACTCAGCAAGAAGTATGGTTTGGAGCTGGGGGTGGGGGATGCAGGCACAGGCACTGTGGGAAGAGATATGTCACAAACATGGACGTAAAAATTGGTTTCCTCTGATAAATATTTAATTAGACCTCTGCCACTCAGCAGAAGGCAGCTATTGGATGAGGTTTTGTCCTCCCGAGCCCAGAGGCCCACCTGTTCACCGCCGGTATTTCTTTGCCATAATACTTTGTTTTGGCAAGGCCCAGAGGAATATGGAGCGGGAATGGAGGATTCTAGAAGTGAGAGGTTTCTCTCTGGCCCTTGTTGACAGCTGCCTCTATGTGACTGGCCCTGAGAGCAAAGCAGTTGTGACAGGGAGTCTTTAACATTGTCCTTTATTTGTTTAGAGAACTGTAATGGCAAGTGATGAGGATCAGTCTGGCTTTGTTTTTGCTGTTCAATCCAGTATGTTTTCCTTTGCCTTTTTTCCTGGTTTAGCTTATTTGCTATGAAACTTGTATACATAAAAGTCACTTGAGGACCTTGTTAATGAGATACATGTCCAGGTCTCTGCCCTCAGAGATCTTTTTTTTTTTTTTTTTAAGATTTTTTATTTATTTATTAGAGCGAGAGACTGAGAATGAGAGGGGAGAAGGTCAGAGGGAGAAGCAGCCTTCCCGCAGAGCCGGGAGTCCGATATGGGACTCGATCCCCGGACTCCGGGATCATGACCTGAGCCGAAGGCAGTCGCTTAACCAACTGAGCCACCCAGGCGCCCCTGCCCTAAGAGATCTTAATACATACATCTGCCAGGTGGCTGGGCATCAATACTAATTAACAGTCTTTGCCATCCCCCTCACACACCCCTTTGGTATTTTTTTGTGCAGACCCAAAGTTTGAGGTTTCATGGAAAGAGCAAGCTAGACCTGTTTTCTTAGGAACCTGTTCACTTTGTATTTTTGTAACCTTGAGCAAGTTTCCTAATATCTCCGAGCCACGTGTAAAAAAGATAATACATTTGCAAAGATTATAATGAGGATTAGATTACTTAACATACAAGATAGTGTTATAACAGGCTTGGCCCACAGAAGGCATTCCGTGATGCCCTCCTCATTACACGTAAGACTTGCCATCTGGCTCTTGTCTGCCTTATCACTGATTTTTTACAATCTTACCTCTCCTCCAACTATGGTAGATTTCTTGTTCCCTAAACTAAGCCTCGAAGGAGGCTTCCCTGCCTTTATATTTGTAATCTGCTATCCTGGGACTGCGTTCTGGTACTTCTTTAGTAATTGCTTACTTGTTCTTGAAAACCACTCCCCTGTCCTAGCTTCTGTGACCACTCTGGCCTTCTTTCCTGTACGCCTCCCCTGCCCACACCTCTGGCTTTGCTTTTCTCTGTCCAGCTCTCTCCGAGAGGCATGGTGCTATAATGAAGAGAGCATGAGTTCTAGAAACAGGCATGGATGTGACTCCTGACAGCCTGCAACTAAGTGTGTGAGCTTGGGCGAGATGCTTCTTTCCCTTATGTGCAGAATGGGGAATGATATCATTGTACAGTACTGTGAGAAGTAAGGGAGTCGTGTGTGAAGCACACAGAGCTTTCACTGAATAGTAGAGCTGTTTCTTTAATGATAATAATTTTGTGTGTCTTTCTTCTTTTTCACCTATGTGCAGTGCAAAATAAAATACATTTAATGAATTCTCAGTAATTATCGGGTGAAGGAATGAATGGGTCCATGAATAAGTGATAACTATATGAAAGGCACTTGGCCAACTACCAAACACTATTTATTTAAAGGTTCTCTTTCCATTCAAGTGCTGAGTGTTCAGATAGGAAGCCTATGTACCTTGCATTTCAAATTGTATTAGAGTGTGATTATATGTAGCTAAGTTAAACTCGTTCAGAAGAAAGCAAATTTAAATTTCAGAGCTCAGGGGGCGCCCGGGTGGCTCAGTCAGTCAAGCATCTGCCTTCGGCTCAGGTCATGATTCCAGGGTTCTGGGATCAAACCCCAAGTAAGCCTCCCTGCTCCGTGGGGAGACTCCTTCTCCCTCTGGGTGTGTCTGTGTGCGTGCGCGCGCATGCTCGCTCTTTCTCCCTCGCAAATAAATAAATCTTAAAAAAAATTTCAGAGCTCTTAAGGATTAATGTCATATGATATGTTGATGTATTTCAAAATTTAAGTTCAAATTTAAACTTTCTAATATCGGTTATGGTTTTTGAGGTACGGCTTTTAGATGCCTTGCTAAAATTCAGTTGTTGGTATACGGGCGTACCTCCTTCTATTACTCTTCACTTTACTGCACTTAAGATACGGTGTAATTCACTGTTACATCTGCTGTAGTGACCTGTGATCAGTGAGTGGCTTTGCTGAAAGCTCACATGGTGCTTAGCATTTTCTAGCAATAAAATATTTTTTAAGTAAGGCGTGTACATTTTTTAAGACATAATGCAATTGCACACTTACTAGCCTACAATGTAGTGGATGGAACTTTTACACACACTAGGACACTAAAACGTTCATCTGACTTGCTTTACTGTGATGGTCACTTGATGGAGGTTCTCTGGGACCAAATCCCCAGGGTCCCCAAAGTATAAGCCTGTCGTGTGGTTTCATAAAGTCGTCCTCTGACATAACGGTAACCTACGAATTGTCAAAAATTCTCTTTCTTGCAACAGCAACATTTCATTGAGCTGGATGAAAGTCGACAGCGATTACTGCAGAAATGCAAGGAGCTGATGAAGAGAGCTAGGCAAGTATGTAACCTGGGTGCAGAGCAGACAGTCCCTCAAGAATACCAGACAGTAAGTACACCAAGCGTATAAGGCTGCAAGGTCACACGATGCTACGTTCTCGGTCAGCTTCCCCTGTGTTAGGCATTGTAACAGGCCGTGAGAAACAGAATATGCTGTAAGAAATAGGGGGATTTCCCCCCAATTTTAAACTGAGTGTATATGTAAAGTACTTGTGCTTAACTGATTTTTTTTTTTACTATATTCAAACTTGGCCATCCATCCGTCTTGGCTTAGTCCTAAAGTTACTAAAGCGCGGGCAGCGCCTTACCCAGTTATCAGTTCCAGAACAATCATTCTTTCAAATAAAAGGCTTTTTCCCCAACGTACCTTTAAGAGGTTGGGTCAGGAGATGGGGTGTAGTTTTTTATGGAAACCTAGCATTGGTAATTGGTATATAAGAAATGGTAAATAGAAGTGATATTTTTTAAAAAGGCAAAGTGAAAATATCTTTCCGGAAAGTGGGGTGTTTATTTAGGGCTTGATGAGACCCGAATCTATGAGGCTAACATCTGTTGGTAAGAAAAGGAGAAAAGAGGTGTTCCTCCTTTCCTTTGTATTTTCTGTGCTGACACTGTGTTGTTAGTAAAAGGAGATGCTGCCTTATAGTCCACGTTCCACCATTAATTATGTGGCCCCGTGACCCCAAGTGTTACCTGATAAGTAGGGGTTGTACCTTGCCTAACATACCACCACTCAGAATATCAACATGAAAGGACAAAAAGTGTTTTATCTTAATTTCAATAATAAAACATGTATTTCCCTATTGCAATAGTTAATGTCTAATGTCTTTCAATAGCCAATGCTATGTCTGGAAAAAAAAAGCTTGGATTCAATTTTCTAGTCCTCAAAGTTCTTACCCTATTGTATCAGACACAGGTACCTTAGAGAGTAGTTCTGTTTAGGTACATAGAAGGGATTTAGTAGGAACATTATATAAGACAAATCGAGTGGCGGTTGTTTCTAAAAATAGATTAGAACTTCTCCCAAGTACATGGAATTGTCGTAAAATAAATATTAGTACAATAGTATTTTTTCCTTTCAGAGAATAGTATGATTCTACCCTTGATAAGTTGTATTGTTTTTGAAAAAAGCAAAATTAGAAGCTAACTCATATATTACGAATATTACCGATCAGTCAGGCATTGAACAAGAGAGAGACTTCTCTCCTGAAGTTTATATTCTAGTCTGGAGGGAGGGGGAGATAAAAAACAGAGACAATGCCGTCTATCAAGAGGTGCTAAGAAGAAAAACAAAACAAGGTAAGAGGATAGTGTCACAGAACCCTTCTTCGAGAAGATACTATTACGGAGGAATCCTGAATGGAGAGAAGAAATGAGTCCAGTGAGAGTTTGAGGGACAAGCCTTCCATACAGAGCCCCCGAGGCAGAAGTACATGCAGCGTGTCTCACAGGAAGGAAGGAATCTCAGTCCGGCCCAAACGGGATCACCCCGGCACGAAGGACGGCGGATATCAGAGCATGTAGGGTCTCGTGGAAGGAGTGTGGGTTGTACGTGGAGACGGAACCCACTGGAAGATTGTGAGGAGGGGGGTGTACAACGCTCTTGCTGCCAGGTGGAGAATCCAGTAGGGACGCAGGGAGCCCGCTGACACGATGATTGCTCTGGACCAGGCCCAAGAGAAGAGGGGCCTGGATCGGGGGGAGCACTGGAGCAGGAAGTTTGCCGATACGAGAATCTTTTCAGGACAGTCAGTGGGACGGGCTCACGGGTTTGAGGGGAAGGGTGAGAGAGAGAACCAGCCCCTGTGTTCTACCGTTGACGGAGACTAAGAAGATTGAAGGAGAAATAGATCTGCTCCAGGTGGTGGGGAGGCTGGGGGACATGCAGAGTTCTCTTTGAGCATCTTCAACGGAAGATGCTTCAGAAGGATTCCGGCGAAGATGCCGACGCACGTTCAGTACCGAGTGAGAGCTAGGGGACCAGTGAGATCAACAGTGGACACTTAGGACCTGAGAGCCTGTACAAGTTGAACTGCTTTCTGAACAGACGAAAGACTTGCCATTAAAATGTTAGATTCATGTCGTAGTGCAGGACTGATTCTGTACCTTGTGTGAGCGGTGCAGGTTGTGCGGCACATGGGGTACTGCTTTCCTCCCCGTAAAAAGGTGCCCTTTCCGACCTGGCTCTAGGCCCTGGCCTCAGATGGTGGTACAGTCGACCCTCGAACGACACGGGTTTGAACTGCAGTTTGACTATTTTTTCCAATAAACACAGTACTGTCAGTGTATTTTATGTTTTCCGCAGTAACATTTCCTTTCCTCTAGCTTATTGTACTCATACTGTGTATAAAATACATACTATACGAAATGCGTGTTACCTCACTGCCCATGTTCTCGGGAAGGCTTCCAGTCAGCAGTAGTTATTGGTAGCTCTGTTTCTGGGGAGTCCAAAGTTCGTCATACATGTATTTGTGACCAGACAGTGGGACTCAGTCCCCTAACCCTGTGTTGTTTGAGGGTCAGCTGCACTACGGCGAACTTCTAGTGTCAGAGTAATTGGATTCTTAAGATGCTTGTGTCGTTCTTCGTAAGTACAGTATAAAGTTCTAACTTCTTGCTCTCTTTCAACGCCCCACATATTCTGGACCCATTCTACCAATTCAGCAAGTACCCACCATTCCAAATGGACACAACTCCTCACCCCCCATGGTATGCAGCGCTTTCTTTTTTCCAAACTCCTCTTTCCCCTCTGTCTTGCTTTCCCCTAGCTCCTTGCTTGAAGGCCCAGAGACTTCTGGGAAAGTGAGGCCTCTCACTTTTCTTACCTCTCCGTAGCTCCTCTAGCATGAACTGGTATTTCCCCTCTGTAAATCCTGTAGCCTGTAGGATAGAACTACTTACTTTAATACTCAACACCAATACTCAGTCTTAAGGTGTTTCCCAGTGTTACTAAGTGTAAGCTTTTTGAAGGCAAAAAACCCTGTTTAATGCCTTTGAGTCCTTGTGTGCTAGCATGCTGTTGAACACATAGTAGATATTTACTCAGCAGAATACTTAACTGTTCAAATTTAACTGCTTTTGCTGGACTATTTGTAATTACAGACCATTTTTGTCTTCCTTAGGCTTTCCAGGATCTTCCAAACACACTGGATGAAATTGATGCTTTGTTAACTGAAGAAAGATCAAGAGCTTCTTGCTTCACGGGACTGAACCCTACAGTACGCCTCTTTCCTAGTTGCCTGCCTCCCGCACAGCCACCCCCTCCCCATACACACCGCGCACGCGCACCCCCTTCCCTCCAGTACTCGCCTCCCACTCTGTACTAGAGCTCTTGGTAATAATAAGCTAGACAGCAGGAACAATGTGCTTTAAATGCCAGATTCTGAATCTATTAGAATTTTAAATAGACTCTTCCTAAGGAACACACTGTTCTGTGCCTTTCCTTTATAAAAAGAATCGTTGGGCTAACCTGAAATACTGCAGTGTATTTTTTCAAGGATAAAAAACCCGTTCCGCAGAAGAACATAAATTAATTGCATACAAACAATGCCACACAATTGGCATTTTCTGTTAGTGTTTTAATTGATGCAAAATTTCCCGTGATGTTATCCTTTGGTAGATTGGTCTTAAATAATTTTTTCCCTGCCAGGTCGTCGAAGAATACACAAAAAGAGAAGAAGAAATAGAGCAATTGACTGAGGAACTACAGATAAAGAAGGTTGAACTGGATAAATACAGGGAAAGCATTTCACAGGTAATTATTTAACCTTTACCTTTCCTTTCTGTCACAGGTCTGTTTCATGACTACATTGAGACTGAATTGGTTTTATGGACAATCTTCTATCAGTGTAGTAATCTTTTAAATGGTGCTTTTATATTGAATTGATTTGCAGGTAAAAGAAAGGTGGCTTAATCCTTTAAAGGAGCTCGTAGAAAAAATTAATGAAAAATTCAGCAATTTTTTCAGTTCCATGCAGTGTGCTGGTGAAGTTGATCTACATACGGAAAACGAGGTAATACTGCTTTTGAAATGTTCCTGGCAAGTAATTTTAATTACATATTAAAAGTATGGGCAAATTGTTTACTCTAGAGTTATACCTGTGAAAACTTTGCTTACTAAACAATTGTTCAGAGGAAGGAAAACACCACCTCTAGGAGTCCATCCTTTATTTTGGTTTGGTTTTTTTGGTGACATTGGAGACAAGTCACTAATGCTTGACTAAAACAATCTCTAGATAGGCAAGGGTTATTCAGCTGTGAATGATTTGCTTTATAAATCTACCACTATCCACATTAGAAGCATCCTAAAGAGATTGGCAAACCTAACTGAAATATAGTATCAGTGGTTTCCTTTTTTTAATCAAGATTTTAAGAGTACCCAGGAATGAAAATATTTGGGAATTTGTTACTACTTCCTTGAGCTGTAAGTTAATGCACTGCCAATGGTAGGTAAAATAATTTCCATTCAGAAATGTGTCAAGTGATGAACCTGGGATTTGCTTTAAAGTCACTGAAAAAGAGGAGAAGGTAGAGTTAGAGATGAAAACAGGATGGTCCTGTGTTGCTCATAGTTGAGGCTAGTTGATAATATATTGAGCTTATTTTAGTGTTCTAATTTTGTGTATGTTGAAAAATTGTCCTAGTCAGATTTTTTTTCCTTAGGACAGAAATGAAGACAGTAAAAGATCCTTTTCCTTCACAGCTTAAACAGCTTTCTATTTTACCTGGTATGCAGTCGTGCGTGTATGTTACGTACACGGATAGACGGCAAGGCAGTGCTTTCGGAACCTTGCCCCGTGACTCCTTCCCCCCTGGCTGATGTGAGACATAAGAATAGCCAACGTTACGTCACTTTCTAGTTCCGGTGAGATGGTAGATTCTGCCACAGTGACGTCGTCTGCAGCCTTTGGCTTGTGACAGTTACGGGACAGAGGGTAGTAACGAGTATCAGTTATAGTACAGGCGCCCATGCCGGGCACTGTGCCAGAGCACTTGTGTGGGAGCTCGTTCCATCCTCTCAGTTACTCTCAGCGACTCTTTCTTACTATTAAACTAAATGAAGTATCCAAGAACGCGTTGTCATCTACGAGCCTTGAGGGGTCTTCAAGGATCTATTTAGACACAACTCCTTCCATTAAATTTAAACTTTTTTCTTCTTCTAATTGATTTATTCAGTCTGTTTTCAAATGGTAGTGTGAAATCGCTGGAGAAAACCGTCACCTGTCCACGTTCTACCATTTTACAGGAAGACTATGATAAATACGGAATTCGAATTCGCGTCAAGTTCCGCAGCAGTACGCAGCTGCACGAGCTAACGCCGCATCACCAGAGTGGCGGCGAGAGAAGTGTCTCCACCATGTTGTACTTGATGGCGCTGCAGGAGCTTAATCGATGTCCCTTTAGGGTCGTCGATGAAATCAATCAGGTGTGCTGCTGCTGCTTTTCCGTGGGTTTTCTTGTAGCTTACAATCGATTTAAATGTACTCATTGTGATTGTCATTGTTTAGGGAATGGACCCGATCAATGAGCGGAGGGTGTTTGAAATGGTTGTGAATACTGCTTGTAAAGAAAATACATCTCAGTACTTCTTTATTACGCCAAAGGTAGGTAATAAGTCATCTAAAAGTGCTCACTGTACGCAGAAGTCCCCTGTGGCCTCATAGATCAGTATGAGCAGAAACGCTCGCCAAAAAGTAACTAAAACGATTACAGTAATATTTATATAAAGGGGACAAGTTCGAGTGACATACTTAATCAGAATCCTTATTATTGGAAGAAGAAACTTAAGAGGAATAGAATTATGTTCCAGAACCAAGGTCTTCTCCCTGCTTTTTTGGCGTTTCCCTCTTCATCTAGAGAAGTTCCTCTTGTAGCGCTTGTTACAAGAGGCAGGAGAATACAGACCCGAAGGGGCTGCCCTTCTCTCACCCAGCAGCCCTGCCGGGGAACTCTTAAGTTACCCTGACCTCTCCTCTCCTCCCAGATTACCTTGGATAAAACCAGAATTGTCCTCACAGAGGATTTTCCATTCTAGAGCTCGAACCATCACCGCAGGAAAGTTTCTTTTGTTCTATCTTATACTGTGGCTAATTTGTAAGACTCATATACTCAAAGAGGTGTTTATTGATACTACCAGATTTTCTTTTTAAACTAAGTAGTCATGAAAAATTTCATTGGAGAGCCCATCTGAAACGCACATTTTTATTGAATAGTATCATCTGTCTTCTTTGTCCAGCAGATACCCTCCGAAAGAGCCAGGTCTGTTAATACTCTAGTGTTTACCCAACTCCCTGGCCTCCAAGCCCTCCCCTCGGGCACACACTTTGCAGGCTACCAAGCTTTCCCAGAGCATTCGAGTGGCTTGCGAAGTATTTGGGGATAAATGACTTAAAGTATGAATCCTCGGAAAATTCTGAAGGACATACTTCCCGGGTCGGCCTAGGAAGTTGTAGGATCTTATTTGGCCTGGGAATGCTGGCCAGGCCTTGGCTCATGATTCTTTAGGCCAGGTGTCAGGTGTGGCGATTCAAGTAAAGGTCCCTGTCTGGTGGGGTATATATATTGAATTGCCGGCCTCCTAAGTGTTTCAGTAGTATTAGAAATCACATTCGACTTGACCCAGGTAAGGATGGCAAACACATGCTTCTTAATGTATGGCATTATAGGACCATCTGTTTTCACACTTACAGCTCCTGCAAAATCTTCCTTACTCTGAAAAGATGACTGTATTGTTTGTCTACAATGGTCCTCATATGTTGGAACCTAACAGATGGAATTTAAAGGCTTTCCAGAGGCGGCGGCGCCGGATCACGTTCACCCAGCCTTCTCAGTAAAAGGAAAGGGCAAGAACTTTGGAATATTTTTTAGTTAAATCCTATTTATAAGTATGGCTCACCTGAATAAAAGGAGATTCATTAAGACTAAGAGATGGGTCATTTTTGGAAACCTGTTAAATGCACATGAGTTGATGAATGGACACCACAGTAACTTCTTTCTGTGGAACCTCATCTGATAGGAGGAATTAAGTCTTCAGTTTCTGTTGATTTTTAAGTCGTTGGCCCTCTGACCATGAGTCATGGGGGTTCCCATCACAGGAAGTGTGGTGGACCCGGTAATTCCAAGCTTTAATTCCAGAGGAACTTTAATTACTCTCCGAGTCTAAAGAGGACTCTACAGCTCAAGTCATAGTTTCCTCCCAGTGTTAACTTAATTTTTAAGAAATTGATACGGAAATGTCTAGACTAATGTATAATAATAATTTATGACAAATCTAATCATTTCTTCCTATTAAAAAGGATTACCTATCTCCACTAGGAAATGGAATTTTATGGGCCTTAAAAATTTTACAAAACTTGACATTATAATTGTATTGGTATCTCTAGGGAAAAAACATACTGGGCTTCAGAAATCTTAGCGGGATGTCTTTGAAATAATGCCACAAGGTGGCCGCTATATGATGCATTGAGCAGCCAAAAGATTGACAGAAAAGAAATCAAGCGATCAAGGTTTTTAAACCATAACCCTGTAAAGTGTGTGTGGGTTTGGTTTTGGATTTTTTGTTTTTTTTTTTAATTTAAAAGTCAATTGTATTTTACATCTTCAATTTCTAAAGGCATTTTTATAATTATTTTTAGTAAGATTTTTTCTTAAGATTTCATATACTGGTTTCTACAATTTATATTTGAAATTTCTCCGTGTTACGTCAGGAGTGAGGGAAGCACTGATTTGTTTTAAAACATAATGTTTCTAGAGCCTAAGCTTTTAGGTCGTTCCTTACAGTGTTGAGCCTACCCCCTTGTCTTAAACAATCTACTTTAAACTGATTAAGCAGGAAAGAATTAGATGAATCATTTATCTCTGAGTGAATACTAATTAACAGGGCCAAAACAAATTCTATTCTTTCAACAAATAAAGCTTGTGAGATGGTGGACTAATCCAAGAACACTGAACAGCAAGTTGGATTTGTGCCAGAAATGACAAAATTATTTTTTTTGACTTGGTAGCTGGAGTAAACTGAAGAATTGCATTCAAGTTGGGTTTTGTAGATTCATAATTAGCCATGGAAATTTATATTCTTATTAGGTCAAAAAAATAATGAACCATAAATCTATATCCTTTCACTTGGACATTTTCTCTTTAAAAAGGTATTTTTTTCTTGAAAAAATTTTAAAAGAGCCTTCTCCTCCTAGCTAGCCTAATGCATGTATTATGAAAATATTTTAAAATAACATTTTTACTAGTGTAACAACTCACGGAAACATGGTAAAACTTGGTAACCTGTTAGTAAAAGGATGTTGTTACCCAATGTTTCTGTTGTTTAATACTTTGTTTTCCACCAAAATATCTTTACTAATATGTGCTTACTGTCTGAGTCAGTGCCGGTCATCTCATTTCTGCAAAATGATTGTCAGTGTGAAAAAGGAACTTGAGGATGAGGCATCGTTTGGAAAAAAGAAATGGTCAAGTACGTTTCAATTTGCATATGGCAGTAATTACTCCATACCTTGTTTGTAAGCATTTTATATTTCTCTACTGGACAAAGTTAATACTTAGTTTTACATTGGATTTTGAGCTGTAAAGGAAAAATTATGTATCACTTTAACATATTAATAAGAAAATAAGTAACACATTATATTCTCAGCCACTTAAAACTACGTATATTTTCTGCAGAGATTGATTTCTAATTACACATTGTAAAAACGCCAAGTAAAAGTCTGATTTGATGAATAATATATTTAAAACCTGAAGGTGACAGGTATTTGTAATGAGAAAATGTTCATCGATTTGCCTAAGGAGAGAGTCTCTATTCACAGATTTTTAGTGTTCAAAGTGAAAGTAAGATTTTTTGCTGCTTTCAGATCGTCATTTGGACATGTGCTTATTTTTTTTGGAGTATGAATCTTTAGTATGTGAAAAATGTAATTTTGTCCTGCTATAGTGTGTGTCTGTGTGTGTGTCTATCACTGGGGGAAAAATCCCTGTGGGAAATGCTACTTTGTTGGTAATAAATGCATATTTTCATATTCTTTTGGTGTATGTTATTTTGAATGAGAACTGTTTTTACACTTTCAACCTTATTAAGAGTCATTCTGGTTCTCACACTGAAAAACAAGTCTGTTCAATGTGCTTTTGCTGATCTGTCCATGGTCAAAAGCAGAGAAAATTTCATTCCTTGTCTGCCTGCAAGGGAATTACAGTCTAATCGCAGCACTGAACACAATGAAAAAGGTTTCAGCCCACCTCGAAGCCAAGGTACAACACTAGGGTAAAAACTTGGATTGAAACGTAGGTTTGCTAAAAACATTCAGAATAATCTTTTTGTCCTCATACATTAAGCTGCTACCTTGACTCAGTTTCCTCATTGTGAAATGAGAATACTGCATTCGCAGAGTTGGAGGGAAGGGGGCTCTAGGTAGGACACACGGCATCCTAGTGTGCGCTTCATAAAGGTCTGCTGGTCCTCTTTTTCTCCAGTTTTATTGCAGTTGGTATTTAAATTTGTTTTTTAAATTTATGTTAGAGAAAGAGCACAAGTGGAAGGGGCAGAGGGAGGAGGAGAGAATCCCAAGCAGACTCTGCACCCGATGCGGGGCTCAGGTTCATGACCCTGGGATCACATCTGAGCTGAAACCCAAGAGCCGGATGCTTAACCGACGTGCCGCCCAAGCGCTCCTTGTGTTTTGAATCTTAAAAAATGTAATATACTATGTATTTTATACATCAAGGCCTGAGAATTCCCATCTAAGTACAGTTAACGTAGTGTTTTTATTCTATTTTACGGATTGTGTCAGTTGTTCCAAGGACAGACACCTACAGGTTTTGAGTGAGCCTTTCTAAAAAGTAGCGAAAATTGTCCTACATCTTCATGAAATTTGAATTCATTGGCATCAGTATCTTTAGAGTAGTTCATCTCATTCCTTTATAGCTCCACCATATATTTTGGAAAACTTGTAATTTAATTTGCAGATTTGGAAGATTTGACTCCATTGACAAGTCAGGCTTATTCTTTATTCCCAGTGGAAAGTCTGGGTTTCTGGGATTCCTGCTGTTGTTGAGATGTAACTATTCCCTCATTGTTCCAAATAAGTTACTGGTGATTGTTTGGGGTTAAAGCTGGCTTTAAAAACAAAACAAAACAACCCAAATCTTCCAAAGAGAACAAACAGGGCGACCCTGCTCCACCCCCTTCTAAGGGGACTTGGGGCAGCGGCATTCTGGCTCGGGCTGGCTCTTCTGCAGCAGCTCACACACGTGAAGGATGCTCTCCTGCCATCAATACGGCCTTATCGATCTGATCACCCATTATTAGTAAAGTTCAGTTTCCTTTTGCCCCTCGAGAGCATGCATACACACACGGTTCGTGTCCAGGCCCATGTGTTAAAATGACCCCTTGGCACCCTGTCCCTTCAGTCTCCTATCATTCCTGCCAAATATTCATTAAGGAGGGGGTTAAAACACATCATTTCAGAGTAAAATATTCAGGACAAGCTGTCCAATGAATGTTGTGACAGAATAATGTTCCATTCTTTTCATATTATTTAAAAATCTTAATTTAGTCCCAGTGATCTCTTTGACATGTTGCGTTCTTTGCTCTCCAAATATTTGGAAACAATCCCCCAAGTGGCTTAGATCCTTCTCTTTTCACTATCTTAAATCACGAAAAGAAACCATTTGAGTGATGGAGGCTAGCACTGCTAAGGCTAGTTATTTTGTAAACCAGCGAGAATAATAGTTTGTTTATAAGCTCTATTATACTTTCAAAGTCTTTCCACCCAACAACCCTGTACTGTAGATTAACAAACTTACTAAAAACTTGAAAAAGTGGTAACACTGCTATCAGTAAATGGCAGAGGCAGAGCTGAAGAAAGTTTTTTTCCCAAAATTGTACGGCCTTTTTAATCAAGATATCTTTTTTTTTTTTTTTTTTTTTTTTGATACTTGCCTTTTGGATTGCTGGGAGCTATACCATAAAGAGTTGCTGGTTATGTAATGTACTTGTTATGGCTAAGACAGTGCTGCTCCAATACACCCCTGAATTAGGGTTCAAATTCTGCAGTAACAAAAACCCAGATACAGCTTATACAAGATAGAACTTCATTCCTTTCTAACAGAGCTAAGCAGCCTGGGATTTCTCACCCAGTTTGTATTTTGCTGCTCTGCCATTCTCACGAAATGGTGGGTTCTTTCTGATGGTCCAAGATGGCTGCTCTAACTCTTGCCAACATTTGTATCCAAACAATAAAGGGAGAAAGGGACAAGAGGAAGACATGGCCACCCCTCCCCCATTTAAGATCTTATTTGACAACGAGAGTGAGATAGCCGGAGCTCGAGCAGACCCCCAACTGAGCCACCCAGGTACCCCAACATGGCCACCTCTTGAAGAGGACTATATGCAAAAGGCCCAAGTTACTTTAACTCTTGTCCCAAACTTAGTCACATGGCCTGCAAGCGACTTGACTATGTTAGCTTTAGCTATGGGACTATGTACTTAAACTCCAGCCACTGTTTAAAAGAAAAGTGTGGGGAAGGGTGACAAGAAGGAGAAAGCAAGAGTCTCCTCTCTCCAATACTCTGAAGTCTGGGCACATCCGTAGGTACTGGGAGCTATTAAAAACCTAATGGGCTCCTTGGACAAGCACAAGTATGTGAGAGACAAGAACGAGGGCAGGATTGAACAGCAGGGTTTATCTCCTACACGAATTCCCTTCAAGACTAGGAGAGGTGACTACTTCATCTAATGCCTAGAAACCAACAAAGTGAAGCCAAATGAAGCAACAGAAAAGTATGTTGCAAATTAAAGAACAAGATAAAAACTTGGGGGGGGGGGGGAACAATGAAATGGCAGTAAGTAATTTACCTGTTAGAGAATTCAAAGTAATGGTGATAAAGACGCTCACCAAACTGGGAAGACTAGATGAACACAGTGAAACCTTTATCAAAGAGATGAATAATATGAGAAAGTGCCACATAGAAGTGGCAGAGCTGAAGAATACAGTAAATGAACTAAACTATCCACTAGGACCATTAATGATTACATGAAAGGATCAGTGAACTCAAAGACAGCAGTAGTAGAACTCACCCAACTGGAGCAGCACAGACCAAAATGAATGAGAAGAGGAAAGACAGCTTGAGGGACTTATAGGGCAACATCAAATGGATTAATGTTCCCATTATAGGAATCTCAGAAGGAGGAGAGAGAGGGGCAGAACTCTTCCTCGAAAAAGCAATGGCTGCAAATTTCCTTAACCTGGAGAAGCAAACCAACATCAAGATCCAGGAATCCCTGAGAGTTCCAAAGAGACCCACACTAAGACACATAATTAGGATGTCAAAAGTTAAGGAGAGAATCTTAAAAGCCTAAAGAAAAAAGTTGTTCATGTACAAGGAAACACTCATACCACTATCAGCAGATTTTTTTCAGCAGAAACTTCGGCAGGCCCGAACAGAGTGGCATGATATATTTACAGAACTGAAAAGGGAGGGGGTTGGAGACCCTTCCCAAAGTATACTACTCAGCAAAGTGATCGTTCAGAATTGAAAGAAAGGTAAGTAATTTTCCAGACAAAGCTAAGCTTTCATTATTAAACCAGCCTTACCAGAAATGTTAAGGGACTTCTTTAAAAGCTAAGAAGGGTGCTAATTAGTAACAACATATAAAAGAATAAATCTCACTGGAAAGGAAATATAGAGTAAAAGGTAAATTAATCACTTTTAAAGCCAGTATGAAGGTTAAGACAAAAGTAGTAAAAATAAGTAGGACTGCCATAATTAGTTAAGAGATATGTAAGATACAAAGACGTAAAATGTGACATTAAAAACTTAAAATGTAGGGAAGAGCACTCATCTAAAGATGAGCTCTAGAATGCATGCAAAGTGTTACCAACTTAAAATAGACTGATAATCGATTTAGGTTGTTATATATAAGCCCAGAGCAAATACCTACAGTATACATAAAAGAATCTAAGCATAACACCACGGAAATTTAATCAAAGAGCTTAAGAGCAAGAGAAGAAAGGAACAGAACAACTACAAAAGAGCCAGAAAACAATAACAAATGAAACAAGTACATGCCTATCATTAATTACTTTAAATGTAAGTGGACTAAATCAGAATGACAGAATGCATTAAACAACCACAGGAGCCATCTCGGTGCTACCTACAAGCTACGCGCTTTCAATGTAAGGATACACAGTGGAAGCTAAAAGATGGAAATTTCTATTCTATGCAAAAGGAAACTAAAGAGAGCTGGAGTAGCTGTATTTACATTAGACAAAAGAAACTTGATTTATTTATTTTTTGGACAAAACAAACTTTAAAACAAGACTATAATAAGAGAAAAAGAAGGGCATTGCATGATGATAAAGGAAATCAGTTTTCTGTTTTGTTTTGTTTTGAAGATTTTATTTATTTCTCTGGGACGCCTGGATGGCTCAGGCAGTTAAGCAGCTGCCTTGGGCTCAGGTCATGATCCTGGAGTCCTGGGATCAAGTCCCACATTGGACGCCTGCTCAGCAGGGAGCCTGCTTCTCTCTCTGCCTGCTGCCCCCCTGCTTCTGATCTCCTTGACAATAAATAAAAATCTTAAAAAAATAAAAAAAGCTTTTATTCATTACTTTGACAGAGAGAGAGAGACAGAGAGCGCCCAAGCAGGGGGCGCAGCAGAGGGAGAAGGAGAGCCCCAACATGGGGCGCGTGCGTGCTCGCTCGCTCTCTCTATATATAATAGATCTAGATAGATAGATAGATAGATAGATAGAGATAATATACTTATTATTGGAGGAACAGTAATACAGTAATACTTGGGACATTTTTAATATCAACTTACATCAATGTAAAGATCATCTATATAGGAAATCAATAAGGATACACTGACCTTCAGCAACACATTAAATCAGATAGACTTAACGGTTATAGGCAGAATATTCTATCCAAAAGCAACAAAATATACAGTCTTCTCACATGTACATGGAACATCCCCCCCCAGGATACATCATATGTTAGACCACAAAAACATGACAACAACTTAAAGAAGACTGAAATATCAAGCATCTTTTCCGACCACAATGGTATGGAATTAGCAATCAATTGCATGAAGAAAACCGGAAAAATCCATACATATGTAGAGATTAAACGTGATGATGAACAAATGGGGCAAAGAAAAAAAATCAAAAGAGAAATCAAAAAATACCTTTAGACAAATGAAAATGGATAGAAAAACCATTCTAATAGGCAAGTTCACAGCAATAAAAGCCTACCTAAAGAAATCAGGAGACCCGATAAACAACCTAACTTTCATAATCTCAATCAACTCGAAGGAAAGATGAAGTCTCTAGTAGAAAGGAGGACATAACAAAGATTACAGCAGAAATAAATGAAACAACAAAATGGCAACAAGTACACACCTATCCATTACTTTAAATTTAAATGAACTAAATGTTCCAATAAAAATATAAAGGGTGGCAGGATGGATTGGGGAAAAAAAAAATGCTGCCTAGAAGAGATTTACCTCAAACCTGAAGAGATATTCAGACTGAAGTGAAGGGATGAAAAGCATTTAATGCAAATGGAAGTGGGGGCGGGGAAGCCAGGGTAGCAATACTTTTATCAGACAAAACAGACTTTAAAACAAAGACTATAGCAAGAGACAAAGAGACAAAGGACATTATATGATGATGAATCAACCCAAGAGGATATAAGAATTGTAAATATCTACATGCCCAACACTATAGCACCTAAATACATAAAACAAATGTTACATGGACATTAGGACAGAAATTATGGATGGATAATTTGGATACGATGGATAGATCTTTCAGGCAGAAGATCAATAAGAAAACACTGTCTTTGAATGACACGCTGGACCAGATGGCTGTAATCAATATATACAGAACATTCCATTCCAAAATAGAATATACATTCTTTTCAAGTGCACACTGAATGTTCGAGACAGATCACATGTTAGGCCTCTAAACAAACTTTGATCAATTCAAGAAGAATGAAATCATACCATGCATCTTTTCTGACCACAACCATATGATACTAGAACTCACTTACAAAAAAACTGAAAAAAGCCAAATATGTGGAAGTTAACCACCAGCATACTAAGTAATTAATGGGTCAAGAGATCAGTCAAAGAAGAAACTGAAAAATACATGGAGAGAAATGAAAATGCAAACACAGGGGTCTAAGATCTCTGGGACAGCAAAAGCAATTCTAAGAAGGAAATATATAGCAATAGAGGCCTAAATCAAGAAATAAGCAAAAGCTCAAGCAATCTAACCCCACACCTAAAAAAACTAGAAAAACAACAAGCAAGCCCAAGGTGAGGAGAAGAAAGGAAATAACAAAGATTAGAGCAGAAATATAGGAGACAAAAATACAAAAAATCAATTAAACCAAGAGCTGGTTCTTGGAAAAGATAAATAAAATTGATAAAACCTTAGCTAGACTCATAAAATAAAAACCTCAAATGAATAAAATCCAAAACGACTAACATTGCAGAAATACATACGATTATAAAAGAATACTATAGAAAATTATATGTCAACAAACCGGACAACCTAGACAAAATGGATAAAGTCCTGAACATAATTTTCCAAGACTGAATCAAGAAGAAATAGAAAATCCAAACGAACCAATTACTAGTCAGGGAATTGAATCTAATAAAAAAGGACAAGATGGATTCATGGGTGAATTCTACTCCATGCTATCAACTGGAGTCATCTACACAGTACGGTCCTGCACAAAAATGACACACTGATCAATAGAATGGAATAGAGAACCTGGAAATAAACCCACAATTATATGGTTAATTAATCTACAAGGGAGGCAAGAATATACAAGGCAGAAAGACAAGTCTCTTCCATAAACGGTGCTGGGAAAACAGCCACCTGCAAAAGAATGAAACTGGATACTTTCTAACACCCTACACAAAAATATACTAAAAAATGGATTTAAGGCCTAAATGTGAGACCTGAAACTATTAAACTCCTGCAAGGTAACACAGGCTGTAATTTTTCTGACACCAGCTGTAGCAACATTTTTCTAGATAGAGCTCTTAAGGCAAGGGAAACAAAAGCAAAAATAAAGTATTTGGACTACATCAAAATAAAAAGCTTCTGCTAATGGTGAAGGAAACCATTAACAAAACAAAAGGGTGACGTATTGAATGGGCATATTTGTAAGGGATATATCCAATAAAAGGTTAACATCTAAAATATATATTAAGATCTTACGTAACACCAACACCACAGGCAGTCCAATTATAAAATGGGCAGAGGACCTAAATAGACATTGTTTCCAAAGAATACATACAGGTGGCCCTCACAAGCAAAGATGCTCATCATCAGGGAAATGCAAGTCAAAACCACAAGATATCGCCTTACACCGGTCAGAATGGTTAAAACAAAAAACAGGAAAAATAACAAGTGCTGATGAAGGGAGAAAAAGAAATCTTCATATGCTGTTGGTGGGGATGTACATTGGTAAAGCGACTGTGGAACACAGAAAGTTTCTCAACAAATTAAAAATGGAAATACCACATGATCCAATAAATTCACCACTGGATATATTTACCCAAAGAAAATGAAAACACTAAGTCAAAAAGACATCTGCACCCCTCTATTTATTGCAGCATTATTTACAATAACCAAGATATGGAAGCAACCTGTGTCCACTGACAAACAAATGAAGAGATGTGAGAGAGAGAGAGAGAAAGAGATCATACAACACACAGCGCACATACAACACACAATGGAATATTGCACAGCTGTAAAAAAGGAGGAGATCATGCTATTTGCAAAAGCATGGATGGACCTAGCAGAGAAAGAAGTGAAATATGTCAGAGATAGAGACCCCATAGGACTTCGCTCATCTGTAGAATCTAAAAAAAAAAAAAAAACAAAAAACCCACAAAAACCAAATGAATAAACAAAAAGCAGGATCAGACCTATAAATACAGAAAACTAATGGTTGCCAGGGGGAAGGGGGGGATGAGCAAAACAAGTGAAGGGCAGTGGGAGGAACAGGCTTCCACTTATGACGTTATGGAAAGGCACAGCACAGAGAACAGAGTCAGTGATGCTGTGACAGTGTTGTGTGGTGACAGAGGGTGGCTATGCCTGTGGGGACCACAGCACACTGTATAAACTTCTCAAGTCACTATGCTGTGCACCCAAAACTTGTGTTATAATGGAGGTCAACTATACTTAAATAAAAAAGAGGAAATTAAATAAATAAAAAAATGAAAGCAGTGTTACAACTGGTACCACAGAAGCACAAAGGACCAGAAGGGACTAGTACGAGCAAATGTATGAGAAAACACCGGCCAGCACAGAAGACATGTCTGAGTTCCTAGAAAGGCACAGCCTATTAAGACTGAATTAGGATGAAATAGGATATATGAACAGACCGATTGCTAACAAGGAGATTGAATCGGGTATCAAAAACCTAACACACACAAGTCCAGGATAAGACAGCTTCCCCAGTGAATTCTATCCAACATTCAAAGAAGAATTAATACCAATCTTTTTCAAACTCTCCCAAAACCTAGAAGAGGAGGAAATGCTTCCAAACTCATTTTAGCAGGACGGCATTGCACGGATCCAATACCAGACAAGGACACCACAAGAAAAGAAAATTATAGGCCAGGGGCGCCCGGGTGGCTCAGTGGGTTAAACCTCTGCCTTCGGCTCAGGCCCTGATCTCAGGGTCTGGGATCGAGCCCCGCATTGGGCGCTCTGCTCAGCGGGGAGCCTGCTTCCCTCTCTCTCTCTGCCTGCTTCTCTGCCTGCTTGTGATCTCTCTCTCTCTGTCAAATAAATAAGTAAAATCTTAAAAATAAATAAATAAATAAAATAAAACTTAAAAAAAAAGAAAAGAAAATTATAGGCCAATATCCCTGTGAGCATAGGTGTAAAAATCCTCAACCAAATATTAACATATCAAATTCAACGATACATTGAAAGGATCATACACCATGATTGAGTGGGATTTATTCCAAAGGATGGTTCAACATCAGCACATCACTCGATGCGATAGACACATTAACAAAATCAAAGAAAAAAATCATAGGATCATCAGAATAGATTCAGAGAAAGCATTTAACAAAATTCAACACTCATTTGTGGTTAAAAACTCTCAACCATGTAGGTATAGAGGGAACGCACCTCAGTGTAACAGAGGCCGTGTACGACCAGCCTATAGCTAACATCATACTCAATGGTGAACATCTGGAAGTTTCTCCCATAAAATCAGGAACAGGACCGGGATGCCTGCTTTAGCCACTTTTATTCAATATGGTACTGGAGGTCCTAACTAGAGCAAGTAGGCAAGAGAAATGAATAAAGTCATACGAACTAGAAAGCAAAAACTGAAGCCTTTTGTCAATGACATGATATTATATATAGAAAACCCTAAAGATTGGACCAGAAACTGAGAATAAACAATTTCAGTAAAGTTGCAGGATATTAAGCCAATACACAAAAATCTGTTGCATTTTATATACTAATCACAAACTATCAGAAGGAGAAAGTAAGAAAACAATACCATTCATAATTGCTCCAAAAAGAATAAAACACCTAGGAATAAATTTAACCCAGGAGGTAACAGACTGAAAACTATGAGACATTAATGAAAGAAACTGAAGATCTCACACACACACACACACACACACACACACACACACACACGGAAAGATTTCATGTTCATATGTTAGAATAATTAGCACTGTTAAAAATGTCCTTATTACCCAAAACCACCTTTATTCAATGAAATCCCTATCCAAATTCCAATGGCATTTTCTACAAAATTAGAATCAACAGTCCTAAAATTTTATGGAATCAGAAAAGATGCTCAGTAGCCAGGGGAAGCTTGATAAAGAACAAAGCTGAAGGTATCCTGCTCCCTTATTTCAAACTGTATCACAAAGCTATAGAAATCAAAAACAGTATAACATTGACATAAAAACACATCCATCAATGGAACATAATAGCGACCTCAGAAATAAACCTACTCATGCAGTCAATTCAGTTATGACAGAGGCAAGAATATAGAAGGGAGAGGGGACAGTCTCTTCAATAAATGGTGCTGGGAAGACTAGAGCACTTTCTTAACCCATTCACAAGAATTAACTCAAAATGGATTAAAGACTTGAATGAAAGACCTGAAACCACTAAACCCTCCCCCAAAACAAAACAAAACAAAAACAAAAAACCCGCCAACAACATAAGCACAGGTGTTGGTGATACTTTGAATTTTACACCAAAAGTAAAATCAAAAAAAGCAAAAATAAGTAGGACTAACCTCAAACTTAAAATCTACATAGCAAACCATCAATAAAATGAAAGGGCAGCCTATTGCATGGGAGAAGATATTTACAAAGTATATATCTGATTAGGGGGTCTATCCAAAATACACATAGAACTCATACAACTCAACACCAGAAACAAACGAATGGATTAAAAAGTGGGCTGAAGTTGTAAATACGTTATTTTTCCAGAGATGACATACAGATGGCCAACAGACACATGAAAATATGCCCAACATCATTAGTCATCGGGAAAATGCAAATCAAAACCCCCATGAGAATCACCCCACACCTATTAAGATAGCTAGTATCGAAAAGACAAGAAATGAAGTGTTGGCAAGAGTAGGGCGGAAAGGAACCCGTCTGCACTGTCGGTGGGAATGTAAAATGTTTCCGCCAAAAAAATAAAAATAGAACTACCATATTATCTAGCAATTCCACTTTTGGGTATTTATGCAAAGAAAATGAGAACACTCAGTCAAACAATAGCCAAGATATTAAAACAACCTAATTACCCATCAATAGATGGACGAATAAATTTTATACACACACACACACACAACACTGGAGTATTATTCAGCCTTTGGAAAGAATGAAATGTTGCCATTTATGACAACATGAATGGAACTTGAGGGCACTATGCCAAGTGAAATAAGACTAAGAAAGACAAATACATTGGGGCGCCTGGGTGGCTCAGTGGGTTAAAGCCTCTGCCTTCAGCTCAGGTCATGGTCTCAGGGTCCTGGGATCAAGCCCCGCATTGGGCTCTCTGCTCGGTGGGGAGCCTACTTCCCCCTCCCTCTCTCTCTGCCTGCCTCTCTGTCTACTTGTGATCTCTGTCAAATAAATAAAATCTCTTAAAAAAAAAAAAAGCGAGAAAGAAAGAGAAGGAAAGACAGACAGACAGACAAATATACATGTGGAATCTAAACAAACCAACCAAAAGCCAGAGAATGGATTGGTAGTAGCTAGAGGAGAGGGTGGGGGATAGGAGAAATGGGTGAAGGAGGGCAAAAAGTAAAAAACAATAATTAAAAGTAAAATAAAATAAAATATAAATGAATAAAAGTAAACAAAACTTCGTCTATAAAGATACTTTAAATTATACCCCAGGGGCAGTAGGTTGAGCGTCTGACTCATGATTTCTGCTCAGGTTGTGGTCTCAGGGTCATGAGCTCAAGCCCTGTGTCTCGTCTGCGCTCCCTGGGGATTCTGCTTCTCTCCCTCTGTTCCTCCCTCCACTCATACCTGCTCTCCCCAAAATAAATGGAGGCATCTTTAAAAATATGAAAAAGTGTACCACGAAGATATTTTGAAGCACAGTAAATGGCATGCAGATCAAACACTACTGGAACAGAGAGGGGATGGGATCTGAGAAATGGGAAGGCTTCGTGAAGATACAGAATTTGGGTATCCGCAGTGGGCGATCCTAACATGCAGGCAAGCTACATAGGCTGTTGATAAAAGTGGAAAGAAATCCATGTCATAAAAATTTACCTTATTTCCAGCTGATCCAAGAAAATTATGTCACATCTAACTCTTAGGAATTTTGTTTGTAAAAACCTAAGTTTGACATGGATGAGAGCTATTCCCCCACAACCTTGTTTATAGGATACAATGAAAGGAAGTCTTAGATAATTCTGCCAATCATAGACATTTGGTATGATTTCATTATTTTGTTATTTATTTCATAGACATTTATTAAGCATCGAACTGTTCTTGTGCTGTATTCTCTATGTATAGTCAAGTTCTATCTAGGTTTTTCCCTTTGGGGCGATTTGATCATACTTTGCATGAGAGATTCACTTACACCAGATGTGATAATATTCCTTTAATGGACAAACAAGAAATCCTTAGACCAATTTCCAGTCAAAAGTTTGTTAGGGACTGATCCCCAAAACAGACAAAGACCCCATCAAAAAGGAGAATTTCAGACCACTATCCGTGATGAATATGCATGCCAAGATTCTCAACAAGATCCTAGCGAATACAGCACATTAAAAAGATTATTCCTCATGACCAAGTGGGATTTATCACTGGGATGCACGGGTGGTTCAACATTTGCAAATCAATCAATGTGACAGAACAAATCAGTAAGAGAAGAGAGAAGAACCACATGGTCCTCTCAATTGATGCAGAAAAAGCATTTGACAAAATTCAGCATCCATTCCTGATTAAAACTCTTCAGAGTATAGGGATAGAAGGAATATTCCTCAACATCATAAAGTCTATGTATGAAAAGCCCACAGCAAATATCATCTCAACGGGGAAAAGCTGACAGCCTTCCCTTTGAGATCAGGAACATGAAAAGGATGCCCACTCTCACCACTCTGGTTCAACATAGTACTACAAGTCCTAGCAACAGCAATCAGACAACAAAAAGAAATAAAAGGTATTCAAATTGACAATGAAGAAGTCAAACTCTCTCTCTTCACAGATGACATGATACTTTATATGGAAAACCCAAAAGATTCCACCCCCAAACTATTAGAACTCATACAGCAATTCAGTAATGTGTCAGGATACAAAATCAATGCACAAAATCAGTTGCTTTCCTATACACTAACAATGAAAATAT